>OY982561.1:7021581-7343581 GCA_963859945.1 Euplagia quadripunctaria | reverse complement strand
TATCGGTGTATTTTGAAATGTGGAACCGGTTGGAACTACATTTGTCGGGGTAAATATGTATTTTAACGGCCTGGCTTATAAGAGCGAAATAAAATTAATGCTTTTAAACTTTGAGTGTACTAAAACAATATAATATATAATGTTTTACTCCATTTAATACATTTCTATTAACGAAACGCAGTATTCGATCCTTTTTCTGAAAATAGTGACATTACCACTAAATTGTACTGCAGCATGTGTAACATTTACATATACTATGTATTTAAGAGAAATATATAAATATTTAGCAACAATGAAATAAAAAGGCTAAATTAAGACATTAATGTATTTTACTGATAAAACATGTGGTTAATTAAAAGAGATCACAGTATGTTTATTTATGTCATTATATCTTGAGTTTTAATATTTAACAGCATTGTATTATATGTCCTTACAGAATTGGTATCCAAAATATTTTTAGACTTCTTTAACCAAATAATAGTGTGATTAAGAGGTCACATCAGATCTATTATGCAGTAACAAACAAGGAAACCGTTATTTGAGCAGCTTGTGTTCAAAATAAACATCGCCAATAGGTACATAACCTCTTTGATAACAATTTACACGCAATATCTTATCGAATACTGCGTTTCGTTAATAGAAATGTATTAAATGGAGTAAAACATTATATATTATATTGTTTTAGTACACTCAAAGTTTAAAAGCATTAATTTTATTTCGCTCTTATAAGCCAGGCCGTTAAAATACATATTTACCCCGACAAATGTAGTTCCAACCGGTTCCACATTTCAAAATACACCGATATGTTGACAAGAGTCAATAATGGTGACATTATATAATTCGAAAACACAATATTTTTATGTTATTTAAATATTGTCTTCATAAAAATAAAAAAAATGCGGAATACTTACTTAATATCTGAACTTGAAAACTTTTAGTTTGTTAAAAGAGTTTTAATAGGTGCTATATATAGTATACGTTTATTCAGTTACTACATTGCTATTTTATACAAAAAAAGGATTTTATTTTGTGCCCAAATTGTTTGAATAATATCTGTGTAAGCGCTTATACTGATGTTACATATATGAACCAGCGAACTAGTCAGCTTGAAGTTTCTAGAAATGCTTTAAGACAAAGTTCATTCCACTAATTGGTGTTGCTTGAGTTTATTCCAAGTTTAACGGTAATCAAAATGAAGAAGAGGCAAATTATATTTACAAATAACAATTCTGCAGCTTTGTCACCTACTAATCGATTTCTTAGGGCTTCGTAAATTACAGCAGCTCGACTAAGTTATATTTGTTCACTTTTTACTGAACTTGACGCCGTTTATAAGTAAGTGCGGCAGCAAAAACTTTACATTCAATGTTCCATCTCCACCACAGTATCTAAAGGATGTTCATGTAGTTGGAGTTGGTTTTTTTTATTATGTTAATTCATTAGTGATATCTATATCATGAGGTCGCTATTAGTAGCCCCGCTTTTGTTTTGGGTTTATCGTCACTATTATTTTTCAGCATGTTAATGCATACTTTTCATTATATCGACTGGCTCACTCAGAACTTTGTGCGACCGAGCAAGTCAACAAGACGATTCATGTACTGTAGGTACGCTCCCACCTATACTCACTTCCCGCGTTCCCATCACAAAAGCATAATCCTGACCCGCGATTCAGCGTCGCTCCTAGCGCGTTGTATGTCAACGTAAATAATCTTCCGTTACAACTCCGCAAAAAATTTACGGAGGCGGATGCGGACGTGGTAGTACGATTTCTCGCGGAAGTGCCGCTGCAAACAATTCCAACATGTTACAACCCTACTTCAAACATACATAATTATGTAAATTTAAAATGTGTAACATATACATATGTGCATAATGCATACATTAAAAGTAACGGATATCAACGAATTACAAAAAAATCCATAACAGATTTTATTACGTAATTAAAGTATAAAAGTTTATCATCATATATTATCATATAAAATTTCATAATTTATGTTATAGAACATAAAGCACATTTTGAGGATCCCGTTCTTTAAAAGGGAAAAAAGAGCCCTTATAGGATCACTTTGTTGTCCGTCTGTCTATCCGTCAAGATCCTTTTTTTCGCAGGGACTTCGGGAGGCATCACGTTGAAATTAACATCATATACTTATGGCTGCGGTCACTTGAAGCTGTAAAAAAAATCAAGCCTATAAGTCAATACAATCAAAAGATATGGCTACTTAAACATTACATTTTAACAAATTTGAACATTTCGCAGGTAAATCAAAATATATAAGGTACTTCCCATTGACCTAGAATCATGAAATTTGGTAAGAACCAAGGTTTCGGATTTTTTCTTTCACTTGTGCCGTGTAAACGGCACAAGTGAAAGAAAAAATCCGAAAATCGTTAATTTGTTATCACTACATATTATATAACACAAAGTATGTGTGTTCACGATAAACTAAAAACTACTGAACGGATTTTCATGCGGTTTTCACTAATAGACAGAGTGATTCATGAGGAAGGTTTAGGTGTATAATTTGTTAAGATTTTGTGTAAATTGATTGAAATATATGTTGATGATTGTTGAAGATGTCTCTGCTACCCGTGCGAAGCCGGGGCGGGTTGCTAGACACACATAAAAAAAAATTGTATGATTACAAACTTATATTTTACGGTTGGAAAGTTGACTTTGTATGGGAGAGTATTTTTAGAACTGCGAAGTTCTAGCAGAAAAACGGGCAATAATCTTTGAAAATCGATGCATGAGATGGACGTACTTTCTACATACAAGTTTCTTTGGTTACGGAAACCTCGGTGCGCGAGTCAGACTCGAACTTGTCCGGGTTTTTATACATACGTGGTATATACATATTTTATATATATGTGGTAGGTAGTGTTTGAGTTCGATCCCCGGTTTGGCTTAGAAATTATAACTTGTTTTGACGGCTAAGGAAAACATTGTGAGAAAACCTGAATAAATGATGAGAGTTTCGTTAATGTTCTAGAAAGTGTCTAGTCTTTCAACTCCCACTATGACAGCGCGGTGGACTACGGTCTAACCCCTGTCACATCGGAGGAGTGCCATAAAGTGGTATAGTTCCCATACAACGCTGACATTCTTATTCTAAATCTATTAATCTCGCTTTATCACTATGTATGCGTCTACGCATGGGGTGACGCAATGGTTTAGCTAGCTTCTTCGGCGACTGTCACTGCGCTCAATGTTGTGTTATGTGTGGCAGTGTGTGACTCCTGGAAAAGTGTAAACGTCCGTGAATGTTCTGAAAATGCCCTTACATTTGTTGACGTAATTGGTTTATATATTATGAACTCTGCTCGGTACTGTCTACGTTAGAATAAAATAATACATTATCTTTGTAAAATAGTCTACTCGTGTCACTTACCACTATTACTATTTTGCAACTTAATAGTAAAAACGTACTAATGTACGTTTTTTCAAGGTTGGACTGGGCCTTAAGGACCCGTGTAGTCCATAAGCCTGGGCCCGTGTATGTTTGATTTATCATTACATAAGAGTAGATCGGATGCTATAATTTTTTTTATAGTATAGCGGGCCATACGTGCAGACGGGTCACCTGATGGTAAATAACTACTGCCGCCCATGAGCACCTGTAACTCAATAGTCACAAGTGCGTTGCCGGCCTTTAAGGTTGGAGTAGGGGAAGGGGGGAATAGGGAGCGAGGAGGGGAGAAAGGGAGAGGGAAGGGTTAGGGCCTTCGGTAACCTCATTCATTTGGCGAAAAGCGATACAAGCATTATTTCACTGCCGGTTTTCTGTAAGGCCGTGGTATCAGTCCGGTCAAGCCGACTTATACTTGCCGCAGCATGGCTCTCCTATGAACAATACTAATGAAAAATAGATATTAATTTTTAATGATATGTTTACTTAAAAACTTGGGAACTTGATTAGGAAAGTGTAAACAGCTTTTCATGTGATAAAGTTAGCGTAAAATTATAACGCGTTCACGCCAGCGACGTCGACGCGACGGTGAATAAAAATATATTATTATGCAGAAACGAAAAATAACATTATAAATCGTTCAAAAATCCTATGTTCATCCGTTTGTCGGTAACTAGTCTATATTTAAAAAAAAACGAAGAAATAAGAAAACAAATGTATCAGTTAATTTGTTGCGGTCAAGGTCACCTACCACACTACATGTACATGGATTAAATATAAAAAGAAAATAATTTCTTATTTTTGATAATCAGATTTAGATTTTTTTTAAAGTTGCTATTCTTAGAAAGAGGTTGTGAGGATTGGCGCGACGCCACAGATTACTAAGTAGTTACGCGACGCGGACATGAAATCTGTCGTCCAATTCCAATCTCATTATCATGTGACCACTAAGGGCACTCAAATCGATGTGCGAAACGTGCGAAGGTTTGAATACGTGACGGACCTATCACATATTGGTAATTCGATCTTTCTTTCATTTTTCTATTTTTAACCGACTTCATAAAAGGAGGAGGTTCTCAATTTTTTTTTTTTATGTTTGTTACCTCAGAACTTTCGACTAGGTGAACCGATTTTGATGATTCTTGGTCCAGTTCTGACAATGGCATCCATGAGAAAACCATATATAAGTCTTTTATGGAATAGTTTTTTTTGTTGAAATCGGTTTTTGACGTGACAACGTCTTATAAATTGGTTTGCCGGGTGACACTTCAAGAAACTGCGTTACGCTCCGCTCACGTTATGCGCTCACAATGAGAGCGAGTGAGAGGCACGCGTCCCTTCCACTCGGGCATGGTTAGTCCGCCTAAGAGCGAGAGAGACAGACATAAAAAGTGAAAGGCACGCGTCCCTTTAAATATAATTCTTTGTATAAATAAATGTTTTAAATTGTTACTATTATTTCATCCTTCTTCCTACTATACGAATGAATATTCACATTAAAATTATTTTACCACTCAAAGTCGTTGTCACGTAAAACTTTCGCCCGTATACCGACTTTACAGGCAACCAATTTTTTTTAAAGAATTATTCAGAGCCAGATTTGTATTTTCATACGGCCTATGTGTGTAAAAAATGTTTATGTAAGTTATAATTTCATATTTCTAAAGGGTTTTCAAATGTATATTTTTTTGTGAACTAAATTAAAATCAAATGTGACTTACATTTCCATTGTAGTAGCCGATTTAGGTTTTGATTCTACTTTATATTTATATATAACGAAAATTAACTGTCCAGATCGGCAGTATAAAGCCAAGTTTAAAGCACTGTAAGCGGCGAGCGAGTTTGAAAAATCTGATAAATAGAGAATAGGCTTAGGATAGCTATCTGCCTACTCTAGAAGGGAACAGGGCGTGAAAAATATATGTATAAATGATATTTAGTATAGCAGAATTGCTTTGAACAGTACTAGGTAACTATATGCTTGGCAACGGAAAATACTCGCATTAAGCCAGATGATAAGACCCGTTGTGATATGCAACTATGATATTGGCTGTATAACTGGCCGCCGTTGGAATAGTTATACATGTCAGATGTCAGATGTTAAAACTTGTTGTGATATGCAACTAGGGTTGGCCAAAAAAACTTTGGGTCTTAACATAGGCTGTATTACAGTCATATACGCATTACAGGTCTGGTAGTGTTCGGGGTTGTTTAAATGAGGCGAGGAGCTCTTTATGATGCTGGCCGTCGTCGATGGAATAGTAGCCGCACTCGTTGCTGTATACTAAAAAAATATCTATGCAAAGAAATATATTGAAATATGTACAAGTTATTGATAAATACTTTGTTCTCAGCAACTGTACAAAATAAAGACGCTGTCCGAGGATAGATGTGTCTGCAGCACGGCCGAATGTTGTCGCCACATCAAAATTTATTTTATTAAAAAAAAGGAGAAACGCCATTGGTCGGCCTGAAAAATGGCGGATAATGATGGGGTGATAAAATGGCTAGGCGTGCAATATAACTCGATAACGATCATTTGAGTGCTGATCATTATCAACATAGTATTTACTGTTATTTAGTGAATTAGTAGTAGTTTATAGAAATAGTGATGAGATTGTTGCTAACACTACATAATAAGTTAAAATTTAACTTGAATGCATACGAAATAAGTTTTTATTTGATGCTTTGATCCCGAATCGCGCTTGGCATGATTTATTTCGATCATGCAAGATCGATCTAATTGATCATCTGTCGAAGTAACGTGAAAACTTGAACTAGTACCAGTAGTTCTGAAAAATCCTGAATTTACAAGTAAAAGTCTCAACAAAATTGGTCCAGACCTTACCTTAAATGTCTATGGTTTTTAATTTTTACACGGGAACCCTAAAAAATTTGCAAATATAAAAGTAGCCAAGAATGTTCTGAAAAGTCCCGACAAATCAATCCACAATCCACAGACGGCTTGCTTGACAGTGCTTTTAGTTCATTATTACTTTTGTTTTGGCGGACCCAAATTCTTATTCTAAAATATAAGTAGCCTATGTAAACTTTCCGTCAAAATCGGGTCATCCCTTTCAGAGTAACCCCAAAAAACAGACAGACTTAAGTGGCCGTATCTTTTGATTGCGTTGACTTAGAAACTTGATTTTTTTACAGCTTCAGGAAACCGCAGACTTATGTATATGGTATTAATTTCAACTTGATGCGTGCACAGGTTCCTGACAAAAGGATCTTGACAGACAGACAGACGGACAACAAAGTGATTCTATAAAGGTTCCTTTTTTTCCTTTTGAGGAACGGAACCCTAAAAATGTTTTTTGGTATAAGTATATCCTGTTTCTTCATGAAAAAACTGTACAGATTTCTAAACGGTCGACAACACGCAACGGAGTCCCCTGGGCTTTGGAACCGCTTACCGCAGCTTATACGCAGCTATGCTTGTTTGCCACCGACTTCGTATAAAAAATAAGTACTGTATAAATATTTTTATGAATTTAGTAAAATGCTCGCAGCTTCTGAATTTTCTGAATTATTACAAACAGGCCCTTAAATTTATTTATTTGTAAGGAAGATTATTATTAGTTTTGAATGAAAGCCTGTCCATTTTTCTAAAATAAAAGTAGCCTAAGTTACGTCTCGTAACAGCAGCTATATGCCAGTGAAAGTCTCTTCAAAGTCGGTCCACCGCAGACAGACAAAAATGACAAACATTTTGTATCTATACTAATAATATAACGCTGAAGAGTTTGTTTGGTTGAACGCGTTAATCTCAGGAACTACTGGTTCGAATTGAAAAATTATTTTAGTGTTGGATAGCCCATTTATCGAGGAAGGCTACAGGCTATATAACATTACGCTACGACCAATAGAAGCGGAGCAGTAACCATAGACGCAGGTGAAACTGCGGGGACGGCTAGTTTTGTATAAGTTCCGTGTTTACATTCTACAATCATATGCAGTTATTAAAAAGCTGCTGTTTTGATATTACAAACAGACACTTCAATATAATTTTATATATAGATTCATCAAAACATGTTAACCATTTTTTTTCTAAGCTTCTAAAAGTTTCATCAATTACCATTTATTTGGCCAACCTGATTACATCGAAGTTTTACACGATTACCGTGTTAGCACTTGCATGGGAAATTTGTGCCACTCGTAAAATTGAAGGAATATAGCAACTTGGTATAAACTTACAGGAAATAAACGCGGCAATAATCTTTTTCGCGTATCTTCATAACTGAAGGGGTTAGAAAGCGACTTTACAATTAACTAGATTTTTTTTTGGATTTCTGTGACACAGACCTGACCACGTCAATTTTTTTTTATTAGTGGTAATTGGCTGGTAAATGAATAGTCGTCATTGCGTCACGGGACATGTACTGTAGAGGTTATCATTGTTTACACAAGTAAATGATTTTCTAGAAACATTTTATTATGTATTCTTCTGTATCTCAGTACTGCGTTCTAGGTATAAACCTAATACGTAATGACTTACTTGACTTAAAAGTATCTATATGATAGGATATTCTAATATGGATAATGTTTTTCTGTGTACACTATTAAAATATAATACAAGACCGATTTTTATAATTTATCTGGTCATCACCTGCTAACTTGCGGGCTATCACTGGGTGGACCGTTGAGGACCTATACCCTCAGCACCGAGTCTTCTCATTTTAGGCGCAGTATGTACACTGCCATTGTCGCCAGGTTAAATTCCGACATATGGCCTCACCGATAACCTCGGTAATTTAAGGAGTTTGCACACGTAAAACACTGGCCGTTTGATTAACCCTGTTATCCGAATGCAAAGAAGTGCTATATTTTTACCAATTTATTGTCATGTATCCTTTATACCTTCAAAACGTTTCCACGGTTGGATGCAACATAATTAATAAGACGTACACGACTTATCTAAACCGCGTGATAGTAACGGACTACGTTTTATGTTTATGACTTCCAAATGACGTAACACACAGAATAAAAAAATGCGATCTATATTCAGTGGAATATCATACATAATTGCACTCACATCTGTCCTGGATCCCGGGACCCGGGCAGAAGCGATTTAAACACTTACATTTTGTTAAATATAATGACCAAATTTTGGTTAACTAGAGACCGCGTGGTGGTCGAATTTCGACCTTTATTTCATTGGTCAATATTACTTGACCTGTCATTGTATATACTTTTGTACCATGACAGGCCAAAATATATACTGGACACTAATAGTTTTATGTAGCCGTTTTTGCAATTTTTTTAACTTTATAGTAAATATTGATTAAAATTTGTAGCTTTCTGCATTTCTTCTATATATAATCAGTAAATATTCCAAAATTAAAAGGGGGTACAAAAATGAGGTGGGCGTTAATGGCTGCAACACAGTTATACGACTATAGCAGCCATTATCAACCATATTTTTACTGTGCATTTTGTTACTTTTAGTTCCAAAAATAAACTAATATTGAGCAAGCATTTTGTGAGTAAGCCGTAAGCCGGGCACTTTGTGAATTAAAGATGAGAAAATTGGGCAAATTGAAAGGCAAATTTAGGTAAGAATGCAATGGAAAAAAACCAATATTGCTTATACGGATGAATTGGGGACTGTAAGCAATGGCTTGAGAAGGTCCAGATCACATACTGTAGCGTATCTATAGATCAAACAAAGGCAGGGGCTCCATTAAAAAAACACCTGATGGTATTCGACCATTTTGGTTTTAAACAACTTTATACAAACTGTACGACTCACAAAGGAATTGAAGTCGTTCCCAAGATAGAAGAGATAATAAGTTCAATACAATCTGTGAGTGAGACTAACCTCAAGGCTCTACTTGGTTTCAAGTCAGACTATGTCAGTCCTGACCGGTATACCCACTCCGCCCTGATTGTGGTATAATAGAATAGTTTCCGGACTTGCGATTTACAAATATTAACAGTATTATTTTTGTGCAAAAATAGTAGAAAAATGTTAAACTGCAATATATAGGTGGATAACAAACTTTTTGCGATAAGGCCGCCCATTGTACATTTTATGAATACGAAATGTTTCTGTATATTTGTTTTTCTTTGCTTTTAATGTACAATTAATAGTATTTGTTATTATTATTATCTTAATTAACATAAATTAAACTTATAAATTACATTTTAAAATACATTTGTATTTTTTTGTTCGATGTACGCAATTTAACTGTCTGGGTGCTTAAGCGCAGTACAACAGTCATCTTTACAGATAGCAATGAGTTTAAAGGTGAAGGTTTGCATTTATCATAGTGCAATGTTACTTGTGTATTTACATTAAACGATGGAGATGAGCGTCGGGTAAAATAGACGTGTTTGAAAATTACGTTTATAATGATAGACTTCTTTTTAACGCCGCACGGTAAAGGCTGAAAATCACCCTTCATAGACATAGATACTTGAATTTTGAAGGGTCCTTTTTGGCTTGAAATAGATTCGAATGACGTCATTCTAAGACACTTTCATGACATTTATTCAGATACACATCATTTTTTTTTAAAGTAATTGCCAAGTACTAGAGATCGTTTGGTGGTCGAATTTCAACCATAGTTTTTTCATTGGCCAGTAGGTATAACTTGACCTGTCAGTGTAGACTTACTTACCATGACAGGTCAACGCATATACTGGACGCGTGTAATTTCATTAAACCGTTTTCACGTAATTTTTAAAGTTGTAAGACATATTGCTTAAATTTTTTTGCTTTCTACATATCGAGGGGTCTGAGGCGAATTAATTCAAGCGCCACATTGGACGATATTGAGTTATATACATCGTTGCAATCAGCGAATCAATTCGCCTCAGACCCCTCGAACTGTATATTTTCCAAAATTCATTTTACTACGTTCTCGAAATTTTCTTAAAAAAGGTTACAAAGAATTCTCTTCACGTATTAATATAATGATAACACATTTTAGGTACATAAGATGGCTAGAAGTAATTAACTGACCCAATTTGCTGATTTCCTCAACCACAAAACATTGTTATTATGAGTGCTCATTACATTTTGGCAAATTTATAATGAGGACCATATTATCATTGCTAAAGAGTTGTTCATATTAACGGTGTTAAATATTTAATAGTCTCTCGTTTGTATAATTTCCGGATAGGCGTCGCAGAAAATTAAGAGACATGACATACGCTAACTTTGATCAAATACCTATCCTTGTCCTAATTTTATTTGTGGTCGGCGCAATATGTTGCACAAGGTTTTGGCTAATTATTTATATGGCCGGCTGCCTTGGGAATATTAATTTTATCAAATATACCACGGCTTCGAGTTAAGCTAAGGATTTATTTGTAATACATAAAACTACAAAAAAAATCATCATCATCTGTCTACCCTTGTCCCAATTTTATTTGGGGTGGGTGCAATATGTGTTATTCTTCTATTCTACTCTATCGTTCGTCATTTCACTGCTTACTCCATTTCTATCCATATCTTCTTTCACACAGTCCATACATCTTTTCTTTGGTCGTCCTCTTCTCTTGTACCCGTCAACGTCCATACATAAAACTCTTTTCACCACATTTTGCTCATCCCTGCGCATCACATGTCCATGTCACAAAAAATATGTTATTATATACGTATATGTACGTATTTTCTTCATGAAAATAGAACGCTCAATGCTGCACAATGATGAAACATAAATATTATGATTGTCAATAGACAATCATAATATTTATGTTTCATCATTGTGCAGCATCAAACAGACGATCGAGTAATAACTCGATCGTCTCGGTTCGTACATTATAGGCCAGTGCAGATATAGTTTTTTAAGAAGCATAATACGAAAAAAGGTATGAAAACTGTTGGAAAGGGTAGAAAATATAGCGAAAATAAATAAAATAAAACAACAACAGGTAGTCTCGTGAGTGAAAGTCGTCCTCCTTCAGCTTAGAAAGGCCTTCCGGGCACAATTGTTGTGTGCCCTGCTTTCGTCGTCCAAATCGGAAATCGGAGAAATCGAGGGAACTCTTCAAAATTAGAGGCACACCTATAGCGATTTGGATATTTAAAATAAATTAAAGTCGTTCCGAGTTACGAGGTTAAAATAGGGTGAACTTTTAGGGGTGTAACATGGTTTTTCACGCTTCACAGTCAAACTATACCGCCTATCGAAAAAAGTGTATTATAAATAAAAATTATTTTCGATAATAATTAGATCTATATAAATAATATTTATTAATGATTTCTTCAAATAACTTCAAATTTTCGATTGGATATGATTTGAGCAAATTGACGATTTTGAAAAGTTGAAAATCAATTTTATTATCTTTTTTTATTATCTATATATATATATATATATATATATATATATATAGATAAAAATAAAAAAAACAGAAAAACTGGTGTTTTCATTTATGTCGGAAATTTTCAAATTCAAATTCCATATCTTTATATTATATTATATAAGTTTTATTCCTTATATATATATATATATATATATATATATATATATAAATCGTTTTTCATTTTTATCTCTTACTAAAACTCAAAAAATGACTTTTAGTGGGAGATAAAAATGAAAAACGATTTTTTTTGGGAAGTTCAATTAAAATATGTATTTCTACATAAATTGTAGAAATGTTTGATCTTTGTTTTGATCTTCATCATGAATTGATCTTAAACCAAAAAGAGGCCTCTTTTCAGCCGACAGTTTTTTAAAATAAGACAGTCATTTGATTGAAACGTCTACTTTTAGATGTTGCAAAAAATATTACAATGGAAAGCCAGTAAATGAGAAAAGCTAAAAAACGTAATTTGAATAAGTTGTTCGTTATGAAACAAAGACAAAATAAAAGCTGCTGATTTGTATAATTATAGGTCAGTACCTATTAGCACACCAATTGAAGACGGTTCAAAAAATTTAGGATCAGCTAATTGAAAGCTTTCTAATTTAAGATGACTAACATCAAGGTTCAGTCGGGATAAGGTGGTTGCAATTTTAGGTAAAACCAAACAAGATATCATAGCATCAAAGCAATTATTTTTAGATTGCACTCGAAGCGAGCAATGATTAAGAAAGACTACAATGAATAGGATAGTCAACAATACCGACAACATTTGTATTAGACGTTTGGCCATATAAATTTAAATTATTTTTTAAACATTCGGTGATAAATGAGCTTTGTGAGCCACTATCCAATAGCAGTCGGACAGTCATAGTAGCACTCGAATCAGGATTAATAACTTCCACTATGGCAGTATATAAAAACACCTCTGAACTCAAATTCAATTCAATTCATTTATTTCATAACAATATATAATTGTGTTGAAATGTACATAAAACAATACCTATCACAGAACATTAATTAATAACAAAAATTTAAATAAATATCATTAAACATTCATTACATATAAATTAAATAAAGTCACCTTAAATAAATTTTTAAGCCATAAATAAATATTGAAAGTCTTCAAAATTATTACAAAAAATTTAAATGTCATTTACAAAATTCATCAATGGAATAGAAACACCCGTCTACAAGAAATGCCTTGAGTTTTGACTTGAATGCCGATGTATAAAGCGTGCTTTTAATTTCTAAAGGAAGTCTATTATATAATCTTACTGAGTTGTAATATGAGCTATGTTTGACAACATTCAGCTTAGGTGCTATCATGGATGGCAAGTCAAGTCTTCTTGTGCTTTCCCGTATTAATCTCTTTTCATTATTTTCATATTTATATATATACTTGGATAAGTTAGTGAGTAAAACCATTACATAAAGACTCGGTACCGTTAAAATTTCTAAGTCCTTAAAATATTGTTTGCAAGATTGTTGCTGCTCTATGCCAACCATTGATCTTAAAGCTCTTCAATCAGGCAACAAAGGCTTTCTGACTATTATAGTCATAGCTGCAAAAATGCTGACATGGACATGGCTTCAGAACCCACGTTCGCTGCAAAGTCTTCCTGCTGATTAGAGTTTAGGAAAGGTTGGTGTAAGATCTTGCACTCGTGAACCCGGTGCCTTTCATTACAAACTAAACAGCTAAATAAATTATATCGTGGCTTCGATGTCTTTCTTACTTTCATGCGGCATGCTAACCGACACAGATTTAGTACCTTAAAATCGAACCGTTTCTAATAAATCGGCGCGATTCCTCAAGAAATCAAAAAAATTATGATTTTCATAAAATCTATCCCATTAATATGAAGAAGGAACGCGAGTGTTGTGACTATGTGTTATTCCAGAAAGGCCTATTTACTTAAAACGATGATTTAATTATAAAAATACCTACGTGCACATTTTTTCCTGTCTTTTATTATTTATTTAAGTCTCAATATGGTGCAATTTTTGTATTCAGTCCTACTATTATTTATTCTCTGCTATAATATATGATGATAATTTATATATGATGATGACAACAAAACGATAGTGATGACTGATGACGTACAACGATAACACAGGAATAACTCCTCGACCTTGTCACAAAACGGTCAAGTTCAGTGTTATTTTGTTTGATACATATTCGCGTCGGTTCTCCTTGTTACGTTGTTACCTAGGTACGTGATTCTAAGTCTGATGCGATTATTACGATGCGATGCGATTGTTCCTGTCTATTCGGCGGTCATTTCACCGTTTCATTTAATAAGAATTGATTAATACCTACCTATATTGTGCTCTAGAAGTAGGGTTTGAATATATAATTTCAGGGTTTACATAAAAATAAATTTAAAAATTATTAATTATTAAAAATTAACAAAACATTATGTCTCGAAATTAAATCTTTAAATATCGAATATATCTAGGGCTAATCTCACAAATATAAGTCATGCCTACATTTATTTAATACAAGTAAGGTGGCAAACAAGCATACGGTCTGCCTGATTATAAGCAGTTGCCGACCTTACAAAAACCTTTTTTGAGAAGAAGATACGTAGGTACGAGCCGACACCAACGGGCAAATACTCAATATGCAATTTATCGAAAATTAACTTATAACTTAGGGGAGGGGGTACATGGGGTACATGGAGCCTTTGAGAGGTTCCAGTCGTATTTTTCTGTATAATTGACTGGACTTATTGTTATCATTGTGTCTCAAGTTAATATTGGACGGTGGCATGGACTTATATATCGCTCGTGGCTGAAGATTGTGTGGTATGGGTGTAACCGATGTATGAATTAATCTTCATAATTATGCTTCCATCCTGTGCTTTCATCATGTACTCGCCATTTGATTGTAAGTAAATATAACAAATAAATTAAAATAGAGAAACATATTGTTACGGTAAGAAAAACATTACACACAAACGACTGTGTTTTACTAGTAACATGGGCCTCACATTACTAATATTCTTGTTCTCTCCAGCTATGTTAATGCTTGTATTTGCGTCGGTTATGTACTGGGTTAAATCTTTTCTTTTTTCTTGTAGAAAAGATAAATAAAGATAAAATAAATTAGAAAGCATTTTTAACGTTTTTACGTTTCTCGAGTGCTGACTCGAGACACGTGATAAGTGATAAAGCGGTGTTTCAATATAATATGTAAAAGATAAAAACAACGTGAATCATACATAAAGAACATAATTTTTTTGTAAAGGAAAATATTATTTATTAAATATGTTTAAAACAATTATAACATTCGATCATGGTACCTAAATTATACGGTTCATTGCTTGTATTAAAATATGACATGAATCACTGACCGAATTTAAGATAAAAGACTGCAGACTGCGCATGGTCGAGGTAAGACCGAAGATACATTATCTCTTACATAACTTATGAAAATACTAAAGGAGAGAACCTTGTATGTCCGAGCGTTTGTATGACTATAATAATAATAATAATAATAATAATAATCTTTATTTCGAACACAAGATTCATAACATAAAAGACAATCGAAACAACAAAAATGCACAAACCAAAAAAAAAAGAAGAAAAAATAGAACTAACAATTAGGCTGTCGTTTTGACCCAATGCTTGTACATGCATGACGTTAGTATTCTTTCCGACAGACTCATTATAATAACATTCTTACATCGGTCAACTCTGGACATGAATTGTACGATCCGATTTCTCTGGATGGCTTCAAAGGAATTAACTCGCGCCTCGAAGAACATACCGGAAGCGCTACAGCAGCGTGGTAGTCCCATGAGTTGCCTAAAGATGTTATTGTAGGCAACTCGAATGCTATTAATTGCTTTCTTAGTATAATCAGTCCAGAGTTGACAAGTGTAGAATGTCTGACAAAAGGAGCGAAACAGTGCTACCTTAACGTCTGGGGAAGAAGAAACTATGTATTAGGAGTCTACAAGAAGGTATGTAAATAGTCACTCTCTAAAGTTTTGGACTGTAAACCATTCATATTCTGGATGTTAACTCCACAGAACTGAGAATGAGGAAGAAGTGCGGTGTGGGTGGGGCACGCGCGCCATAGCTATGAGCAAACGCTCATAGCTTTATCAACCACGTGCAAACATTTTCATATTCGCATTCTTAGGTATGTATACTTTCACGGGGAATATTGTGGGTAAAAAAAACAATAACTTTGCCGAGTTGCCCGGTAATTATTTATCGAAAAAGAAGTTAGGACTGCAGTGTGTCCAAAGTAAGGACATTTCGTCGGTGAGTCCAAAAACTTTTGTTTGTTAGTAATATTGTCAAAAAATCATGAGGTATTGTCATATCAAAGAAAAAACCGTTTTGATCTAATCTACTAAACAGTTATACATTGTGTATCATATTTGAGTAGTTTATATTTAAGTATATATTTTAACTATGAAAGCACGCAATGAACCACATTGCTTACAGGAATATTGCGATACATTTTGCACGAAAATATTTGGTGAATGTTAAGTGGGAATTTCGATACATAGGGAAGACAAACTGAACTCCCTTAACAAACACTTTGCTTACCACGAACGATGCCACGAATTTATAATTCAACACTCATCAGGTAAGGTAAGCATTCTAAGGTAAGATTTGTAGTAAATACAGTAACAGATTTAAATTCATAAAAAAAAATAAGTATGTAAAGTTTAGCTAAATACGCATAGAAAACAGTTTACAGATGTGTAAAAGACAACTGTTTCCTAATTTAAGTTAAATAAAATAAAACACGCATAACTAGTTAATAATTAAGCTTTTAGGTCAGGGGCAGTCTGTGAACCCGTCGCTAACAATACATAAATCAAACCCTTTAATTATACGATCGACGTACAATGTTCAATAACAACAATTCAGAATTGGACAATTCAATTCAAAGAAGACTTGGAACCCTGAATTCATGGCCAGTGGCGTTTTGTAAACCAAAACAAATGTTGAATAAAACGCCCCGCTACACCATCCGTCACTCACAATTTTCAGCTTTATCCGTACTTTGTTCTTCATTATAATTTTCAAGTTCAATGGATGTGTCGATCACGACTGCCAATTAACTTAAATTGTGTTCCATCAAAATACCACTGACTTACTCGGTAACGTTTATGATTGTAATGGTTTTGCAATGTTATTATATATATTACAGATCACTATATATTATTAAACAGAGTCCCCCGCCGCGTCTGTTTGTCTGTTCGCGATAAATTGAACTACTGAATGGATTTTCGTGCGTTTTTCACTAATAGACAGAGAGATTCATGAGGAAGGTTGAGGTGTATAATTTGTACCCGTGCGAAGCTAGTTTGCTAGGTTTAGTTAGTTTAGGCTTGCTATTTTAGAATAAAGCAAATTCGGGTGCGGAAAAATATGTTGAAAGTTTTATGACCGTGCTTAATCTGAGATCAACCGGAGCCAGATGCAGCAGCAGGATGGACGACTGCCCTGTGCTAGGAGAACTGTTGTGTCAGTAAGAGTCATTGTAAAAGATTGATCATAGTGATACCTTGGCTTCCTCTCCTACTGACTTGACATAGGTAGAAGACTATCCTTATAGTATTTCGTATGGGTCTATCACAAGAATGCTGCACTGCATTCGAGAACGGCAGTAGTAGAAGAAGAATGATTTCCGGTCTCTATGGGCGCTGGCCTCAGTACACAGGTAGACCTTACCCTATGTCCTCAGGCCAGCGCTCATAACTAATTGGTCAGGATACAGAAAACTAGCTTAAACCCAAATTTACGTACAAATGTACGTACGTACGTATGAGTCGCGGCAAAAATCTTTATTTTAGTCACTCGATCTTCCTGTACTTACCGGAATTTGATAAAGTATTTTTTGTGTACATAAATAAAAAAAATAAAATAAAAAACTGTTTATTGCCAGAAAGTTATACACGCACAGGGCACACTGAAAGTTCTGCGATCCTGGCCGCTCATAAATGTTTGCATTTCGAATGTTATATTTTTTTAAACATAAGAAACTCAATCATTGATTAAAAAAGAGTTGGCGGGAAATCGCGTGTCAATTATTGTTTTTATCACAAGTTCAAGTTCGTTGTCCGTAGCAAATATGGAATTAACGCGAAAGGATTTCAGGACGATGATTTTTTATGATTTTAAAAGTTTACTGAATTCGCAAGACTGCATTGCTCATCTTCAAAACGCTTTTGGGCGGGAAGCACCTCATTTGAGCACCCTAAGGCGTCGGTACGCAGAATTTGATCGTCACCGTGTTTCTCTCCATGATGAAATTCGTGAATGTTCTCAACTGCGATCACTGAGGATACCAATTGAAGAAAACAAACTACTAAAATGTAATGGAGAATACTTCGAAAAGTAGTAAATACATTACTTTACATGTAAATTTAAAAATAAGTTTTATTAAGAAGTTCGCAAAACTTTCAGTGTACCCCACGTAGGTACATGTGCAATGCAAAAATATCCAATGGCCCAACATTAGGCAAGCCTGTCCTGTTGTTATCTAGACGATTACTAAATACGAGTACATGTACATGTATATGTCGCCGTTACATACGTTATCAATGTCTAATCGTCAAATTGTGAACTGGTCTCTCAACGGCATGTGACGGAACGCACCTTGCGCACTGATTAGTTGAAGGAAGTGTCCCAAGCCGCCATATTCGGTTAGGTTAACCTAACCCAACTTAAGTTAGGGCACACCACAGTTGTGGCGGTAAGATCCATCCCATGATGGAAAGGATTGGCTAGAGAGAAGACGGCAGCCTCTCCTACCGGCTAACGCAGGTGCTGACCGGCCAAGGCTGTTTCACTGTACTCCACACTCTTGTTAAGTGCTCAGCGTAGATGCAACTGCGCCGCGACGGCTATCGGTGTGGGAGGCCTCTCGCTGGAGATCATGGTTCTGTCCGTGTTCAGAAGTGAGAGTGCGTGCGAATCTGCCGCTTCTTTTTGAGAGGAAGTGATGTCCGCTATAGAAGCGGCGGAAAGGGAACGGGAGAGGGCTAGTACTTTCCCGTCCCGAAGAAGAGGCACCAGGTGCCAGAAAGCGCAGAACGATCTCCGGCCTCCATGAGCGCTGGCCTGGGGTTATCGGATGAAGCTGCCCGTTACCCTTGGCAGGCCTGACACCTCTAAACTGGAAAGGGGTCAAGACCCTCCGTACGCAATGGTGTGGCTGCCATCCGTTTAAGAGGCGGCCAAAGTCTACGAGGGTTCTCGGGGACTTCCTTCCTAGGGTATGCTTGAGTCCCTTGCAATAGACTCACTTCTGAAGGAACACGGTGTGGTTTTAGTCAGTTCGATTCCGACATACCACTTCACCAGTAGCCATGGTGAGGTGATGACCCGTGGGATTTTCCAGACGAAAAAAAAAGGTTAGGTTAAGTTATTTTGATATTTATTTTGTTACTACACGTGACACATTACCTATTAATGTAAAAAATAAATGACTGATTTAAAACATATAATTGATATCAAATAATTAATTGTGAATTTTCTTTATTAAATGGCATCTAAGTGTGTTTCTTAACTATATGGATACAGAACGCGCTACCACCAAAAGCTACCAACTAATCAGGGATGGGATAATACTGGACAGATTATGAACCCTGCAGATTCGTTTACGATTTGACATTGATAGATAATAAACTATTGAGAAATATTACGATAAATTGTAAATGGTTAAGTGCAGTTCATAATTTTTCGTCAGTTTATATTATCGCGAGATTGTTTATAAACGAACGATGTTCACAATCTTACGGTCACATATACATATAGGTGTGTAATCACCTGGGTTTTTACCCTGTCGTGGGTTTTAACCCTGGTGATTACCCATCTCTACAAATACACAAGTTTTGTACACTGAATAGTTATTTATCGCAGCTAAAATAAAGGACCCTATGCCTGCGGTAAAGATAGTTTAAACGTGTCCTGTATTTTTCTCACTCACTTGGACACTCAGCATTTGGCAATTTATTGGACTTAGGTGTATCTCAAGTTCGTGTCAATAGGGTTTTAAAATACCTATCTGTACCCACTTCACCATTTTTCATTCCGACGAAGATTCCTAGCATCTGGGTTTCGAGCTTGTGTCTGCTAGTCCGATTTGCGCCTGTGAAAGCCGGAGGTTATTTTCCGTGCCTGTGACCCTCCTGCTGGGCACCAGACTGGTATAACTAGATCCATTTTCGCCCTATTCCTTATCATTATCTTTATGCCATTCATTAATTCCTTACAAAATGAATTATGCGAGCTCTCTTTTCCTTGTTATTTAACGTAAAAAGAGGACAAAATGGTCTACGGACTGTGTTCAAAGATATAAACACAAAAAATACTCTTTAGCTTTTTAATATTAGTATAATAATAGATGATTCTCGAATAGGATCGTGATTTGCAAATCTTCAAAAAAAAACAGATACTCTCATGTGTGTATATAATCTGCTACGTAGAATGATAGCACTACACTGCGGGAACAAGACGTACGTGTTTTCATGGGCTTTTTATAAAATAAAACAAAAAGCCTTACTTAAATTTAGCTGTTCGTAATAACTTGTTAACAGTATAACCTAAAAAACAAATGTACAAGTAAGTATACGCACTCGCTTACGGATACGCATACGCTTACGGACACGCACACGCTTACGTTCACAAACTTATTAAAGTTTGCTTTTGAGTAAAGTACTAATTTCACTAGGATAATGTGATATGAATTGTTTCGAAAGCCTTATCCTATGATTTTGACATTTCAGAATGTATTCGTTACAGTTTCGAGTTGACATTACTGACTATTCTATCACATCACCCATGGAAAAGAAAAAAAGGCTGAAATCCATCGAAGATACCTTTCTATCCTCTGACTCGTGGTAACCAAATACGCATGTCCGTTACTCCTCCTATTTTGCTCTACTCCTCTGGAATGCTATTGCTGTATTTATTTTATTAAAAATAATGGCAAATTAAAATAGATGATAAAACAGTTCACTTTTTAATAAAAATAAGTTAATAGACATTATGACTAGGTTTACCGGTAGCACACGCCATTGGTTGGTTGGCATTGGTAGGGTGATAAAAGGCTAGGCATGCATTATAAGTTGATTGAGGTATGAACAACATAGCATTTACTATTATTTAGTGGTTTTGATAGTTTAAAGCAATAGTGGTGAGATCGTTGCTAACAGTGCCAGGTCATTTAAATAACTGAAAAAAATATTTGCTTTCCATCAATAACAAAATTACGTATTTCCCTGAATTGTAATCTGTGGGTTTAAAGTTTATTGACATTCAAGTATGCTTCTCGGAACATGTCCACATTATGAATGCGATAAATTTAATACCTATCACTATTATTTATGTCCACCAAGACGGTTCACGATAACCTTTTAGTGTTGCGACTTTGATGTTCAGCGTTGATTATAATAATTAAATGAAATTATTACTCCATGTCACATTAATATTGTATGGTGATAGCTATTCTTCTCTTTAATGGAATAAAAAGTTATCGCAGTGTCTGAGACAACCATTTCTACTACATTGTTACATGTAAAAACGTACTCCCATCTTAAAGGCCGGCAACGCACTTGTGACTCTTGAGTTGCAGGTGTCCATGGGCGCGTTTAGTCACTTACTATCAGGTGACCCATCTGCTCGTTTGCCCCCTATAATATAAGTAAATAAATAAATAATAGTTATACTACAATTAGCATCTGCAAGCTCTTCGCATATAAGAACGTCTCATCGAGATTTCTCGAAAGCAGGTAAATATTTATTTTTCTACACGATAAAAAAAAGTTAAATATTTATTTTATAGAATATAGATTTCACTCAAAGAAATCAATTAGCTAGCTCCTTATGGTGTGTGATGTTTAGTGTAGAAAGGTTTAATTTTACAAATGAAAATATTGTACCTTTAATGTAATCAAAAATAATTGAAGTATTGCCTGCTATTGTCGATGCCATGTAATGTCCTGTAAATTTCTAAAAAAAGTGAATTGTTCACAGAGATATAGTCGCCACTCTTGTAAGTTTGAGACGGTTGTTTGACACCGAGATTATCATTATTTGAAATTATTTAGTAAAAAAAAATTCGGGACCTCACAAGAACCTCAAACCTCTGGGAGGAGAAGGAGGTTCTTATTATCTCAATTGTTTTGATTCAATTTGCGTTTCTAACATGCTTTAACGAATGCCTTTTCTGTTTCACCGGTGCGATGGACATTCTCCATTGTCACGTCCACGTTTTTGCCATTGATCGAGTAATTGTATCCAAATTTTATAACAAGAAATAGAATCCCTTTATTTGTGCGCCTATTCATTAAGTTAAAGCAAACTTCGACACGATTCTGTTATAGTTATTTCATACTAGCTGTGCCCGCGACTTCGTCCTCGTGGAATAGTGTATTTACATATATATCGAAGCAACAGCCTAAAAAATAAGTTTCAAGCTTCTAGCTCTAAATATGACGATACTTCCATACAACTTTTCATCCCCACCTTTCAACCCCTTAACCCCTTTATTTCGCATTAAAAAGTAGCCTATGTCCTTTCTCAGGCTCTAGACTATCTGTGTACCAAATTTCATTTAAATCGGTTCAGTGGTTTTGGCGTGAAAGGGCGACAGACAGACAGATAGAGTTACTTTCGCATTTATAATATTAGGAAGGAAGTAAGGATGATACCAACATTCAGAGTTTTTTATCTTAACAATTTGACGTGAATGAATACTATCATTTAATCACTGGCTGGCATACATGTAAGGCTGCTGCTATTTCCAACTTGGTTTAATATTAATCTGCTTCCTGCTGATGGACATTAATTCCCTTATTATAAGATCAAGATTTCCATAAAGGAAGCGAGCAATGTTCATTCACTTCCGATATAAAAGGAGAAACTGAAACATAAAATTGAACGGCTTAAAACAATTGAACAACTGTTTTAAAAGTTTTATTCAATTTAAATTTAGAATTGTAAGTAGTATGAAAATGTTGGTTTTCACACCAGCCACATTTAAAAGGGACAATCTCATAGGTACGAATATTAAGGTTTGAAATTGGTAGTAAACCGAATGAAGGAATAGTGAGGAATACAAATTTCGGTGAACTTCTCGGCGCTTACTGTGATTGTATGATTTGTATGAAAAACCAAACTTAGGAATAGGTATACAAGATGCCTACAAAATAAATACGAGCAAGCCTTCAGTTTCCTCCCTTTTGCATATAGCTATTTCATACTGATGTTAATTTTAGATATTATTTTTGTACAGGCGCTATTTATCAATCTTTGCTCAGTTGGCGTCTCCTTAGTGGCTTCTCAAATCACAGGAGGATTTACCTTGACCCCTTTTCCTGTCAAAAAAAAAACAAAAGCTATTTTTCAATCTATCTAAGTTATGAACTTCATTGCTGACGTGGAAATTTTGTTTTAATGATTATTAAAAAAGACTGCTTCATTATTTTACAACAATGTGAAAAAAAATAAAAATATTACGGCTGCTTGTTGGTTACGTGGTAAAAGATTCTAATTAACATTTATTAATTACACACTGACATGATCAGTAACAAAGTTTTATTCCGATACGACAATAATAATTAGAAGTAGGTAAAAATTAACTTTCAAGATTTGTTTACATAGTTTGTCAGTTAGTTGATGAACAAATTTACATTTTTAGCACAAAAATGTAAATATGTTTGACTAGCAGCGCCCCGCGGTTTCACCCGCGTAAGTCCCGAGCCCGTGGGAATATCGGGATAAAAAGTAGCCTATGCGTTAATCCAGGTCTCCAGCTATCTACATACCAAGTTTCATCGCAATCGGTTCAGTAGTTTTTGCGTGAAAGAGTAACAAACATCCATCCATCCATCCACCCATACATCCATCCATCCAAACTTTCACATTTATAATATTAGTGGGATTAGTGGGATTAAAGCTTGATTGATTGATATTGTGTCGATGGTACTTCATACTTACAATTAATGATTTTACTCGCCTTTTTTGACCTATATTAGTAAATGTCCTTATAACCCCTCAACCCTCACCTTCACACTGTCATTATCTTACGTACAGCTATTAGAAAAAACGTCGCACATCAGTGTGAAAGGTTAAATGTTAGTAATAGATTTAATTTATAAAAATGCCACTATCGCAAGGACAGAACGAAGTGTTTACATGTTTACACATCAAGAAAAATGGGTTTTAGGATTTTAAAATAAGCACCACACGGCAATGAGAAAAAACAATTAAATGGAATGCTATTCGCCGGTAAGCCCATCACTTGAGAACGGCTGAACTGACTTGTGTGCGTTAGGACTATGGGTGTACAGCACAGAATTGAGCTACTTTCCTACAGGAAGGTGGTACCTGTAGTGTACCTTTAATGAAATCCAGTGTACTTCTTTTCATAAAATATATATAACTAGCGGCGCCCCGCGGTTTTAGCCGCGTAAGTCGCGATCCCGTGGGAATATCGGGATAAAAAGTAGCTTATATGTTAATCCAGATCTCCAGCTATCTACATACCAAGTTTCATCTCAATCTGTTCAGTAGTTTTGGCGTGAAAGAGTAACAAACATCCATACATTCTCACAAACTTTCACGTTTATAATATTAGTAGGATAAAATATGTACCTACACTTGCCATTCTAACGTTAGAACTGCGGGTGTACATATTTTTTTGGTTTATGAGATTTATTTATTTATTTTTCAAAATGTAGGTACAGAGAGTTGTTACATAGGTGCATAGCAAAAGTATCACTACATTTGGCCTCACGATATGCAATTATATTAGGCAATGATTTAATAAGCACCTCACGGCAATGAGAAAAACAATTATAACATTTATTACACACTTCCATAACTCGAATAATTTTTTTTAACATGAAAAATATATTTAATGCAAATGTGTAACAATAGTGATGGATTGCAATTAGGTAATACCAAATCAATTTAGTTGTCAGGTATGCAATCATTTCGATATAAAATAATTTACACAAACAACACAGAAAAATAAAATAAAATTTTACAGAAAATAAAAAGAAATAACGATTAAATTCTTGGTAAAGTTTAGAATAAAATATTTACCACATATTCAAAACAATTTGTATCGTGGGGGAGCCACGCTTCGGCACGTATGCACTGACTCGACTGGAGTGATACCACGGCCTCACAGAAAACCGGCAGTGAAGCAATGATTGCATTACTTTTCATCGAGTGAGTGAGGCTACCGGAGGCTCTAACCCTTTCCTCCCCCATCCCCTCCCTCTCTTCCACCCTTCTCCTACTGCCTCCTTAAGGCCGGCAACGCACTTGTGACTCTTGACTTGCAGGTGCCCATGGGCGGTGGTAGTCATTTCACCATTAGGTCACCCGTCTGCTCGTTTGCCCCCGATACCATAAAAAAAAAACAGCAATTTGCCATTCAGTTGTCAGTTATTTGTAGCTGGTTATAAAATTTTTGTTTTTACGAAATTCAACTTCTACTTCTGTAAATAAACCATTTCATTCAAAATAATTGTAAAGACACCCATGGATGACTTTTTCAAATACATTAGATATGACAGGAACTAGGGCTATAGGTCTCTAACAATCCATGTCACTTTTATAACTCTTTTTAAAAAGGTTTTATCACGGCAATTTTGAGCTCATTAGGAAACGCACCATGAGATATACAAAGGTTGATTATGTGACTAAATATGTCCATGTATCCAGTACTATTTGTTGCTTTGAGATTCAATTTAATTTTATCAATATCTTCAGAAATAATAGGAGGCATAAATAAAGAAATTGATTTTTTGCTTATACATATTTTGGGTGTAGTTTGTTCTAATTTAGTAACCTGATTAACAGAATAATCGTTAAATGAATTAGCTATTTGTGTAGGATCACTATACTGTATATGTTCTTTGGGAACATTATATTTCTTTTTATTAATTGCAACTCAAGTAGCATTAATTATTAGCTGCATTATTTACAAAATTATTATTTTGGGACTTCCGTGTTAATTTAATAACCTTGTTGAGTCTGGAGGTTAGGCTCAGAAAAGTTTTTTTATTTTCACTAGTACAGTTTCTTCGATATTTCCATAAAAGTCGTCGATTTTGTTTACAACATATCCTTATATCGTTCGTAATCCATTGAGGGCGTGTTTTAACTGAAATTTTTACACGTAATAATCGAAAGCATAAAATATAAAACAGTTCATAAAAACTACTAAAAGCAATATTAGGATCTTGAAAACTAAGCGAACTTAGACATTCTTTAAATTTTGTAATATTTTCCATAAAATACATACAATTTACATACCAATATTTAAATGAGTTAATATGTATTACCGGTACTGTAAATAATTGTTCAGTGTGGTCTGATAGAGCAAAGTTAAGGATCTCGTGTGTAAACACGTTTTTTTTTTTTTTTTTTTTATTGTATAGGGGGCAAACGAGCAGACGGGTCACCTGATGGTAAATGACTACCGCCGCCCATGGGCACCTGCAACTCGAGAGTCACAAGTGCGTTGCCGCCCTTCAAGGTGGGAGTAGGAGAAGAGGGGGAGGGTACGAAGAGTGGGAAGAGGGGGGAGAGCGCACTCACGCGCCGAAATGCAATGCAAGCATTGCTTCACGGCCGGTTTTCTGTGAGGCCGTGGTAACGAGCGGAGTCCAGCCGGCCCATACGTGCCGAAGCATGGCTCTCCCACATAAAAACGTCCCACTTGTTAAGCTTATAGGTTGATTAAAAGCTATTTTTAAATTAAACGACCACAGTATCTGCATAAATTCAGTACACTTAGAACTTTTATGCAGTACATTGATATTAAAATCACCGCACAGTATTATTTTCTTTTTACCGTAACAGAAATAAGTTAACAAAGAATGGAAAACCGCAAAGAATTTATTAAATTCTTCGGCACTACATCTCGGCGGACGATATACACATGTCACATAAAGTTTATGTTCTGGAAGTTCTATCCCGGGGCAATCCATAATATTATCAACACAGTATTTATCGATCTTCTTGATTGGGACGAATAATAATGTGTTATGGAGTATATATAGATGATTTCTGCAATATATAGATCCTAAGTTCTAAGTGTAAAATTAAGTATACTCAACAAGTTTCTATCGCCTCTAACCATATTATGTTCCGTTATACAGAGTTCATTAATATCTATTTTCTCACGTATGACTCAAGAACAATGTCCAACTTAGACATCAGTCAAGCTATATTTTGATGAAATAAATGTATGTTAGTCTCGCCAAAAAATACTAGAAGAAATGTTATAACTTTCAAATATTGAATCATCTTTATGTTGTACATCAACCTAAACATTACACTGTGAGTAAACCTAAAGATTACACTGTGAGTAACTCTTATTTTCTTTACAAAGTGAAAAAGGTGTACAGTAAGTCTGAGTAAATTTATCAACTAAATTAGACGTATTTGTGCTTCTAATGTTCATAGATTTATTGTACTTTTTTCGTTTAGTAGTATAGTGAACACGTAGTATATCCCTCAGCAGGTTTACGACACATTATTATTGGAAAATGTAAGTAACTGGGATTGAAAGATGCTTGTTTCACTATTTATCTGAAATAAGCATCTCCTAACCGAAAAAAAGTACACCCGCAGTTCTAGCGTTGAAATGGCAGGTGTACATATTTTATTTTATATCTTTTTATCAAAAGAAGTACACTGAATTTCATTAAAGCCACACCGAGATACACAGCAGACAGGTAGGTACATTTGTGAAATGAGCATCTCCTAATCGAAAAAAATGTACACTCCGAGTTCTAATGTTTAAAATGGCAGGTGTACATATTTTATTATATAAGTTTCTTTTTATCAAAAGAAGTACCTACACTGGATTTCAATAAAGGCACACTGCAGGTACGTATAATAACAAAAAGAAATGAAATAAGCATCTCCTAATCGAAAAAAAATGTACACCCGCAGTTCTAAAGTTAGAATGCCGGGTGTACAAATTTTAATATATATAATTTTAATAGAGAAGATGGTAGGAACGTACCACCAGCTTGGGATCCGGTTATTCACCAAACCCAAGAAAATACAAAACACAGCAAGGCTTCAAGACACTTTGAGCTCATTCTGCGTAAATAGTAACACCAACAATCAACAAACTTCGGGTACTTTGAGATAACTTTGCACTTCGATACATGAGACGACCACCATCTTAGTCTACCCGTGACCATGGCTGCTGAAAAGCAACTGAAACGTCGGGATCAGTATAGATAGTAAAATAACACCAAATAAATCGCGATAGAATCCGTGAAAAAATAGTTTTATTTCAATGTGTAACATTCGCGTAAACTTTCGACAATATCATATATTTTATCCAAAGAAATATACTGGATTTCATTAAAGGTACACTTCAGGTACCACCCGCCTGTAGGAAAGTAGCTCAATTCTGGAATGTACACCCGTGTTCTTAAGGGTGTGCCTAAATGAGTGTAGAAGTTCTCTAGTGATAATCTTACCGGCGAATAACATTCCATTTAAGTGTTTTTTTCTCATTACCATGAGGTATTTTACAATCCTAAAACCCATTTTTCTTGATGTGTAAACATGTAAACACTTCGTTCTATCCTTGCGATAGTGGCATTTTCATATATTACATCCATTACTGACATTTATTTTTTCACGCTGATATGTGGTGTTTTTTCTAATTGATAATATTTTTGTTATTTTATTATTAACTGTAATATAAGCTAATACGTAAGGTAATAATAGTATGAAGGTGAGGGTTGAAGGGTTATAAGGGCATTTACTATTCAAAAACGGGAGTAAAATCATTAATTGGAAGTATGTTTATGAAGTACCATCGACACATTATAGATAACCAAGCTTTAATCAAACACTTTTACATTTTTGTGTTAAAAATGTAAATTTGTTAATTCACTAGGTTCAGAAAAAGTACGTTGTAACTATATTATATTACTACGTGACCTTTGTCTTAAAACAGTCGCATGTACGGAATCCTAAAACAAAAAAGTTGTTTACTTAAAACATCAGTATCTTTAAATTTAATTCTGGTAATCTTCTACGAGGATTTCCCCACAGGTGTGTCGTTTCAAACAACACATTTTCTTGTTTACGCCACATTGAATTTACTTAGAAATATGTAGAATATAATAGGTATCTGGTATAGCAATTAAAGATGAGATCAATAAGAAATTTATTCGAGCTACGGGGAAGTATTTCAATATCGTCTTGTGTAGGTAATGATGCTAGGTTAAAATGTTTGTGATACCCAAACAACAAAACGTGGCGAGTTGTGATAATGTAGGTTACATTTAGATTTTTTTATATATTTGAATATATATAGTTGTAATATTTAGCTTTTTTTTATGGTGCCCATGGGCACCTGTAACTCGAGAGTCACAAGTGCGTTGCCGCCCTGTAAGGTGGGAGTAGGAGAAGAGGGAGAGGGGGGAGAGGGGAAGGACGGAAATAGGGGAGAGGGAAGGGTTAGGGCCTCCGGTAACCTCACTCACGCGGCGAAATGCAATGCAATCATTGCTTCACTGCCGGTTTTTTGTGAGGCCGTCGTATCGAGCGGAGTCGAGGCGGCCCATTCGTGCCAAAGCATGGCTCTCCCACGTGATAAAATATAATAGTTTATTTAAATGAGACATTATGGAAAATACATGGGTATAATATATAGGTATATCGACAAGGCTATACGCCTCACTATGAGTTCTCAATAGAAACAGTGAAATACTTACGCAATGGTTTTTTTTTTCAATACGAATGTACGCAGTTTCATTTAAGATCATGATTGTACTGAAATCAACATCTTCACGTACCCATTGAGGAACGGATGAGGATGATGTAGAACGGGGGTATTATCACATAAATTTAAGAAAATAATAGGTATACCTATCAACGTATTACAATTATGAGAATCTATTTTGTCCCATGTTAAGTAGGTACTTAACAGGAGACAAAAAAGATCCGTCGTACATATATTTTTTTAATATTAAGCTTCAAAAAGTTGTCCACGTACTTGATTAAAAATTAACGTATTAATTAACAGTTCACATGGAGTATAATAATTCGTAAAAATAATATTTATAAATGATAATAAATAACCTTCAAATTAATACGAAGATCTAAGAATACATTAAACATTGTAAAAACACCGGAAATATGTTGTTGAACACAACAAGTCTTAGAAAAAAGATATACCTATGAGCAGCAACAAAGATTGGGCTTGCAGTAGAAATATATTCCAGACACTTCCATTGAAATACGAATTCTGTATGAGCCAGAGCATAATAACCTGCAATGAACTTTGCATTGGTTATCTATGATACTTGGAAAAGTGCAGACTTTGAACACATGCAATCGCCAAAGCTACTGCAAAATGCTCGACTGGTCAATGATACTTAAAGTAGCTCGTTTTCAATAACCTTTAAAGTAGTTTAAAGTAGTTTGGTTCTAACCCAACAAACATTTTATAGGTTGCCACGACGTGCCAAATCTAACTTTTGGTTCCATAAGCTGGTCGCAAATACGTTGCTATCACGTCGACATGACCGAGAAAAGGCCCATTTTATACGAATCAGTGTCGTAATAGAGTCGCGAAGTGGTTGCATTAATCACTAAATAGTCATGTAGTGGTCGCGTAGATGTCGTGAAAGCCCAAATAAAAGTCTTCTCATCGAGTAATGGTGTTTACTATAACCGCTTCACGGCATTTTATCGAATTACATATGTGCTATCGCGACTTTTATGAGGAATTTTCAATTCAATCAATTCATATTGTATATTATGTATATAATCAATTTTATATTGTAATAAATTATTTTCATTGTCAGTATCCATTTTGTATATTTATGTATAGCTATTTGCATCTTCAAAACTAAAGTGTCCTGTACATTAATCTGTTGGGAAATTAATTTTATCGAGTAATATGAGCCAATTTTTATCTATAAAAGGAACGCGCCTTATATATTCTTTAAATTAAGCAATATTTTCACAAATATTTTTAACGAACGTGCTACCAGTTACCTTTTTACGACTTAGAGTTCAAGACACGACCATAATACAACGTCTAAACAACTTATTCATTCTGTGCACTTAGTCAGCCATTAACGTAATTAGGGTTCATTTAGAGATTTCGTGTAAAAAATCAATTGCCCAGCTTTTTTTATTCATTTTAACGTCATAAAGTTATTTTTAAGAATCATAAAAGTCTGGTTACTGAATTTTTATACGACATCCAGTCGCTGTAAAGTTATATAAAAGTGATCAAATTGACTGAAAATAATTTAAGAGTGCATTTTGTCACTCTTACACGACCATCACGTAAAAGTAGTTCCCGCGACTATAATACGATTAATAACGGTGTAAAAGTTGTATAAGGTCATATACGACAGGTTGCATAGAAGTCGAATAAGATGTCTAATACGACTAAAAAGTCGTATAAAGTTATGAGACACTAAGCTGTAGTACATAATGAAATTACTTAATTACGACGTTTATAGCACTTCGAGTAGCGTTAGTTTCACTTATGCGACTAAAATGTTTGTTGGGCAGTAGGAGCCGCGAGTGCCCTTCACGATCGCAGAGGCACTGGGTAAAATATTTTCTACCGACGTACGGAAAAATCCGTACAATTTACTTCTATCATGCTTTGTCATGCTAGCAGCAAGTGATAACTGCGCTGTAAATTATACATTTAACTATATAATTTTCAGTGCCAATAAAACTATAAAAAGTAAGGTAATCAAATACTGGAATGCAGACAACACAGACTAGAACAGAACAGAAAACGCAGAGTTTATTGTATTGTATACCTAATATATGTAGATACAGAGCCAAACAACAGTTAACACAAATACAAACATATATATATCATCATTTTGCAATACATCAAACATTACAAAATGATGAAATATACATTGTGTTAGTGAAAAGTTCCTGAAAACGAAGACAGATGATAGTACTAATGGTATCTACCTCTGATGATGGGTCAGAAAAAAAATCGATCTTGATGATTTTTTTTTTAAATTTCATTTTTAGCATTTCTCACGCTCCATCAAATCAAAGAACGTCTGAGTTCGACGCAAGCGCGGTCGTTGAACCGAGCGTCAGCTATTTTTGATTATTTTTTTTATGAAATTATCGTTTCATTTACCTGTACTAACATGATGGAGCATGAAATGATTTTTTTCTGACCCATCATCAAAGGTACCATCGTACTGTCTTCGTTTTCGGGAACGTTGCACTAACACCCAGATTATGCTTGTGTGTTATGCGTTTATAAACATAGTTTTTAATATAATTTTGTACAATGTGTGCTGTGATGAATATATATCACACCACACACTGCACTGCGCTGGGCTGACTGCTTTTCAGCGTATGTTTAAGGACATTATTACTTACTGGCGCACCTCGGTTTCACCCGCGTAAGTCCCGGTGTCGTGTCTGGAATATCGGGATAAAAGGTAGCCTATGTGTTAATTCAGGTCTCCAGCTATACATACATACCTACCAAGTTTCATTGCAATCAGTTCAGTAGTTTTTGCGTGAAAGAGTAACAAACATCCATACATCCTCACAAAGATTCACGTTTATAATAAGCTCGTTAACAACACATCCTATTAATAATATTATTAGTAGGATGTGTTGTTAACGAGCTTGCTTGAGAGACTGTTTAATCTTTATAGATATCAACATTGTATTTATTTCATTGAGTGAATACAATTACTTAGTCTCAAGTGGTTACAGTCAAGGTAACTAAGGTCAAAGTTTTAAAATTATTTATATCTGATTTGAGCGCTTGCTTATTCACTTCTACTACTAAACTCGGGAGATAAACAATTATATTGTTAACTAGCAGCACCCCGCGGTTTCACTCGCGTAAGTTCCGATCCCGTGAGAATATCGGGATAAAAAGTAGCCTATATGATAATCTAGGTCTCCAGCTATCTACATACCAAGTTTCGCCGCAACCGATTCGTAGTTAGTAGTTTTGGCGTGAAAGAGTAACAAACATCCATCCATCCAAACTTTCACATTTATAATATTAGTGGGATAGTAGGATGTTACAATGATTTAATACTTTTTTGCTTATACCTGCTATAACACTTGAGTAGACATACCATTAGGTACCGTACCTATATAGTTTTATCAGTCACGGGAGATATTACGTTGGTACTTAATGCGACTGGTTTTAGGATACCATTGCCATATGGCACCCGCTACAACTAATTTCACTCATGTAATAGGAGGCAAGCCATTTTTTTCTAATAATATTAGGGGCAAACGAGCAGACGGGTCACCTGTTGGTAAATGACTACCGTCGCCCATGGACACCTTCAACTCAAGAGTCTTTTGCCGTCCATCGGGCATTTTGGCATTAAAGATTGTAAAGGAAGGTAAGAAGAGATGGATGACGATGGAATGAAAAGAATATCCTCAAACTGGCTGTTACCGAGAAGTCCCAGTCAATCATTTCAATACACGGATTCATTTGCAAATAGGGGCAAATATGGGCCGGCTCGACCGGAGTGTTACCACGGCCTCACAGAAAACCGGCAGTGTAGCAATGCTTGCATTGCTTTTCGCCGAGTAAGTGAGATTACCGGAGGCCACAACCCTTCCCTTCCCTCCCCCTCTTCCACCCTTCCCCTACTCCCACCTTAAAGGCTGACAATGCACTTGTGACTCTTGAGTTGCAAGTGTCCATGGGCGGCGGAAGTCATTTACCATCAGGTGACCCGTCATCATGGACACCTGCAACTCAAGAGTCATAAGTGCATTGCCGGCCTTTGAGAGGGGAGCAGCCTCTTTTCTTCAAGGTTTGAAAGTCGTATCGATCCGGAAATACCGCAGGCGACAATTTGTTCCAGAGATTGGTTTTGCGAGGCAAAAAAATTCTGGAGAACCGCACAGTGGTGGATTGCCAATTATCCAGGTAAAGGGAATGAAAGTCTTGTCGCGTTGAACGATGGCGAGACGCTGCGGCCTGTATAAGTCCGAATAATTCCTCGGAAAACTCCCCATGATACAAGCGATAGAGAATGCAGAGTGAAGCTACATCTACGAAACGCCAAGGAGTCAAGCTGATCTGTAATATTCTGGCAATCGACGATTCGAGTCGCTCTCCGTTGAATGCGGTCCAGAGAGAGAAGCCACTTTTGTTTTACTGTTTGGTTTAACAATTAAAAATATTTTAATGAAAATTATTAAATTATTTATTTTAAACATAGACAACTATCCTATTGCTAATTTAAAGTTATTACATAGATACATATGGTGTGACCCTCGTATTTTAATCCCCGACGCAAAAAGGCGGGGTGTTATAAGTTTAATGTGTACCTGTGTCTGTCTGTGGCATCATAGCTCCTAAACGGATGGACCGATTTTGATGTAGTTTTTCTTCAAAAGTGATTTCATCGAGAGTGTTTAAAAAAAAACTGTGCGAAGATCAGCAGCTCTTTTCTAATCGTTGAATTGATTTTCGAGTCGGTGGTATTTTAAATTTTTAGTCTATGCTTGTATTAATTAAATTGTTGCCTGACAGCGTAATACTTGTTTTATAAATAGGATTATACAACAACTGGATTATAGTAAAAAATAAAACCAAGAAAATAAAAAATAAGTCTTTAATATCAATTACTTATATCTAAAATACAAGTAAGTATTTTAACAAACATTTATTGCTAACAAACTAACTATGAATATCGTATGAACGGATAATTGTTCTGATCGCAGATCGCACACGTCTGTGATAAAATTTTATTAATTTAATGTTTGAATCTTATTTATTAATTGTCCTAGTAACTCAGCGCACGATATGCATAGTTATTTAGTAGTAATATACGTAATTAATAAGGCTATTTGGTGTATAGCGATAATCGTCCACCACAATCACAGCTTGTTCGATGCACTTCGATAACTCTCGAAACTCACTTGTTACTTTTTACTGTGAACAAACAAAAAATCATGTTATTAACTATATGTATCTCTGAGAAACTCATAGGACATTTACGAATTTAATCATGGGTTTTCTGACGTTTCTCCTACCATCTGTGGTAGGAGCGTCAGTGCTAGTGATATTGACGTGATGTTGATTACCAAGCAAAAGAGTGGGAGCCTGACCCTGCGATTGTAACTTCTGCAACTCTACAGAAGACCGTAATAAAAGTGAGCATGTGTAGTGTCATCAAGGAGACCTATTGAGAGTCCAGTAGACATAGTATAAACTGTAAAATTTGGCAAATCCTACTAATATTATAAACGTGAAAGTTTGTGAGGATGTATACATGTATGGATGTTTGATACTCTTTCACGCCAAAACTACTGAACCGATTGCGATGATATTTGGTATGTAGATAGCTAGAGACCCGGATTAACATATACTTTTTATCCTAATTTTACCACGGGATCGGGACTTACGCGGTTGAAACCACAGGGCGCTGCTAGTAATTATATATTTATATGTATAACATTTTGCTAAATGATGTTTCTACTTTATGAGTCTTCATGAATGATGATGAAATATAATTGTTTATGCATACTAGAGTTCTATTAGAAATACTGATTTTATTTATCCCACTAATATTATAAATGTGAATGTTTGGATGGATGGATGGATATGTTACTCTTTCACGCAAAACAACTGAACCGATTTATAATATAATAAATCAAAATATATTGTACTAGCTACGCCCCACGGTTTCACCCTCTTAAGTCCCGATCCGGTGGGAATATCGGAATAAAAAGTAACCTATGTGTTTATCCAGGTCTCTAGCTTTCTACATACCAAGTTTCATCGCAATCGGTTCAGTAGTTTTTGCGTGAAAGAGTTGTTACTCTAATATCATACATCCATATATCCTCACAAACTTTCACGTATATAATATTAGTAGGATAGTAGGATGTCATCCTAATTTATAGCCTTCGTGAGTTCGTGAGTGAGCTATACTACAGAAACGTAACAAAAACACAGAAACTCCTAAGTAACAAAGGTGGCTTTTTTTTTACAAAATGAATAATTGACACGTTTTATAAATAATAATGACTTAGTTGACATACGTCATTGTATCATAAAATGATGTTACAAAACAACATTGAAAACCTGTTAGTTAATTAAATCGTTGATTTGGTAAAAAGAAAATCATTCGTTATTATTTGGTATTTCTGCAGACATCAAATTATTCACTTTTTCTACGATATATCTACGCCGAGGTGAAAAACGACAGAGTGCAATGAACGGCAATTCCAGACAGTGTTAGGTCGATTTAATATAGCGTTTTCCTCTCCTACTGAATGCTAAATTGCTGTTTATATGGAGTCTAGTGAACCCCAGCGGTATGTATGTACCCATGCGAGCTCCGTACCGATGTGAGGCCGTGTGTGAGATGTCTCAAGTTATTATATTATTCATTCGTTTAACAGAAGGCCCATACAGAGGATTTACATAAAGATGCAAGATAAACTTCGAGTTTTAAGATAAGATAATAAATTAATAAATAATGTTAAGATATATAATTTATGCATAAGATTATAAAAAAATTAAATGAAAAATTACCGATATGATGATGCGTGAGCAGTTGCAGTGGCAGTTGCAGTAGCAGTGGCACTGCTGCCACCATGGCTACCACCGCAACCTCCACCACATCCACCACCGTAACCTGGGCCACCCCCTTGACTACCTCCTCCGTAGCCACCGCCTCCGCCTCCTCCGCCTCCTCCGCCTCCGCCGTAACCACCACCCCCACCGTAGCCACCGCCTCCGCCGTATCCGCTGCCGCCGCCGCTGCCGTAACCGCCACCTCCGCCGTATCCTCCGCCGCCTCCATTACCTCCGCTGTATCCTCCTTGATAACCACCTCCTTGATAACCACCTCCATGGTGTCCGCCATGACCTGGAATTACGTTATGTTAATAACGTTTTTCACATTTTAACAAATATCAATCATACGGTTAAATGGTACTACTTTACATACGGCATTGTTATCACAAAATACAAATATATCTAAAACATATTTTTAGTACTACAAAGCAGTTTGCTCAATATAGGGACATAAGGTCGGTTTCATTCATAACATCTAAAGATGCAAGCATACACAGTAGCATTAACATAGAACACATAAAGCCAAGTCACATATAGCAGGATTGATCAACAGTAGTAAAAAGTAAGGGCCTGACCGTGAGTACGGATTTCAAACGTAATTGGACGAATCATATTCATTAATAATTCTTTGTTTAGTAAAGGTGACAATCGATATTAAACATTGTATATATGAAAATAATTACGTAGGAGACCCCCTGCTACTAATATTGTACTAGTAATGGTTAAGACAATAACAAAAGCCGTGTATTCTTATAGGTGTGCTAGTAAGCAGTGCAGTGCATTCGTACCATGCTGTTTAACCACTTTAACGATTATTGTTTTTGAGGGTTCTTCATAGCCTCCGTCGTAACCACCATGGCCTCCACTATATCCGCCACCCTGGCCTCCGCTGTATCCGCCACCCTGGCCTCCGCCTCCACCGTAGCCGCCACCGTAACCTCCGCCGTAACCCCCGCCGTATCCTCCGCCATAACCTCCGCCGTAACCGCCTCCTTGACCGCCGCCATAATTTCTGCCACCGCCTCCGTAACTGTCATCATAGCCCCCCCCTCCCCCGCCAAGGCTAAAACCGCCACCAAAGGCAAGGCCTCCTCCGCCAATACCTAAGAGTTTATGTTTCAGCAAATGGCGCTTCTCTCTGCTGTGTCCTATTGGTTCTGCTTGGTCTTGAATACGCTGTGCAGAAAATAAAACATTACAGAAACTCATTTTATCACAATTCATAGAAACCTAAAAATATACTGTTAATAAAAGATGTACAAAGTCTCAGAAATCATAAATGTATATGTTTGAAGTATAAAAGGAGTTGCCATATTTCAATATGGCAACTCCTTTAAAATAAATTTTTAGGAACCCAACATCAGTAACAAGACCTGACTTTTAAATCTAAGAAAACCCGTATTATGAAGCTATATTTGTTATAAACTTCATAATAATTATATTATAAATCAAGTATATCAGAACCTATTTTAAATATTTCTGCTACAAAAATTGCTTTAAAAAGTAAACTAATTTGAAATCGTCCTTCTTCTGATCAAAAGCAGATACAGGTAAAACGTGTTTTTATTCATGTGTTTTTCTCATCTTTAACTAATTTATGATATGATACATAACTACCGGTTAGTACTCTATTATCAAATATTCATATTCATTGATGGTCACGTTGGGGAGCGTTTGGTATGGTTTTAATGACTAGGTACCTTTCATGTAAACATGTCGTTAGATAATTATCTTTTAAAAAAAGTATCACCGACTTCAATGCCCCTTAAAATACCCAAATTGCTTCAAGTGTGTCTATAAAATTTGAAGAGTTTCTTCGATTTCTCCAGAATCTCATCATCAAATCCTGACCTGATGACCATTGGACTACCTGGGAAGTATATACCCTTTCAAACAAAAGAAGAATGTTCCAAATCAGTCTAGGCGTCTTTAAGTAATCGGTGAACATACACACACACATATATATTTATATATATATGTATATATATATATATATGTATATATATATATATATGTATATATATATATATATATAGTGGAACATAGAACCTCCTCTTTTTTTGAAGTTGGTTAAAAATTACACTACCTTTATAACATGATACTAAGTAAAAAAATAACACTTAAGTTTATTTTTCCATAAATGCTACTCATTTTATTTATGTAAATATATGTAAGTTTTTGTATAACCGCAATTAGTCAATGAGAAGCGTTTAGATAATATTATGACATCTGAAACTAACGATGAATTAAAACTTAATGAAAATCTGGACAAAGGGAAGATTATAATGATAGTACCTACCTAATATCAATAAGAGGTCCAGTTAAATGAGATTTCTTTATTTACCCTCGGGCGATATAACTAGCCCGATTTATTACGCAATAAAATGTATTACCAATTACAAATATTTTTCAATTTGGTAACACTTTTACTACTCACAATTTATTTACTGTGGTATAAAGAAAATTGAAAAGTGTTTTGACTTTACAATGTTATAAATAATATAATTACCTTGACATAAATGGGCTCGGGGTTGCCTTTTAAGGACCTTTCCTCGGGCTCGGGGCGTCCATATGCAGGTAGGTTCGGCTGTGCTAAGAGTACCAGTATTGGGAACTGCCTTGACCGGTCATTCGAGTGAGTTCTCGAGTCCCTTGGGGGAGCGAGCACCGGAGCGACTAAAACCACTCGTTCACCAACATCCAGCGAGTTGTCCCCTATAGAAGGTGCCGCAACGGCGAACGTTGCCAGCGCAAGCGCGCTCACCACTACACCACCGTATCCCATTGCGATCACTGACGCAGGACTAACAAAGCAAACCTATTTATATGACGCGATTTTCCTGAGACGAACGACGTCACCAATCGCCTACTGTTTGATCACTTCGCGGGATCACTTCGCGGAACGGTCAATTCCCACGATGACGCTACACAAACAGATAGTAATATCATTTGTTTCCAATATGACGATAACTAATTTATGTTCATGTATAGATGCATTGGCTATATAGGAAGAAAAAAACAAAAAGATGATGTATAAGTACGTGAGATACAATAAGAAAAACGTGATGATACACGCCTGCCAATTTGCGGAGTCTGTCCACGTATTAAGCTGGTTATTCCCATAAACCGGATATACAACGTTGTCTGTTTGGATATCTACGTACTAACTTAGAACTGGTTCTTTATGTTCTGTTGGAGATTCACATGATAGTTTTTTTGTTATACAAAGACTTCGAACAAAGTTTCTTAATTGATAGACGTAAGTAATCAAATAATTAGTTAAATGCCAGTCGTTCTAACACACAATACCTGTTTTCAAACTATAACAAAGTATATATCGGAAACAATAAAAAAAGTACAAAGCTATTAAATGTAGACGCTTGTACATACATGATTGACACATGCATAAAAGGCTGTGGCAGTCGTACCGAATCAAAATCGATAGTGTTGAGATTATTAACTAATAAACACTTGGTGTAATATTTACTGTTTATAAAAAAAAAAAACAGTATTTGTACACTTATTTCTTGAGAACCATTATTGCGATTTACATGATTCTTTGGTGGTTTTAATAATTATATTAAGAGGTCCTGACTGCTCAAGTGATGGCTGCAATATCTGCGAGAAAGATAGAGATTAATTACCCAAAAAAATTAGTAAAACTGTAAGCCAATCCCAAGATACTTATAAGACATTTTAGCCTTACAGAAGGGCGTGAGATAATTGCTCTGTACGGTTACTAACTTGTCATTGAAGAGGTTAATGGAACCAGAAACGAAATGTATGAAACGACAGCTGTTTTATTGCATGAAAGAGCATCATTACTTCGGCTTATCATTGAGACAGTACAACTAATAATTACGAACAGGTATGCATTATATCATTACGAAGCTGAAGGTAAATTACCTGGTCCCATGTCTTTACATGACGGTAATGTAATAAAAAAAATATGGACAAATTTTATTTAAGGTAAATTTTTATGTTCATAACATGACATAACTTAATCAAATTAATATGTGTTTATTTATTTATTTAATCTTCTTGATGAAATTTTACAGAAGGGTTAATGGCTAAGGTAGTTTTTACCAATCAACCTTGGGTGATGCAGAGATAAACCGGGTGTGGCCACACACAGGGTCAATCACCAAGGGTCACTGAGGACTCTCTCCGAGATCATCGGTGATATGAGAGGTTTCATAAATTATCTTGTGGAGTTGGGATGGCAATAGAAGCTATCCAACCCGTCATGCAAAATAGGTGCACAGCAAATGTCGAGTTGCGGAAAATAGCTCGTGAATACCATACCAAACCGACTTTAGTATAGCATTAGATAATATAGTATAGTATGTTTTACTAAATTAATCTGCCAGTATAGTACGTGTTATTATAAGGTAAGGTTCGATATGTGTGGCCAATAAATGAGTCTGACAAAATCTTGATTTTGTTTTTTTAGAAAATTCTTTACACGTGTAGATGCTTATTCATAATCAATATTTTATGTTAACTAGTAGTTTCGTATACGGACATATCCGGACAAATGTGGATGAACCGTCAGCCGTATTTTTCTAATTGAATTTTAACTATTATAAAAGTTTCTGTACTAAAAATAACGCTAATAAAATTGGACTTCACTTTTCTGCAGCATTACATTACATACATAGTACATTAAATTAAATAAAGAAAGACATTATCATACAATTGATTGCACGGGTGACGTAATGGTTAAAGGTGGTCATTTCGCCACTACGTCGAGTGTTGCGGGTTCGATTCCTACATGGGACGAGAACTTTAGTGATCCACAAATTGTTGTTTCGAGTCAGGGAGTTCTTGTTGTCCGTTGTTTTAATGTTTGTAAAGACCCCCGCAATACAGGAATCATGCCTAATGCGGGAGTTCTCTTTTTCAAAGAAAATAATTAAAAAGAGAAAAGAATATTTAATTTCTAAGAATCGCACACAAGACATATAATTATACATACATAGTTTATTAAAATAGGTAAGAAACTCACATTCGGTTTCTGAAAGACTTATCAAAATATTGTTCAACTAACAGAGCTGTTAAATTAACAGTGGTGTCAAATCAGTTCGAGTTTCTTAAACGTTGATCAAAGAAATGTTACTACTTTTTCATTGAACATTCGAGCATAGTTTTATTCAAATTTTACTCACACAAAAACACTTTTGGTGTATACTATAGTACCTCCTTATTAGTGGACTATTTTTCTTCACTTGAAGTACTCTTAGAAAACTAGAAAACTTAGTAATAGGTGATTTCAATAGCTGCTTACTTAAAAAACCATTTTCGTTCTGCATCCCTTCGATGTGTTCTGGAATCCATTTATCTTTTTATTCTTTCACTTAATCCTACATACAATATGCCAAAACGTAATTCATATCTCCCTGATCACATCCTTTTACTTCCTCAGTAGAGCATGTAATCAAATATAGGCAGAGCTCTGCAGATTCGTTTACCTTTCGTAATCTTCTTTTTTTCCCTATTACCCCTTAACGCAAGCCTAAAATTTTTTTACACATTCATTTTCATGATATTTTATGAATTTTGAGGATCTTGGCAAAAATGTCGACAACAGCAACTGGAGTGCACGGTCTACTCCCAATGTTAAAAATTTACTATTTTACCAACAATCTAATGTCGAATAAACTGCCCCCATCTTGGCTTACAGAAGAAATAAAGGCAGAAACATTCAAGGTATAAGGATTCATTCCACTACATCAAATTGGGAAAAAAAATGGTTATTAGAAATCTCTGCAAAGAGACATGTAGGAATATGCATCGTCGACATATCGCCACAAATCTGTTGAAAATGGTGATCCAGTTAAGACCTAGAAAGTTTATTAAGTCATTAGGGGTTGGCAAAATACGTCCAAAGTCTACTTCAAAAGATATTGATATCAATTCCTTGAATTCATATTTTTCTGCTTTCTCTAATTTTAGAGGAACTACTAAGACTGCAACGCTAAATTACCTTCCTTCTCTGCCCCTCCTCTTGACTGTCCTCCATTCGTTTTTAGTAAATTTTCTGATTGTGATGTTAAGAAGAGTAAGGTAGTTAAGAAGTGAAAACATCAGCTGCCTGTGATTTGCTGTGGTTTGGAAACAGAATAATTAATGGTGTGCCATTAATTATTCTGTTTAACGCCTTAAATAACCAAGGTAATATTATACTTGCTCAAAGAATAAGTATTGCCATTCAGGTCGATATTATCCATTGTCTAGAAAAAAATCCATACTGCTGCAGAAAATTCTACGATTCACATGATGTTCAACTTTATATTTTATCGAAATTACCCGTGTTTTTACTATTAACTAGCTTTTGCCCGCGGCTTCGCTAGCATAAAAGTAATTTTTCCATCCCTCGGGAACATTTTATTTTTCTCGATGTAAGGCACCTTGTAGACTTAACTGTATCCCTGCCAACGTGTATACAAAATTTCAATATGATTGGATGAACAGTGCGGCAGTGCATAAATACAAAGAAACAAACATTGATTTTTATATTTTTTTGCATTTTGCTTTTTTTTTTCTACGTGATTTGCACACTTATACATAATTATAAAGAATGTTTGTGTTCAACGAATATGAATTAATGATAAAATGTTTTTTTTTTACTTTCATATCAAATTGTCACTGATAATGTAACTGATCATTCATCTATTATCTGATGTTTTACGAGAATTTGTAACTAATATCAACGAGTAACAATCACATACCTAATAGCCAAAAGCCAAAGGTTACCATCTGTCATAAATTTTTTTAAAAGTAAATAATTAATAACTAACGATATAATATATTGTAAATAACTACCTACTGTTAATGAAAATATTACAACTTGGTACTATGACGCAGGTCAGAAGAGGCCAATATCCAACAGTATTGATTGATTGGTTAAAACAGAAATCATTTTGCATATTGGAAACGGAAAAAGATATGTATGATATGTATTTAAAAAGTGCCACATTGACCAACTTTGTTGCAAGTGGATTCTTTTAAAACCATATTCGAGACAATTATACATTATAAATCATTAACGTGTCTATTCAACTTTGTATTGTCTAATTTTCTTCATAAGCATCATTCTTTAGCATCTTCTATCTGTCTATACTCTTGTCATCGCATTTGGATAAGTGGGCATTCTGGTGTTGTAAACATCATCTGAAAGGAATTCAAAACATTTATGATATTGAATATATTAGTTTAATCTGCGATTTGAAAACCCAGCAGTAAAAAAGATCTCTTAACTAGTTATTAAGAATTCCAATCATGTATATAGAAACGTGTTTATAGTATTTATTATAAAATGACGTGCGAATTTCTATTTGTCATTATTTTACACGAATGTACTAAACGAGGATATTTTTATGGCCAAGCAACCTTTTCTTATGGTGAGGAAATCTGTGGAAAACGATTTTACTGCAGAGAAGAATTAATAGAAGAAAAAACCTAATTATCGTTTTTATGCATATCAGTTATGCTTTAAACTGAACTATTGAAATTGACGATAATTTGGTAGAATTCAGATACTGTGTAGGTTTCTTATCAAAACACAGACTTGATGCTACACAAGAACGTTCTTGACATAACATCAAACCGACCGAAACGACACCATTTCAAGTCTGCAGGCTTAGTGTCAAACGTTTCTTAGCATTTCCGTTTCTGAAAACGTTGACGCCCTCATGAAAACGATAATATACTAGATTGGTAGACAAATTAGTAAATATATTGAGTAATCTATATATTAATACATGAAGCGAAAACTTTAGACCCCTTTTTACGAAAATTGGGTATGAAATTTCGCACACTTATAGTTTATACAGAGAAGAAGTGACGAATGCTAAAATTTTTGAACAATATTTGCTACAAAGTTAAAAAAAATACAAAAACGGGTACATACAGCTACGAGTGTCCAGTATATATTTTGACCTGTCATGGTACAAAAGTCTATACAATGACAGGTCAAGTAATATTGGCCAATGAAATAAACCATGGTCGAAATTCGACCACCACGCCATCTCTAGTAATAATAAATACTCGATTTGATACAAAGTTCTGTGAGAAAAAAAATCAAAACCAGGAGACAATAGGGAAAAGTTTGCTGCAGCGTGAAAACGTCTCAATGCTCCCGATATCTACTGTACAGAACCACTAGTTCTTACTTGGCATTTTGATGATAACAGTAGAACCTGCGTCGTAAGAACTTGGGACTCCTCCGTAGCCAGTATTTGGACCTGTAAGAGTATTTGTTTTAGTAAGGTACCGTTTGATGTTACTACTATTCATTATATTAATGTTACTTCTGTTATAGCCTTAGGTATAACCATAGCGCATATCTAGTAAGAGTCAAACTCGGGTATCGAAACCAAACCACACGATTTAGCTGTGATTCATGTGGTTTAGCAGCATATACTTACCCTACCATATTGACTGTGTACCGACTCATACATGCATGGATAGGTACACTATCACAGCCAAAAAGGCCCGATAACTCTGTCCCCTTGCAAGGATGGATTTATTAGACACAATCGCAGCGCGGAGGCAAATCACAATTTGATACTAGATATTTTTTAAGTAATTATGCATATTAAACAAAGCTAACATCAGAGGGATCAATGAAAAAGTGGACAAAGCACTTCTATGCCCATTTTGAGTACAGTGCACTGGGAACGAATAATGTTACTACGGGACCTTTGAATATGACTGGCGTAACGTAATTTCCGGCTTTACAATTCTGTCAACGCAATATACTCAATGAAAAAATAAACCAACACTAAAAAATTCCATACACGACTCACAGCTCATCTTTATTATATATCTGTGTATGTTAATTAGGCTGGATCGATATTCGCATTTAAACTCGTAAGTTGACCGCAACTGACGTCATGCATGATATATTTGAATACAACGACTACTTTGTTATCGAAATTATTGATATTCATGAAATTGCACTCGATTTGTTCCGTTCATACCTCTCAAACCGATTCTAGGGTGTTAAAATATGAGATTTTATGAGATAACATACATCTATTTCATTTGGAGCTCCACAAGGTAGCGTCTTAGGGTCAACTATCTTTCCTGTTAATGTCAACAGTTTATGTACGAAATCGCTTACAAACTATGATATTATCACCTATGCTGATGACACCGTTTTGATAGTGCAAGGAAAAAGTTAGGAAGAAACTAAAAGGTACACAAAAATTATTCTTGGAGAAGTGGTAAGGTGGCTAAAAGATAAACTTTGAATGTAGATAAAACTTCAAACACCGCCGTCACCTACTTTCCAAGTTAAAGCTTATACGTGTGACTTACAAGATATGGTTATATGGTTAATGGTTGTATCTGCACTAATTGGACGAGAGTTTTCTTAACAAGGTATCTAAGTCTATTTATTGAATTGGACGCCGTATATCAATCATTTAACTGTTCACTTTAGAAAACTCATACCAATATGCAAGAAGCTTCGAAATTCAGCTACGAGTAACTTAGTATTTTATTGCGTGTTTATTACCCCCATGTCAAGAGTCCACTTCAATATTGTCTTTTTATATGGGGTGTAATTGGTCCAACAATTCTACTTCCACTTGAACGAGCTCAAAGAGCGAAATGAACAGTTATGCTTAGAACGCCACGTAGGTATGGCAATGAGATTCTGTATAGAAAAAGTGCTTACAGTTTGTCAGCGTTTAATAATGAGGGTCATTTTACATAAGCATAAATGTATTTGCTTTTTTTACCCAAATTTAGGTGGAACAAAACTAGAGTTTTTCTATTTTCATTTTTTTTATTGGTTTAACTGTCATGCTCTTAGCAACTGCTTATATAATTCAATAAATATATGGGACAACATTTATTCCTTACCGCTAACAAAATGTAAGTCTACGGTTTGTGTCACTTACACGCACGCACGCACGCACGTGATGAAACCTAATTAAAACAAATAAATAAATATCATAATAAAAATAAATATAATAATCATAAAATAATAAAAAAAAATCATAAAAGGAGCTGTTGTACAATACATGAAGTAACTTATAATAATAACACTTAAATAATAACTACACTAACACTAAACTAACACTCTGTATGTATGTGTGTGTGTTCATGTGTGTGTTTGATACATGTGTATGTTTATATTGTATTGTAGTTATTGTGTTATTATAGTAAAGAACGTAAAAATGATTCCGTTTTATCTTAGGCTGTATTTTGAAGAAACTTTTGAACAACTTTCTTACATTCATAATATGATAGATTGTAAATAAACGTTGCAGAATTTATTTTATTATATAAACTAGCAGCGCCCCGGGGTTTAAGAAGTAGCCTATGCGTTAATTCAGGTCTCCAGCTATCTACCTACCAAGTTTCATCGCAATCGGTTCAGTGGTTTTCGCGTGAAAGAGTAACAAACATCCATTCATCCAAACTTTCACATTTATAATATTAGTGGGATTCCTCACAGGCTCACAGGCTTGAGATTTAATGTCTGTTATAAAATTTTATGTATTAATTAATAGAATACATTAGTGGAATTGCCTAATATTGTAACTATGAGAATCTAAGAGATATATAGGGTCAAGAGAAGGCTGTTAAAAATACTGTAAAATTCTTTAATGCTGGAATTTCCTTTGACTCACTTATTCTAAACTTAAACCATCTTTTATCAGCCGCAAGTGGCTTAGGCAATATTTTTTTAACATTTAGTCTTTAAATATAGACACTTTATCCGAGCGCTGGATACAAAACAATTGTGCTTGTCGATGTAATAATAAAAATAACAACTTGAGACATCTCACACAGGGCCGTCTTACCCCAAACTAGGCAAGCCTGTGTGTGATAATCAGACCTACATATCATATGAATTAAATAAACCTAAAAGACATACCCAACAAAGGTATATAGTATTAATATGTAATGCTAGCAGCGCCCCACGGTTTCACCCGCGTAAGTCCCGATCCCGTAGGAATATCGGGATAAAAAGTAGCCTATGCGTTAATCCAGGTCTCTAGCTATCTACATACGAAGTTTCATCGCAATCGGTTAAGTGGTTTTTGCGGGAAAAAGTAACAAACATCCATTCATCCATCCATCCATCTAACCATCCAAACTTTCCCATTTATAATATTAGTGGGATTAGTAAGTTACTAACAGCAGAGTTCTATTTAAGTATAGCCGTAAAATACTAGCGCATCAATTTCGATACGGCTAACATTATTTGCATGGCTTACAATCAGCATCATAAAAACACTTGTCTTAAAAATTGCAAGTTCAATTGAATTTTACTTACCACTTGACATCACCACTACATTTGGCGGGACTGCCGGAACGTACTTCTGGTAACCTGTAATTTTAATTTGGCACGCTGTAAAAAAAATAATATTTATTGGATAGTTAAAATTCTACATGCGTTAAATTACATGCAGGTAAATATTTCGCTATTTAGTAATGATTTTCCTGCTTAGATAAAGCCTTAAGTAGCAATGCAGCTACCTAATGCAGGCCGAATGCATCTTGAATGAAAATTAGGTACTTACTTTAGTTATTGCAATAATTGTAAATGTCATAATGAACAGGCATTTATTTATGCATGTAAGGTTTGTTTTAAAAGGACTACATTAATTTGTGTATTTCGCTATTGGGTTTTATAAACATAAAGGTGATTGATTTTATTTTAATAGGTTTTTTTTTCTTTTTAGTTATCTTCTTGTTTCCATTACATTCATCGGATACTTGTCATCGTGCTAAAGACTTCAACGTCAATATGTCGGATGAAGAGAGTGTTGAAATATTATCAGATAAATTCATATATCTACTGTGCTGATTATTCTATTGGTCGCAGAACTATCACCAATAGGCGTAGTCAAGACTGCTATAAGGTATGTTAAATAACACTAAAAATTATATTATTTTCTATCACAGTATGTGTACAAAAATATGCATTAAAATGTCTTAATTAAAGTCGAATCCATATCCAAATATTTACTTACCTTGTATAGGATATTGCCTTTTGAAACGATTTTCGTAAGAACTTGAGTATGGCCATAAATCCTGCAATAAAAATCTTGATACACCTATGCAAAATATGCAATACTGGTTCAAAATACTAATAGTATTTTGAACTTGAGAGCAATTACTTAAGAAATAAGAATTAAATCGCTTAAAGTTTTCATAAATGTAAGCATTACTTTACGTTATACCAAACGAACTAAAAAAGATGCGTAGAATGGAGTCTTGTAATGAACTCATGAAGGGCCTCCCTCTGCAGCACTGCTAGAAATAACTTTAATTAAGATCAGAATGTTTCATGGGTTGGATGGGGCGTCTTAAATAGCTATAGCCCATCGATAAGACTCTGAGTATCTGTCTACCAACAAACACTTTGTCTTCTTATGAAAGAAATAATTCAATACTATCTATTGCGTTTTGTATCCGAGAATTATTTAACTTTACTTAGCTCGCTAATCTATAAATCCTGTTATTCCTTATTGTATTAACACTAATCCTGTCCATGTACAAACGGTAATACTGTCCCGATTTAAAATAATCCTAAGCCTTTTGGTGGCCTTCTCCTCGTCAGAAGATAACGCAGAAATTATGGAATAATAAATACAATAACATTGATTTACCATTTTATCAAGAACATCAATTTGATTTTTGTCGCCCTGTTGAATTGAAAAACATTTTGCACCGAGAAATAACAATAACACAACTGTTTGGATAAGAACCATATTCTTTTTCTGAAAATGTAAGTACGCGTTCTTGGCGACTTTTTTAAAATATCTAACTAAGGGGACTAGACTACCTTTTATATAGTGTTGTCATCAGATTTTATCTCTACAATTTATAATTGTCATGTGTAATTGCACCCAGTACGCAACGCAACTTACACGATAAAAACAGGAAGGTAAGATATGTAGTGGAAAATTTTAAAACCGCAACTCATCTGTACGTTTAAAGAGGCAAGTAACGGTTGAAAGATTAGATGTTTAAGTTATTTCGCTAATTATGGACTATTAATTCTTCGCGCTAAGAGCCAATTAAAAATATTTTTAATACCAAAAAATGTATTTTACGTTTAAATGAAATTCGTCCACATTTGAAATCTCCGCGAATCTTCTTATCGACAGGTCCTACGTATACTAACAAAATGACGAAAATTGTTTTTTGCATCAAATTTCATTTACAATTCAAAAATGTCTGTTTTATTAGTACAAAGTAAAGTTACAATTTTGTACTTGTACTAGTATACGTGTCCATGGGCGACGGTTGTCACTTACCATCAGGTGACCCGCCTGCTCGTTTGCCTCCTATAATATAAAAAATATATACACGTAGGACCCGTCGCTCGTTGTATCCAAAGTTGCTTGAGAACGTAAGTGTGTCAGAGTTTGTAAAATTAAACTTTAAACTATGCAGTTACAAAAATTTAGATGTTATCTATTTTCATTTGATTATCCTATTTATTACCATTCGTAGACTTTATGATTACTGTTTACGTGGTATTTTTTAAATAAATGATTTTTGTTTTATGCAATAATAGAGTTTACGTTACTGCATATTTACAAATCGATTTTAACTATTTATTGCTAAATCAGTATAAAAGCCTTCCGTCTATAGTTATAAATATTTGTATTTAAATGTATTTGCAATAAATGTCATCAAAATGTTGAAATTTAGATTTTAGTAAGTAATGAAAATATGATATATTAGATTCGTCACTTGAGTCTTCAGTAACTTTAATAATCAACTCTTATGTAAAATATATTAGGTAATATAGGAATTTATTAAACGAGTTAAATATTTTTAGCTAAAATTAACTATTAACTTTTTTTAAATCGCTTAAAACTTCCTCTGAAATAAAATCGGATATTGTTATTTTTAATCGAATCGGTAACGTATTAGGTCATCACTATTAGGATTTAGTAGTTCTTTAATGTCAGTCTTTTTAGTGGTAGAATCAAAGCTAAATAGCCATCAACCCCCGACCAACATAAGATATTCTAAAAGAAGAAAACATTACCAAAACTAGTTGCCTCTCGTAATTAATATTTTATTTTTATTTTGGATAGTGGATTAAAAAATACTATGTTATAAGTGTTCATGGAATACCTATAGGGACTTAGCTATCTCAAGTACAAGCACAAGGTATCCCTATTTTTTAATTAACATAAATCTCTCTTTTTAACTGACAGCCTTATGAGGCCCGTGCCCGACTTTTACAACAAACGATTTTCCGTCGTGGCGTCGCGGCGTCGTCTCAATTCACCTGCATAATAGAACAGTACTTACAAAGAAGAGTACAAAACAAGTGTTATTTATTTGACTATTATCTATAGTTATCAGCAGGTGTAACAACAGAATTCCAGCTCAAATGAGAGCTGCTTTTCGGGGAAGTATCTCCAATCTAAAGAAGTGCAGTGAGTTGGGAGATGGGACATAATGCGGCACTTTACTCTCAGAAACTCTCTTTACTATCTCTCATGTTTTTTTAGTTGTCGTTTCAAGGGTCAGTTACCTAAGGTACCTAAGGTTACAAACAAGCGGCTTGTTTGTAACTTTAGGTATAGAAATTATTTTTAAATCCAATTATAACTAAATAGCAATAACGAGTTAATACTCAGTGATGATTTCCATGTCTTCATAGCAAGAATATACGGCGCCATATTTGTATTATGTATGAAATCATCGTCATCTTAATTAAATTCTTTTTTTCATTTGTCTTCATTGTCGATGACGTTACGGATAAACCGAGAAAAATAAACATAATTTTAACCACGTTATACACGTACATAAACTACAGTTTTAACCGCAACCATTAAGTTTATTTCTGTTCTGTTTAGTATAAATGTTTAAATTATTCATTGAATTATTCTAAACATCACTAACGTATTTGAGTAGATATTAAATAATACGCTGATACCTTATTTTATCGTGTGGAAACCCCCACCGGAGCTATTGGTGAAGTGTGATGTCGGAATCGAACTAACTAAAACCACACGTTGTTCCGTCACGAGTGATTCTATTGCAAGGGATTCGGGTATACTATAGGAAGGAAGTCCCCGAGAACCACGGCAGACCTTGGTCGCCTCTTAGACAGAAGGCAGCCACACAATTGCGTGCGGAGGGCTTTGAACCCCTTCCGGGTTACGTCGCGCCAACGCCTCTGTTTCTGCTTTGGTAACGGGCAGCCTTACCTATTACCCCCAGGCCAGCGCTCATGGGGGCCGGAGATCATTCTGCCCTGTCCGGTAGCTGGTGCCTCTAAATAATACGCTGACACTTAAGAACTACAATAAATATAGACTGTGATATAGGATAAAAAAATTAATAAACAACCTATAAATAAAAATGCTTCGAGCAAAAATAGGTTGCTATCAAATATTTTTCATTTAAGCACCAAACATCATGCAGTCGCATCAATAACAAACGTTGCCAAACTGTTTACCAGTTGGCGATAATGGGGCACTTTTTTTTACTTGTTGTTATTGTTACACACTCATTCGTATTCATTTATAATAGGTTCTTTTTCAGTGTTTTCTGTTTCTGTAATTGTATCTCTTATAAAATCTATTTAGTTAAATATTGTTGTTGTAGTGTTGATAGTATCACATATTTAACCTGTTTACCTTTTCTAGTGCTATTTTTACGTGATATAGGTTCTTTATATTTGTCTATCTTATATTGTTAACTTGTAATATTGTAATGATGTGACGCAAGTGTAAGACAAAGCTGCCAAAGAGGTTATGGGAGCACATCACGCATTCATGCTTAGCCCACATGCAGGGGAGGTGCGTTCGCGGTCTGAGCACGGGAAAACCGTACCGAAAGCCATTACATTAATATTTGGCCGAATGCGCCTAAAAAAGGCCAAACTACAAACGGCAAAAGCCATCTCTTTTTGCTTATGTGTATGCGTTGAGTAGTTATCAGACCTGCACTAAATGACGATGTAAATTGATGCGATACGCATTGGAAATACCAAAAATAGTGTGGACTCCTTCTAGTATAAACTAAGATGAAATCTTTGACTGCAAATACAAAATAACCACAAATATGTCTCGATCTTATTTTTAAAATCCTTATTTTGTATTTTTATTTTTTATTTCATTGTCTTAAGATACAAAAAGCGACGTATTCTTATTACAATCCAATCAAATGAAATCATTTTGTGTCTATAATAAAAAAGGTACAAAACAAATCACATTATAAAAAGAATTACTGTTTATTGTTTTTATGACTGCAAACATTTTGATGAGTAGGTTTAGGCACAAGGAAATATGATTCGTATTGTATGGAATGTATTAAGAAAAACATAAAATAACGCTTAAAAACTGATGAACTCTCATAATATTCACACGTTATTCTTTTTTGTGTTTCCATCGCAATACGGGTAATTATATACGTTCACTCGTTTTCATTCTAACAATGAAATATGCGTATAATTTATTATTGTCCTTTCGTGTTACTTTTTTGCACAAAAGTTGATCCAGGTCATTTTTCGACCTTTGGCAGCATCTTCAGGTTTTGAAGTTTCTGGAACACACGTTTATAATATCATCAAAATAAACTGGAAAAAATCAAATCGAAATTTATTTTTCTAAATGAGATGTAGGCTGCTTGGTAGATTGCTTGACCCAGATAATTAAAAAAGTTTTGACAGATGTTAACCATAAATAAGTTAAAGAGCATTAGCTTCCGTGGACAGACAAGTTATATCGCATTTTTAATGCCTTTGTATTTTTCCTTATTAGATAAGGAATGAAAATGACCATCAAAAGACAGAGAAAAATAAACCCTTATGTTGCACGTTTTTGGAACATTTTTCAGAGACGAATTACACTATAATATGTATGTAGCATCTAGCTTTTTGGATGTCATTTTCTGTTTAGATTTTGTTTTAATTTTTTTCCTAGGCTAGCGACGGGTGGCCGGCGCAGAAGGTTTAACTATTCTCCAAGACGTATGTTCCTCACTGGTTCTTTGCGGGATGAAAAATAGTTCTACGGGTGCAGACCATATAATCATTTATATAAATTGTAGTTTTTTTAGCAAATTCTTTATACGATTGAACTAAAAGTAAACTTACTTGAACATATACAGGCGTTTTGTTACTAAGATACTCGTTAATTTCTGGTTTTACATCATCAGTCATGTTATCACCAGCCAGCAACATGAGGACGGGAAAATCTTTCGAAGTTTCGGCTTTATTTCTAGAATTTCCAAGAGGAGCAAGGACACGTGTTTTATACACTACTTTATCTTTAATAACAGACATTTTTTCACCACAAATTGAGAAGCCAAGACCAATAATTAGTATGATAAACAAAACTATGATTTTTTCACGCGTATTTCTCATCGTGATTAAGAACTAATGCTGTATGATATCTTTGAAAGCTTTATTTATATACTGCGCTTGTTCAAGATCATCACGACTCATGAAATGATGGACATCAGGCTTCGTTGTATGTATACATCTGTATGTTAGTCACGGATGAGCAAATGCATTGGCATCGGTCATTAAACTGTATTACAACGATTACTTAATTAAACTAGGTCGGAAATAAAACTCGTAATTAATTGCTTCAATTCTTCAGGCTATGAACGATTTTATGTTTTTACTTTTGTATAAAAGAAAACTTTCTAATTAATTAGAAAAAGTTAAAGGTTTTTTTATGTAATTTTATTTTCTCTGATATCATCCATTTAAATCACAGAGTAATTGATTGTATGAGATCGATTTATTCTCTGTCTCTCTATGTAATGTAAGCATCCTATAAACAGACGTGATGTGTCAAATTAGAACTTAAGCACAAGAAAGTACTCTATTGAATGTGTATATATATTTTTTAAATGAAATAAAAACATCGGCGGTATTAAAATACTAACTAAAAAGCTAAATAATATTCTCTCTGTCACTCCCGAGACGAATCCAATGATGACACCTAATATGTGGAATTCCGTCAAGCGTTTTAGGCTGTTCCGTGCCATTCCTGTGCCGAAGAATTAGGCATACATTATATATAAGCATACACACACACACACGAAAATCATAACCCTACTTCAGCAGTAAATTAAGAGTTAAAGAACTTTAGTTCAATTATATTATATATAAAAAAAAAAAGGTGTGTGTCAACTCCGACCCACGACTGGAGTTTACAATTTACTGTAGGTTCACAGTATATATCCTATATATATATATATATATATACATACATATATATTTTCTACATAAAGGTATATACACATATCTACTTACATGCGTCGAGGATAAGGAGTAAACTCCAATAAAGCACAAAAAGCACAACAAAGCGTTAAAGCGTTACGCTGCCCTCCGATCACTAAATTTTACTCTTCATATTTTTTTCATACCGGGCGCCTTATATGAAAATCGATTCTTAAGGAGTAAACTCCAATAACACGTTTAGAAAAGGGTAAACGCTTTTAACATAAATAACTGTAATTAATGCAGTAGTTTTACAATGTACCTGTAAATAATAAATATACTTGTAAATAAAACAAGGTGTGTAAAGGCACAATTAAACTTAATAAAATTATAGCATAATGTAAGTGATTTGCGATAATTTCCGCAATGGTCATACCTTGCCTTAATTGGTTATTATAATAAAATGGTTGTATCCTATTATAATCTTACGCGCACTTTAATGTTTGTATACGTTCATATGAACATATGTGTATTACTTGTAAATATAATTTAGTAGTTAAATAAGCCAGAGAAGTCCTTTGTGTACATTTTCTGTTGTGGCAGCGTGTATGCTCAGCACAGTAATTTTCTGTACCTATTCCGAGTTCTTGTAATGACAAATTTCGAATACCAGGTCCTCAAATTCGCTGGAGATCAAGGGAAGAGATAGAAAGAGACAAGTGCTGAGAAGAGAAGAGAGACACCAAGAAGCACGTCTGACGAACCGCTGTCTAAAAGAGAGTTGTCCGCTTGACCGCAGCGTATACGACTCGACGGAGCAGCCAGTTGCCACGCATATAGCAGCAGCATAATTATAATTGTAATAGTGTACCTCTACCTACCTATCAAAATAGAACTGTTTAAAACTTTTCTGTGTCGAGTTCCTTTGTGATTTGGCATCTCTATATCAAAAGGTCTTCTTCACAACTCACAAGTGACACCATTTTTGTTGCGATTGTCAATAGGAAGCGAGGTCTAGACAACTCAATGAATACTAGCAGCGCCCCGTGGTTTCACTCGCATAAGTCCCGATCCCGTGAGAATATCGGGATAAAAAGTCTATATGTTAATCCAGGTCTTCAGCTATCTACATACCAAGTTTCATCGCAATCGGTTCAGTAGTTTTGGTGTGAAATAGTAACAAACATCCATACATACAAACATCCATACATACATACATCCATATATCCTCACAAACTTTTACGTTTAAAATATTAGTAGGATTTTGTAGTTGATAAGGATGTTTTTAAAAGACGTTATAGTTTTTTTTATACGGAAGTAATTTTAACGTTGGCAACGCTTGTGACGCTTATATGTGTATGGTAAAGGAAGGTATATTGGTGATATATGCAATTAGGTGATATCAAGAAAAAGTAGCAGTACGTAATTTATGTCAACTCATGTTCTAGCGCTGTTTCTTGTATGAGTTTGTATAGGCATCTGTGTGGTATCCTAAAGAATATAGAAGAAAGAGATATCACTAAATTACTTAAATCACCAATATACCTCCCTTTACTACCTACATTATTCCTAGACCCTTGAAGAACTTCCATTTTAATTCGGCTTTTCATGCCAATATTTATATAAGAATCAAATAGTAAATCGCTTAATTATAACAAAAACTTGATTTTTAATAAAGAAATCTAAGTTTGAAACTAAAAATACAAACTTTAAAAAGTTATAGTTAAAGTTTATATTACAATAAAAACTTTCGTGAGTGATAGTCATGTTTATTAGAGACTATACGGTTTTACTCACGTTTGTATTTCGGGGATGCCCGACTAGTTTCGGACCCGACGGGGGCCCTTTTTCAAGGAGTGAAGCGTCCTGCCGCGACGCGACTAATCGGGCATCCCCGAAATACAAACATGAGTAAAACCGTATAGTCTCTAATAAACACAAAGTTTATATTACATTATAATATTACATATAAACACAATCATTAAAATGTATTGACATAAAAAGTCATGAGAGAACAGTAAGATATGTGCAGACTTCTTGTCTGAAAAATCATTTTGTAAATAAAAAATATTTTCAAAATTATTTTTTTTAGACCGACTCAACTATTATAAACTTTTGTGGACTGACTGTTGAGTCCATAGCTCTTGGGCTATTGTTAAGCATGTATCTACGTTCATTAATTCCGGGCAGCCTTTAACACATATAAAAAAATTACTTGCTGAGGGATACTAGCCTAGGTAACCCCGCAGACGACTCCCATGCAACTATGGCGGGAGGAGGGACGGTTTTTCCAATTGTATCATGGTGGCTATCTAAAACTGGCTAAACTTGTTGTTATCTTTGGTATTACTAATAGTAATCATAAAAAATGTCCTCTGTATTCATACATTGAAAGTCGCTTTTTGTGTGATCTGAGCCAGCTCTTGAAAACTGTGCTTTAAATAAAGAAATTGCATTTCAGCTTTATGAATTTATATCATTATTTCATAAATCATACTTAATCATTTATATTCCTAATAATTATCTTCTTAGTAGTTAATAACACAGATTACAAATGACCTCATCTCGCATACTGCACTATTGCATAATTGTATATGTTATTTTCTTATAATATTGTTAAGTCAATCTACACATACCTACTCTAACTAACCACGCGTATGCTTGCTCTAAAAAGAATTTACAGTCAGGTAAATTTTTTTTTAGAGGCATACAAATTACAACGAGGATAAATCGTCAATAACATAATAGCAAATTACACATTACTTGCCTACCTACCTACTTTGAGTGTTGTTCGTTTGTAGCAGTGCTATAAAAGCGTAACCCGACACATCCTCAGCTCTATATTTCTAAAGTCACTAGAAGTCCTAATGATTTTTGTTAATCACACTTTCATTAAAAGACAAACGAAAATACACTCTAGCATCTTTTAGACTTGTCGACTCTTGCCTGACTGACCCTATTCTCGTTTAGTTATTTTTATGAGTAACATACGTAGTTAGCAGACATGAAATCAAGTATTTCCAGGAACCGATTGAGCTTTTACAAAATGATTTTCTCAAAAAATATTAGTGTACTGCCATTGCTCATAATGTGTCTATACTCAACCTTTGAAGTTCTGTAATGACTTATTCAAACTCAACTTACACATTTCTTTTCCAGGTACAAAGATCGCTTCGTTCATTGTTCTAACTGGGGTAATCTTCAATTTAGAGTTATTGTGTTCTCTAATAGTACAGTAAAGACAATGAGTTGTCTTTACTGTACTATTATGAGCGACTGGGTAGGCCACTGGGTTACCTTTTAGGTATGCATACATTCTTATACCTTTAATGGTGATTAGCTTGGAAGTATTAAAGAAATTTTACGTATTTCATAAACGACTGTGACATGCTTACGGCACGGCTACACAGAGGATATATAATTATGAATAAACAAACAATATCAACGTAATTTTTCAGTTTCTGTAATTATGTTATTCTGTAATTATAGGTTTAAAAATAAAAATAAAAATTCCATCAGCAATAACATAACTTATTGAACTTCCTTATTATTGCATAAAGAAGCGCCAAGAAAATTTGAAACAGCATTCCTGTTTATTATTTTATTTGACCTTTTAAATATACATGATTCTTCGAAATAAAGCTACATAAAATATGTAGATATATAGTATATTGTTGTTGATTAATCACAGAGTTTTATACTCGATGTACATAGCAATCTTAATCGTCTGTCGTGATTCCATCAGGTTTTTTATCCAAGTCCGTTTTTGTTCCTTGTCCCTGAAACCAAGACGAGTAAAAACTTATTAAAACGTTAGATTTATCGATAATTTAGATCTAAATAGTAATAATATGTAAAGCAAGTAGGTGTTAGGAAGTTTATGTTGGGGATAAAGTTAGTTTATGTTAGGGGCTCGCCTTGTGCGACGATTTAAAACTAAATTTTAAAATCACAAGTTGGACTTAGATTACCTGGCGCAGGTCAGTCAACACCCACTGCTAAGAGTGTGTCTACATTGGATACATCGGAGTTGAAATTTAGACCTCACCTCATCTCCGTTCGAGACCAGAAGAAGTGGCGACGCGAGATTAGAGTATAGCGGAGGATAGGTACGAGTATAAGCAGCTGTATCGACATTCCGGCGCCGGACACAAAGACGAATGACTCCGCTACACGGTTCCGGTAGTATCTACTTTATAAAAAGTCTTAATACCTACGTCATAAGGCTATATTTGGCTCGAATAGTGCATGAAAATTAATTTTATTTTATAAACTACTTATTTACCAAAATTCTTTAATCAATTATGTATATATTCGGGAATTTATGTATATATACGCGTTCACGAAATATGTATTACATTATATCATCTTTAATTAAAAATACATTTTTAAACAAAATAAATACAGATACTTTTAGGTATATATGTACTTAAAATGTTGGTGTAATAAAAATATAATCACTACATATTATAAAACAAAGTCCCCACCGCGTTTGTCTGTCTGTCTGTCTGTTCGCGATAAACTCAAAAAGCACTGAACGGATTTTCATGTGGTTTTCACCAAAAGATAGAGCGATTCATGAGGAAGTTTTAGGTATATAATTTGTTAAGGTTTTGTGTAAATTGGTTGAAATATGATAATGATTGTTGAAGATGTCTCTGCTACCCGTGCGAAGCCGGGGCGGGTTGCTAGTTAAGTAATCCATTGGTACAACCAGTTTGATTTCTTATAGAAGTAAAGAAAGATAAATGTCTGTAGTTTAATTAGAAATTCAAATTTAGAAACACACACTCAAAATGTTTCTAGATTTTAATTTTGTGCCTTTTATTTGTAATCCATAATAATCGCTTGATATTATTTCTCCTACTCAAATTTTGCTCAATGCTTTTTCGTGGAATAACCGGTATAATTAATTTCCGATTTATTTCTTTCAAATGAGTAAGATTCTTTGCTCAACTTTTTTTTTAATTTCATAAGATTGACGTCAATAAATATTCATGTATATCTATATGTAGTATATATATGTACATATAACAGGATTAATAGGTATTGGTATAAATACCACGTCTATTACTTCGTGTTTTATTGTTTAATTTCATACTAACTGTAGCCCGCAACTTCGTTCGCGTGGAAATTTAAATTTACCCAAGAAAAATGTAATTTTTTTCGGGATTAAAAGTAGCCCATGTGCTATTTCAGACTATAATCTATCTCTGTGCCAAATTTTATCCAGATCCGTTCAGCACTTTTGGCGTGATTCAGTAACAAACATCCATTCATTGAAACTTTCGCATTTATAGATTAGTAAGATTATTGCTTGCGGATATGATATTGATCCTTTTGTAATGATTCTGATATTTCCATTAATAACACAGGTAGGATTAGTAGCTTACATGTAGGTACCCTGTTTCTATGTGTGATCAATGATAAATGTTGTATGCGTTTTTATTAATTATTTAAGTTACTGAGACTCAACAGTTACCTTTCGAGGTAGGGCAACGAATTTCAGGTGGCCAAATTACCATATCAGGTGTTTGTTGTGTTTGTATTACTGTTGATGTGTACATCATCATCGATCTGCATAACTTTATAGCTATGGTTGTTAACGCATATACAAAAACTAACAATAATACTACAGGGTTTTTCAACAAGAACTTTGTTTTCCAATAGGGGCAATATTGAAAATCATTTAAATCACAAATTCATTAACTCGTTAATATCTTTTTTAGTTACATACTTTTTTAAACTGTTTGAGTTCCAAGAGCCTTTTTAGTTAGCCAAACATCTATCACAATATAAATATAAAGATTAGAAAACTACAAATCTTACTTTCAGTTCGTCAGGCAATAAGGCGTCATCTTCTGGCTCGAAGTATATTCCGTCAGGCAAACTGTATCGATCTCCTTCTACTTTAGTTAGTTTCAACATTTCCTTTGGTTTAAACCCACGGATCAGGTCTATTATCTCAATTCCCGAGACTTGGTAAATCGCATTCTCTTTAGATATACTGTAGTTTATCAAAAGGACGAGGAATATGATGTGTTGCGCCAACATTACTTCTTATAAGGATGGTATCAACGGTAATGTTTTTTAATGCCGTAGCCACTGGTATTTATAGGATCGCTTTGATCATTTAGTTTTGTGTTTGTTGTAAAACTTAGGTATATATTTAATTGAAATAAAATATGTGTTCGAATTAATTCAAAAGTTCGAAAAAATTAGCCTTATAATATATCGAAACGTGTTTTTTATGCTTATTTCCTTCCTATAAAAGATGGAATCTTGAATTGAAAGCATTCAATCAATTGGGGAAACATCTTCACCTTACAGAAGACTTGGTGTCGAAGCACTAATAGTGTACTGTTGTATTTCTACAGCTAAGTAGGATTGCTACAGCTTGAGTTAAGTTATTTGTATAAAACAACTTGGTATAAATCAAGTTTTTACTTACGTTTTTGTTAAACAATGGTAAAACATAACAATTGCGGAAGGAAAACCACCGTTCACCCCCAACTTACAAAGCCTTATACAGACAGGAGCTAGTTTTCATAGACAGAAGGTAAACTGGAACTGAAGCTTGCTTAGCATAATAGAATTCTCGTGCTATGGGAAACAAATGATAAATACTTAAAAAAAAAGTCTAGCTGGCGAAAGAGTACGCATTGTGACAATCATCTCTGTATCATTGTAGACAAACGCCTCTGCTAAGGAAGTTTGGTTTGTGGCACTAGGACATACTTGGTCTCAAAGTCTAGTTCAATGAAGCCTCACTTGGACAAGTAATTTGTCTACGCTAAAACGGTACAATCAATATCTCTTTATGAAACGTGAAAGGAACTTGAATGAAATAAGAACTTGTGACATCACACATCATACTGAAATAGCTATCGTCAAATCATTTTCTTCTAATGTATGGTTTTACAATTTAAAAATAATAACTAACTGTGAAAATAAGAAAGAATCTAGTCTTCCAAAATGGGACTGTTATAATAATTAATTTTAACAATAGACAACTACCCTGCACATAGTGCGAGAGCAGACTTTTAATCAAAGTGGGACGATAACTTTACGGGAATCTTTGGCGAGCTTGCTAAGTTTCTAAATATAAATAAGACGCAACAGCACGTTCAAGTTCATTATGAGGCTTGTGTAACAGAGTGGTTTGGCCAGTCACTGGGAATTCTCCGTGCGAGACAAAGCATCACTTCATAATCCGTAGGGTTGTCAATATCTGTTTAGGTATGATTTTTTATGAATTACTTAAAGAATATACGGTTTTACTCAAGTGTGTATTTTTCCCTTAGGTTTTACTCGTGTATGTAATTACCTTATTTCCATTATTAGGGTCCTGACGGTAGGTTGCAGGGTTTGCAGGTTGTTCCACATTTCTGTAAGCTCCACGTCGGGTCCGAAACTAGTCGGGTACCCTCGAACTACGAACGTGAGTAAAACCATACATCTTTATTTAATATGAATACCACTCACGAAAGTTTCTTTTTTCTATTGAATAATGGAATAGGCGTTCGTCTTCTAACTCACCTGATGGCACAAAGGTGGTGCAAGCTTTAAGAGATATATTTGTATTTTATAAAGAGTTATAATAGTCTGGAAAAGCAATGCAGGAATAGGATGTTAGAGTTCAATTATATATATATTATAGTTCGAAAAGAGCTATCATACACCCACCAAAGTGAATCCTATAAAAACCGATAAGCAGGCGGCTTTACGACGATGTTCAAGAGTATGCAGCTTCCTATTCGTGAGCACATCATCCCTTTAAACTTATGGGCTCATCGGTTGACAGAGTCCACAGCTTCAGGTTTGTATTTAGCTGAGCCATGCTTCGACACGTATGGGCCGGCTCGACCGGAGTGATACCACGGCCTCACAGAAAACCGGCAGTGAAGCAATGATACATTGCTTTTCACCGAGTGAGTGAGGTTACCGGAGGCAATAACCCTTTCCTCCCCCCTCTTCCATCCTTCCCCTATTCCCACCTTGTGACTCTTGAGTTAAGACTGAGACTTGAGAAAAATGAAAGTTAAACAACCAGCTCACATGATTATCAATCTGTATAGAAAATTAGTAACATATCTTTTGTGCTGGATATAAAGACTTAGTAAATTGAAAAAATAAATCGTAAGTTCGGTAAGTTACCTAATCATTAAATCTATGTGTATCAGTTACCTAACCATCATAACTACCAAACCAGTTGCTTCTGCCATTATTCAATTAATACCAAAAGACACAAGGCAAAATTACACAACTAAAAGATATTTACTTATTTCAAATTATAGGTCTTGAGAACATTTAGTATTTGAGGCTAAATACCTCCAAAATCCCTACGGCTACGCTGCTATCAACTACTATTTCAATTAATTACAAATATTATACTTCTATTTCACTGTCTCATATCCCTTTATTTTGCTCATAAAATGAAATAATATGTTATTAAATTCGAAATAAAGTTATTTTTAAATAGAAACAAAAGATTAGGTAGCAAGAAATTGTAATATCATTAAGTGTTATGTGTACTCGAACGCAGCCACCTCGCGATGTTAGGACTCTCTTGCTCCAACTGGTCTGCCGTTTTTTCTTTTGTATAAATTAACATAGAAACTAAGTGGTCGTTGAGGTAAAAACAGTTATCATTTTAATGGTAAGTTTTCAATTAATTTGAATTCAAATGTTGGTGTCCCTTGACCTAATGTCATCAATACTTCATATATTTCGTAGCAAGAAGGCAACTCTTTGTTGTTGAGAGTATCGAACCCATTATCACTTTTAACATGACACTGAAGGCACTGAGTGGCTAATAAAAAGAAAAAAAAATCCTTTTTCATAAATTTTATCCTAATAAAGATCTGGTATTGGTTTTGGTATAGGGCTCTATTTCCGCATTTAGACTCATAGGTCCATTATGCGTTTAGATAAGCTGACTCCTTCCAGAAGCACAGAAGCCTCCTGGGGCGTTTACAGGCTTCTAGGAGCGACCTCGCACCCACGAGGATACTTGCCCGTTGTGTGGCCACTCCCTCGCACTCCAGTTTCCTCCGCGTTGAGACAACCTCTGCATAGAAGACTATTTGTCGCATTGATGGTGAATAGATGCCGGCCACTTGGCCCTAATGGCCAAGTGGCCCGTAATGGTTCCTACAACTATTTTGATGTCAAGTCGGTTGATACTGAGCAGTCCGCAAGTTAAACGTGGTGAGACCTCCGTCAGCACCAGTTTAGACTCCCTGCAGCCAGGTGTGCCGGCCCAGCGACCGTTGTGCGCTTCACGAGTCTGTTGCCTTACCCATGAACGAAGTTGATTAAAGGGAAGTGGCAGCAATATAGTTGGACCTGCCACTGACGTTACAGATCCCTTCCTTGCCAGCTCATCGGTGGCATCGTGCCCGAGTGAATCACTATGCCCCTTGATCCATTGAAGAATTAGCCCATTGGCAGAGACTAAACGTTCCAGCATCTGGTGACATTCGTAAATGATACCAGAGTTCATGGTGTTGCCCTCCAGGGCCTTTTATGCGGATGTTAATAATAAAAAGCTGACTAAACATAGGTTAAATATATTGCTGCTTATAATATATTTTATGAATAAGATTATCATTACAGTTATGCAATATAAAAATATAAAAGAATTAGCAATCCTCGAGTTACAGACACGGTTACGGATTGACAGGCACTTTTAGAATTACCTATAGACTTTAAAATAATACAATGCGACAACCCTATATCATACACAATTAATAATGTATTCATAACTAGAACCGTGTAATTTAATTGGTCAGGTATGTTTAAATGTAAATAGGTATACATTTGATATGATACACAAAAAAACATAGTTTTATAATTGTTTAAATTCTACATATGTGAGGGATTTCCCAAATAAAAATTCCAGAGTTTTCCACACATAATAATTATGTGTTTATATTGAAATGTGTATTGTCGGATGGAAATTGTAACTCAGGAGGGCGTTATTTGTAGTCTTTAGATGTCATTATGTCCACTCAAGACTTGAACTCCGTGTACTCGGTCTGAAATCAAAGAGAATAACATTATGCTAACTTATATATCATAAATCTGAATGTGAGTTTGTTTGATACGCCTTCACGCTTTAACTAATCAACCGATCATCATATACGTTGTTACGGGACACAAAGGGACAAAAGGGGCATTATTTTTTATTTTTTGGTATTGGAGGCAAACGAACAGACGGGTCACCTGATACTATAGCCGCCCATGGGCACCTGCAACTCAAGGCAGGTAGGGGAAGAGGGGAGCGAGGGGGAAAGAGCGGGGAGAGGAGGGAAGAGGGGGAGAGGAAGGGCCTCCGGTAACCTCACTTACGTGGCGAAAAGCAATGCAAACTTTGCTTCACTGCTGGTTTTCTGTGAGACCGTGGTATCACTTCGGTCGAGCCGGCCCATACGTGCCGAAGCATGGCTCTCCCATGAACCGCTATACGCTAAGTCAGGTCTAAATACTAAAATAGGTCTGTTCCTGAAGGATAGATACCTAAATTGGTTGACATAATCTACTACAACCGCGACCAAAGCCGCGACCAAAAGGGCAAATTTTAAGTAAGTTATAAATTGAAAGTAATACTTCCTTATCTACTTTAGATACCTCCGAAGTCCATTCGGATCCCGATTTTATATGAATTAAGCAAAGTCCAACGATGCTTACAAGCATCTATTAAACCATGGACTGCCAACAGAAGTGAAAACTTAAACGAAACGACGAATTTAAAATGTCACATTAGCAGGTTGGTGACATTCATTAATAAGGAGCTGACAGAACTCAATGTTCAGATTAGCGCCCTCTAGTGGATGAGTTCAGTGCCTAAAGAACTTTAAAAAAAAAAAGGACCAGGTTTCACTAGCCGTGGTCACAGGTATGTAATACCTTTTCGTGATCGCGTTAATTCCCGTTTAAATACATAATTATGTGCCTAAAGAAGTTTTCACTTCAAAACAAATATGTATACGGACATGAACTTATATACTGCTTACGTGGTGGATCAATGCGTTGCATTAGTGACATAATGACGGCGGAAAAAATTAGAAATCAATTTAATACCGTAGTGAGAAATATGAAGAGAATACATAGTATAATGTGCCTCGGACTTAGTAACATAATTCTTTTAGATTTCTAAAAATATAATATTATACTAATGTAATGTCATATAGTACTATACACACTCACATACATATATACATATTTTATGTTAACGTACTTCACGCAAACATGTAAACGCAGACACGTGTTCCTTACACTTACATATCACATGCTTGTCTTTAATGAGATAGTTTTTTTGGTTAACATACCTTTGTAAAAAAAGGAATTCGTGTATTTTGTACGGATTTTTTTGTGATATCAGCCTTTAAGTGAAACGACGGGTTACTTATGAACAATAGTAGAGTAGGCACTTATTTACAGAAAGAGATAAGGGGCTTAGTAAGTATTTTTTATGTTGATGTTTTTATTATTACTTATAAGGAATTTGTAAACAAAGATTGTGAGTGGCGACATCTTGACGCACATTTCATTGGTCGGATGTGGATTGAAAAAAAAAGCTCAGAAGCAACCGCATTGCTTGCTTGTTGGAACAGTAATAAATATATACTTTTTACTATCATATGTTCTTTGTGTTTTTCGTTTATTGTTTTTGTAAATTTTGTCGAATGTCCATTGTTGTTGGAAATTGAGGTGGTTACAACAATTTAAAAGTAGGTTTTTTTTTCGGATGTGAAAACCCCCTTTTGACGTCAGACCCCAATGAGGTGAGGTTCAATTTCAACATACACCTTGCTGTCAGCCCCGGTGAGGTAACGAACCAAAACGGTTTCATCACGTTAAAAACACCACACGGGGATGGGAGTCTGAGTAACTTATGAAGGAAAACCTCTGTAATTCTGGTAGAAGTGAAAAGTCTGTAATTCAATCTATTATGTAAGTAGCTTAATCAGAATTACACCTTTATGATAATCTGTTACCTGTGCCACAGACAAGATAATAGTTACTTCGTAACAGATACATCACTACTATACACAAGCAAACATACTGAATGCTATAATAGTCTACAAAATTTTAATAATAATACCTGGCGTTACTTGCAACCAAAAGTATGTTTTTATAAGATGAATAAACATTTTTAAAAGTGAATATTCGTAGCGTGACAAAAAAAGTGCCGCCCAGAAAAGAAAATGTCGTATTGTTGTCTAGAAATATAATTCTAAACATTTTTACTATTATGTGATATAAATTCCTTAAGCTCAGTTTATTATTATTAGTATACATGTAAGCAAGATTTATTTATTGAGTAGATTAGTATTACTATAGCTACGCGGTAATGGCGAATGTAGAATAAATAACCAAAGCATTTTTTAATTATATTAATAAAATAAGTAATAACTAAAATCATTTATGTGACCCATTTTAAAAGGATTTAATGATTACATGTAATAATATCATAATACGACATAATAAATCGTTTGGTAATAACTTACGTTTCTTTACCGTGGACAATTTAAAAATGACAGAAGTTCATTGGTTCGCCGGCTCTTAGAACAGTCCACTGCACAGTAATTACTTTGTTTCGGCATTTCGTTCTTAATATAAACGTGTGACGCCCCTACCGGCTACTTGTGAATCCGGCGGAACACTAACCGGTAGGTATATGAAACGCGACTTCGAGTGACTGATGTAGCCATGTCTGTGCCGGTGCTACAGATAAGATAATAGTTCCTGTGTCTACAACGTATATTGTCCTGTTTAACCAGAATATTCTACAGACTTGTGTAACTTCTTCAATCGCCTCTGATTCGATAAGAAATGTGCTACACAATATATCTGTTGTAACCAATTAGAGGCGGCAATTAATTAAAGAATTACTGAATTACTTAGGAACTTCTGATCCGTGAATAACCGTTCTGTGCTACAAAATTAGCAATAACTATGAACTAAAATAATAAAAAAATGTACTCACGCCTAATTGTTGTACTTCATCTTCAGATATTTAAATGGCCTTAAATTATTGTGTATTATATACCCTATGGTGGTAGTTTCATGACAGTTAACAAAACATATTATTATACAAATGAATAAAATGAACGATATTAGAAGCGACTTCATGTTTGTATCTGCTTTAACAATACTGAGATAATGATATTTGTGCATATATAATAATATATGTATGTTAAGCAGATAACCACAGGTCTGACCCCTATGACTATCTAGCTGATAGTTATTTGTTGTTCATACTAAACTGCCGTTTAAAGTTGTGTTTTTCATCCGAGGGAGAAAGGAAGCCCTCACAGCTGTAGAAGAAGGCAGCAGTTGTGACTGCATAGATATGAACATAAACTTAGTATACTTTACGCTACTATACTAAGTTTATGGGTATGAACCTGTTTCCTGATAAATGATTGTCATTGCCATGCTGTCCGTGGTATCTTTTAGCGTCGGGAACTCTTATAAAACAGGTTGTGGGAAAATTCCTCGTTTCTCAATAGAATAAACCGCGAGCAACTCGTATATTTGAGATCTAGAATATTCATTTTAACGTTATTCTGTTTTGATTCTTAGTTCTTTTCATTCTTCTTCTTTTTATAAAAACACAACTGGCAGGTGAATATAATTATATTTTTTGCTTAATATTTTTTATTTAATTTATACATATCTTTAAGTACAATATGAGCTATTTGAAATACGTTTATATGTTTATTTATCTAACAATTTATGACCGATCTGAGTGATAGTGATATTGAGAGTTTTTTTTCTGCCAGCAGTACAATAGTAGTTTTGTAAGTCTCCCTTCCTTAACTGATACTCTGGCAATCCCATTTTCTGATGTTCCTACTAATTTTAATATGGTGCACATCAATGCTCAAAGTGTTCCGTCACATTTTCCAGATATATTGGCGAATCTCGACTAAGTATGTAAACGCAGTTCTCCTATCTGAGTCTTGGCTCAAACCATGTCTCCCCTCCATTTTGTATTCTCTTCCTGGATTCCAACTAATCAGAAATGATCGCGTGGCTGGTGGTGGTTGCGGTGTTGCCAAATATCTTCCCTCCTATATTCCTTACACTATCCTTAATACGTCACCACAGCCACTTCCGATATCATTGAGGCGATATCTTTGACCAATAATACCTAATACATAAGTATAAATGTCAAAATAGTAGTTTTTGAAAAAAAATATTAAATAATTTTATTTAAAATTATTAGTTAAAACGTTGGCTTTTTATATGCTTTAAGGAAAACGTGATGAGAGTCGCTCAAAGCTGCACACTAACTTTGACTAGCAAGGTGTCTTTTTAACATACAATCAGTTTTTGCATGAGGCTCTGCCTACATGCATGTTGTTTATGACCTGATGGAGCTACTTAGCCTATGGACTTTTCATAGTACCATTCTACTTCGGAGACAAAGAGGGACGCAGAGAGAAAGTGAGACAAACAGAGTAAGTTCTAACATTTACAATATGGGATGTACACAATAAATCAATATTCGGTCGCCATTAAATGTCCGAAACTATAGCTTTGTAAGTATTGTAGTTAAGAGCTGAACATACTTATGCATAACTTAACGAGTTTTAAAGATATTTTATGATGACCAGGTTGGACAATAATATAAAATGGCTTACTGTATGTGTTTGATTGATTACTAGCTGGCTAGATAAAGACAATTTCGAAATATTAAAAGTAATCATCAGGATTAGGTAAAGAGAAAACCCTCATATTGACTTCACGACTTCAGCAGATCAATAGTTAAAATTGTCACCTTGCCAACTTGACTCTTACTTCGAACTTAATTTGCAGATGTTTAAAAACATATCTTTCACAAATAGTAAATTGTTCTGAGTCAGGCAGTCTTACGATCGGATCATTGGAAAGTCGGGTCCTTAAATAATAATGCGCATAGCTATCCTCTATTAAAACTTACACGCTAATATAAATTAAATACATGAGACAGTAAAAGCTAATAATTCTCTAAATATAAATGTTTGTAAAGATTCTTGCTAGAGACTTATCAATTTTTTAACGACTCAAGTTATTCAAATAAAGTTTGGTACACAGGTAGGTAATCTAACCTGGATTAACTGTGTTAATACGGGAACCGATATCACATCTTTCTAATACCGATAGCTATTAACTAGCGAGAAAACCAAACCATAGGAAGCGATTCCAATATCGTTAGAATGTTTTTTATACTACATACGCTGGTGAAAAACTAATATGTTTTTTTTACCTTATATCGCATCAAGTTGTGGAACAATATCAGATGTAAAACAAACTGGGCGCCATACCGCACTAGGTTTTATAGTTACTGATGCAGGAAACAACGCGTACGGCCGAGTAGTTTCTACTCCGTGTAAGACTGGGGTAGCAATGATTACACGTCCTTTGAAAATTTCACGAGTGGGAACCAAAGGAGTATCTGGCAAAGGAAATACTCTCCAGCCACGTACAGCACACAATAACACAGATAAAACGATTATAAATAAATTAAACTTGAACATTTTGGTTGTAGGTATACAAGAGAACTGGTTGACTGTTAAAATTTGAATGAATGGTAGATATTAGTTTGAAAATATTTGAGCATGCTAGTCAGCAGGTGACCTGAATATTTTTTTATAAATGCATGAATGTCATTCACCCTGAAACGTGATCAAACGGTAATTTACTGTGGCTATAAATGTAAATACATATAATATGTATAAAAATAAAAATAAAAGCTGTACGTTGCTAAGCGCATCACTTGAGAACGGTTGGACGGATTTAACTAATTATTTATTTTATATTTACAAATGTTAGGTTAATAGTAGTAGTCCGAATAAGGTTTTTAGGGAAAATATTTTTTTATAAATTACCCCTAAAGCGGGGAAATTTGGGGAAAACTGGAAGTGCTTTTTCCATGAAATTAAAACAAAATTATTGAAATTTTAACAGGATTTGAATTTTTTTAGTTTCTAGCTGACCCTTAGACTTTCTAAGGGTCAGCTAGAAACTAAAAAATATCATGATTTTTAAATGATACAGTATGACCAGGCGAGGTTATGTTTGCTTTTCTCTTTTCAGATCTCATCTCGTTTTAGGATAATCAGAAGAATATTAAAAAAGTGAAATGAATGATGAAATAATAACAAGAGTTTATTGACAAGTTCCTAGTATGTAATCATTTATATGTAACTATTTTGTGGGGAGTTATATTGCTGTTTTAGTTTGTCATTGTTTACTATATTGTCTACTTTAGTTTATTAAGATTGAAGTCTGGATGGTAGAGTAAAGAATTGCATATTATCATAAATACAAGAATCGGAAAATTAAGGTACATCACTTGCATATGACAAGCTGGGTCAGAATGATCTCAATCAGTCAGAATGTCTCTCTGCTTAGACTCTCCTGTCCAGTTATGAGGTACCTTCTTCAAAATTGTTAAATTTTTAACGGCAATCTTTTATATAAGAGATAAATATAACCAATACTTTAATAAAGTCTTTTCTTTTCAGATACTTCATTAATTTTAGCTACATTATTTAATTAAATGGCAATTTATTTACCGTTGCTTTTTTAAATTACTTCTTAAAGAGATAATAAGTACTAATTACATTTGAATACACCTACCTACTCTAAATGGTCTCTGGAAGGTTATTTACGCGACTTGGTTCTTCAACTTAAGGTAAATCACCGTTTGTTGTGTTACTGGTTTAAACATTAATAATGTCTCTAAAAATCTTTTTTAAAAACCCAATTCAACCCACATCATGGAAACAAATATTATGATTGTCCTTTAAAAACGGACGAAGCTAAGTATAATTTATGTAGGTAATATAATTTAATTTAATTTATTTAATTAATGAATACATCGAGATGGTCAAATTTAAATATATTTCTAAGCTATCATGTGGAAGTGCTACCTATACATTTTAATATATGTTATTAATATAAATGACTATATTAAAATATATTTACAAGGGATAAGAGTAATTTAATATTATTTTTTTTTGCGAATATAGCAGTCCTCGCAGTTGCACCTGCATGTCTATAGCCTTCCTCGATAAATGGGCTATCCAACACTAAAAGAATGTTTCAATTCGAACCAGTAGTTCCTGAGATTAGCGCGTTCAACCAAACAAACTCTTCAGCTTTATAATATTAGTATAGATATGAGACTCGCTCAGGAATATAGAACACAGTTTAAAATAACCTGGATTTTTACCCAATCACTAAAACAACTATTTTTTTAAAATTATCGTATGTACAGACATCAAGACCTATAAATGGAACCTTGTCCTATTTAATTTTAAAAGCGAGAGAGCTAATTTCTTATGACAACTTGTACTAATTTTTTCATATTTACCTATAATTATTTAGTAATAAGATGTACACTCATACATTTCTAAACTTCTTATAACAGAACTCGTTAGTAAAGTCAAATTTCGATCCTCCTCTTTTAAGTCATTTGAAAAATAAATTACGTAAAATGAAGATTACCTTCGGCGGCAGCAAGTCATTATGTGGAATAACTGTTTCTATTTTGGCTGGGCTTATGACAACCGGCTTAATGTTCGAAGCTTCAGCGATTGGGTCCACAGGCGAATCAGGTAAAGGGAATATCCTCCAGCCATTTACAACACACAAAACCACAGATAAAACCAGTGCAAATGTATGAATTTTAAACATTTTGCTTTATTGTAAACGCGAGAACTAGACGACTGTTAAATGCAAAATGAATGGTATATACATAAAAAGCTTTAAGCATGCTATTGATTAGATGAGCTGAATTGATCAACTGAATTTATTTACATAAATTTTTATAATGTAAATGTAGTTTACCCTGAAACAGGCGGAGGACGAAGGTTTACTGTTGAGATGATACTACAACAAATGACAGATTGAGATATAAATAAAGCTTGGTTGAAGTTTAATTTAGTTAGTCGGCTAATTTCAAAACGAAACAATTTTAAAATAAAGGTTAGGTGGTAACTATTTAATTTTTGTTTAGTTTTGTAAATATTTGCACATCATAACTTTTCTCTTTGTAAGTTTTATAATGTATGGTTCTTGACCAAACCCGGGAGAATAAAACGACTAATTCAAATCAGACAGAAGCATAAAATAATATATATTTTTTGTAAAAAAGGTACTAATTAATAATAATAATAATAACTTCACACTTCTCACACACGGCCGTCTGATCCCAAACTATGTAGAACCTGTACTACGGTAACCAGACTGCTGATAAACATACTTATATATTACTAAATACCTATATACATGTAATAGATAAATTACACCGTCTGGGTGTACAGAACAATAAATGATCATGCTCATCACACAATTATTTGTTCTGGGTAGGAATCGAACCCACGACCTCTGGTTCAGCAGTCAGGGTCACTAACCACTAGACTAATAGGCCAAAATAAATAAATTATAAATCTATAGACCTCTACGGAAAATGACCAGATTAGGTGCATAATAAAAAGTGTTCACACAAGCTTCAAACACTTCGTCATGAAATTATTGCTAGAAATAGGTAACTATGTTTGAAAACAATGGTGCCGATTCTATTGTACACTCGACCAAACTAAAACCTGACTTTATTTCTTCATATGAAATCTACCTTGTCTTCTTCGTAACAAGGTCTATTTGTTACTGGCATCTATTTCTCAGCGCCACTAAATTTCACTAAAACCTGTCAACGTATACTCAACTTTATTTCCATGCAGCAAGAGTTCCCAATTATTCAAATGCCGTATAAAAACTTGTTCAAAACGAACTAAGATGACGTTATTTTAATCGACACCTACGAAGACGCTTACTAAAACACAGAAAAAAAGATGTGGCATTCAAGAGATAGCGGCTCTCGCTACGTGGTTTATTTTTAAAGTTTATTTAAGCGTGTCAGACTTAATAGATAAATAAATTGCTTATTTCGATAGCGACATATGTTACCTGCTTGTTTAAATTTGAAATAAGACCTTGTTTCGAAGTGTACAAGGTTTACATCTTATATGAAGAAAATGTAGTCAATTTAAATTTAGAGAGTGAAGTAACAGAATTAGCACCATTGGTACTAACTTTTTTTAAACTTTAAATCAATCATCTCCCAGCCGGTCTTGGTATTAATTTTTAGAGACCGCCCACTTTAAGAGAGTTAATTTTCTTAGATCGATATCGAGGGATTTCTGCAAGGTTATTTGTGGGATTGTTCTGTATTATCTGCTGCCGACAATAGCCAGCGTTCCCCTTCTACGAGGGCTAGACGCAGAAACTGTGCGTCGCCTTCTATCCTCTTGAGAGAAGAGCCTTTACGATTAAATTGCACAGAGCTTTAATTGCCCGCAAAAAGGTTTTCTTCCCAATCACCCTAAACTCATAATAGGTATCTACTTCCCTTCTGTTTGGTGGAATATACTGAAAAAAACTGGAATTTGTATTTTCAACAGTAAAAAGTAAATACTTACTTAATTTAATTGATATTTATTCTCTATGAGTTAAGCAACAAGCTTAGTATTTTATTTTATTTGTAATAAAGTGCCAAACATATCATATAGAAATTTGCGACATTATTATCAAAATTCCTTTTCTCATGAATGTTTTTTAAGTTGAGTTTAAGTTCCGCTCGCAAAAGTATAACAGTATAGAACCAGCACTGATTTTAACCTGCAATAATACGAAAGGGAAATGTGTTATTGTTGTAAATAAAGAATTAACTAAATTGTAATTTTTATTAATCATCAGGAACAAACAAGCATACAATTTCTGGCCAACTAACCGTTACCACGTAATTACTTTGACTATTAACATAACATAAATTTTAATAAAATAATATTCTAATTAGTAATTATTAAAATTGATGTATGAATTAATTTGAATTGATTTGTATGTTGATTTTGTAATGCATTAAGATTTGATAGTATTAATACATACATACATACATACACTCACGTCTGTATCCACAAAGGGGTAGGCCGAGGTATAGGCGTACCTAGCTTTTAGTCCGGGGGGGAGGGTATAACTTGTTTTTGTCGGTCTAGGAAGGGGGGAGGGGGGGCAAATCAAAAATAATTTGAGTCAAAATTACCTTAGTACTATGTAAGCTTGCTAAAGCCAGGGGGGCACCTTTAAATCCCACTCACGTAATAGGCAGCAAGCTAGCTATTGCCGCCAACCGGGCAACTGGGAGTATATTTGAAAGGGCAAGTTCCGCAAGAATGGAATGACTTTGTATTAATTTCTTTTTTCTTTTTATTTTTATAAATTATCAAACTCACCTATGTCGAGTTATACAATTGCTTTAAACGATCGGCGGGTAAAAAATCCTTCCTTCGGAGACGAAAAGTAGACTCTATGGTCATATTATCGGTTTGAGCCATAATTGACACAACCATATATAACCACACGATTACTAGCAGCGCGAAGAAGAAGAAACGCTTCATATTAAAATTTTTCACAAGCACTTTTAAACAATGGCGAGCTTTGTTTTGACCTCCGTTTATGAATAAAGCAATCGTACAAATAAACCGATCATGAAGTAGGTGGGGACAACGAAGGGAATTTACTAAGTGTGAAACCTTTTTGAAAGACCCCATTACACTGTCATGTTTTGAGGAATATAATTATATATTTAATCTTTGGTATACATAGTATTTATAACCCATTGTCTTATCTGTGGTAGTAGTTCTTTAATACATGTGATGTATAATTTAAGCAGCAACAACGTAACTAGCAGTTCGTTGCCGCCACATTGGCCTTGCGGGTTTAAACTCCACTTTTTCTCGTTACTTTACTACTTTCGTGCTCTTTCTCTTACCTCTTGGCATATTTTGGTTGAAATTCTGTTTTTGAAGCAAGGTAGGTAACCAAATATATACAGCCGTGTAGATATGGTTGTATGTATATATAGTATAAGTCACAATATATTACTAAAAATTTGGTTAAAAAACAACTATTATGTCCTCCAATCACCCTGTTCCATAGGTTATTTCGATATACGGTTTCAAGTTCTCTATTATAGAACTTTAAAAATATTGGTTGCATTAAAGTAACTTAAGAACTTAAATACTGCGGACTTTTTAATCGACTTCGTTTCAAGTTGAGATTTTTTAATAAGGACAATTTCAGTTTTTGGAAATATTTATATTTCAATTTATTAAAATTTTGAACGTGTAACGGGTCCTTTAATTAGTACGTACTAGTTTTCCTTGTATTAGGTACTTTACTTAGGACGTCCCGATAAAATTAGTAATACACAATATGAGTAATTTCTGTTAGTAATGACCCTGTTTGGGATACAAAGGAATTATTGACATTAACTGTGTAATGGGCACATTTAATAACTTCCAGAATATTATATTAACAGATTCAAGGAAACAGGTCCAAGTACCGGAGCCGTCAAATATAATTATTTTATTAAAACTTTTCTTAACAATGTAATTGAGAATAATTTGAGCAATATGTAGTTTGGTACGTATGGATACTCATCAGTTTGAAAGCAGTATAGAAAACATCCATACATTCTTATTGCGTCATGTTGAACTTGACACCTACTAGAAACCAGCTGCTCGTGGATGACGTCTTTGCTGAGATACGCCAGCACAGTCGACGCACGGTCGCGGAGACCCAGGGTGAGCGCTGTCATGGCCTGCGCCTCGGTACACCCGTTCGCCTTCATAGGGACCTCAAACTGGATCTTATAATTAATATTTATTAATAAGCAGACCATGAAGAGGTCAACCCGTCAGAGATGAGATAATAGTACGAAGGATCCACTGTAAGAAATCGAGAGTTTTCTTTTTACAACTAACAAATTTTTGACCGTGGCTTCGCTAGCGTTAAAGTAATTTTTCTATACCTCGGTAACATTACTTTTTTATGGGTAACACCTCACAACGTGTACGAAAAAATTACATAACGATCGGTACTAAACCGATCGTTATGTAATTTTAATGTTAAGGCCTGAAAGCGTAACAAACAAACTAACAATGTTACATTCGCATCTTAACTTATAGTAATAAGTTAAAATTTGATAGACAAGCCCTGACGATAAGCGGTTACCGGCACAGTAAATACATTCAACAGCAGTGTCGTCCCTCGAATGTTGCCAACCCTCGAGAGTGGTATATCCCCTTTAAAGCTTTTTTTTGTGCGTGTGCAAAATCAACACGGGTCGTCACCCTACCGGGGTTTCGGTGGGATAGTATGTCTGAATCCAACCGACTAAAACAACATAATGGGCTTCAAATAGGAAAGGTCCGGGAACTGCTTTTATTAGGAATATGGCAACCTAGCTCACCATCAGTACTATAACACCACGCTCGTGATGGTTAACCGCGGTTCCGTGAACAGTGGAGTTTCCTCATTCAGGTCAATTAAATTCAATAACTTTATTTCATAAAATTTATCGTCTCATTGAAAATTCGAAATCGTCAATTTAAAAAATAATTATTATAATTAAAAATTATAGATCAACACATACAGAGTCATCGCAACAATAGTTTGCTTTGTCAAATGTAAAATTATTTACAGAAAATTAAATGGATACCGTAATATCATATCTGCGTGTGTCGATCTATAACCACCCATTTCCAAATGGTTGAGCCTTGTGAGAAGAAATTGGGTAAACAAACTCACGACCACTCTTAAAAACCCAGACTGTTTCAACTACAGCAATTAAAGCTAGCTACTGTGTACTTATAAAAAAACTTCTACAATTTTAACACGTCCCACCAGGCAGTGTACTCACATTGGCTACGAAATATCTACATATATATGAACTTAAATCTAAGTAATAAGACTTGATCTAAAAAAACGATCTCCACGTTTAATTACAGCAATTACTTTTTTTTCTAACAACAAAGTTGCGAGATTTCATTCTAGTGGAATTCATTAATCGTGATTAAGCGAAACTAGTCTCACTATCAATTACAATTAGACTCGCCATTATTTCTGAGAACAAATATCTAATTCGTTCACAATGCATATAAAAATGAATAATTCCATAGGCATCGTGGGTTTCCCATGAAAACAATAGAACAGAGATGGCTGTGAATGTTTCCGTACCACATTACGCAAGTTAGCTACATAAACAAAGGCTTAGTTGTACTGTTGATCAGATCATTGGTCAAGAATCAGGATATACCAGTGAGTCATTTTTATGTCTTCGTGAGCATTTCGAGGTTGCAAATGAACCTTAAAACGGACTGGTACATTGTTAACTGAATATTAATTATTTATATTTAAACTTCTAGCTATAGTATGTTCATTACTACTGAGGTTTTAAGTGAAAATTTATAAGCAGTTAATGGTTTCTATATATAGAGTGTATATGACGATGGAACACTTGATGTTCCTGAAAAGCCCACCGACGGTGAACCTGCTTACACTCGTGGTATTTTTATTTTTCCAGGGGGCCGTGTGAGAGATGTTTGAAGTTATTATTATTATTTTGATGTGAATCATGAATAGTAGATCCATTAAGTATAAACTGCTATTTATTAAAATTTTAGTTGTCCAGGCGGTATAATAAAAACAAGAGGAAATGCCCCTTTTTTATCGTGTGGTCCCACGGGTCATCACCTCACCGGAGCTAGCGGTGCAGCGGTATATCGGAATTGAACCGACTAAAACCGTGTGGTATTATCTCACAAGTCGGTAGAGATGTATGCCCTAAGAAGAAAGCCTCAAGGATCCCCTGCAGACCTTGGCCGTCTTCGTCTCAAATCTGCTTCTGCAAGGGTAACGGGAGGCCCCACGACGGATGAAAATGCCCCTGTGCTTAGTTTGTATGGAGACTGGAGTCATCGAAAAGATAATATTACGGTACCGATAAACTCGTGCCTATTAATAAAGTATTATTTGTTAAAAACATACCCAAGGTTGTCCAAAGCGGATATGGATGCCAGGCCATACTTCGAGCCCATCACGTTCCCTTTAGCAAGGGCCAAAGAGACCTGGATCTTTACAAACGCCAACTAGCGGCTCGCGATTTTCTTGGCATTCTTTCGTAGTTGTCCACGAGGACGTTATTGTATCCCCCATTTACCTACTAAGTTTGTTAAAAATTGCATACACTTTGAGTAATTTCAAAGATTATATTGATATCGGATATAGCAAAGAACTCAACGACCGTAACGTACTTGTTTTGATAAAAGAAAAAATAAAGGTCTAGAATGCATGAAGGCAACTTGTATTTTTATTTCAAACCGGGGCTGGACCGGTTTAATGTGTCCTTGAAGATGTACCTTGTAAGTTTTTACATTTTTATAGGGCTGCCAGATTTTGAAAAACCATAAAAATTAAATAGATTTTCTCAGTTATTAAACGTACATATATCAGTATTAAAAGAAAGTAGTATCTTCAACCTTAAAAACCTTTTGGACTTTCGTACATTAAAAGGTCATCAACTATCAGACGCTTCAAGTCCCTTTTTTACGTATTATTATCACTTCTTTGCGTAGTTTATCATTATTTTATTATTTTTTACATGTTTTATATTAGCTTGACATGTATCTATCTATCTCTGTTACTTTCAATGTCAGATATTAGTGAATGTTAAGATACACCGGTGTATGTCGACAATCACCAATTGCGATGCTGTAAGTCCGAAATTGTTTAATTAATTTATTTGAATCAAACATATTCCGGTGAAAGTCAACATACGCTAAGGGGGGGTCATGGAGGATTGGCTGGAGAGGCGACATGGCGCTCTCTCCTACCGGATGTAGCAGGTACTCACTGGACACGGCTGCTTCGGGAAGTACCTGTACCGCATGGCCCGGGAGCCAACATCTGTGTGCCACCACTTCGGCGGCTGCCGTGAGAACACCGCACTCCACACTTTGGTGGAGTGCACTGCGTAGGTGCAGCAGCAAACTGACCTCACGGCGGCTATCGGTGTGGGTAGTGAGGTAGTGATGCATGTCAAAGAAGCGGCGCAAAGGGAACGGGAGAGAACTAGTACTCTTCCGTCTCGCAGAAGACGCACCAGGCGCCGAAGAGTGCAAAACGATCTCCGACCTCCATGAGCGCTTGCTTGAGGGTGACGAACAGGGCTATCTGTCGTCTTAGTAGAAGCAGGCCTGAGACAGCGGCTCGACGTGTACCGCCTGTCTAAATTAGATTGCACAGGTACATCATGGTGAGGTCGCCTTGCGCAACAGGCGGCCAAGTCTACCGGGTTTCACAGGGATTTCTTTTCTAGAGTACACTTGAGGCCCCGGCAAGAAAACTCAGTGACAGAACACTGTGTGGTTTTAGTCGGTTCGAGTCCGTCCACTACCTTACCGTTGGCCCAGTGAGGTGACGATCCGTGGGGGTTTTCAGACAATAAAAAAATAATCCGCTTGTGATGTAACAATCTATGATTCGATTTTGAGCCCTCGCCTGCAGTCGAATCAGTTATTTTTACAGTGTCAAAACAAGGCGTCATACATTTCAAATAACCGCTTTTTCATATCTTATTAAATATTATTAGTAGTTATTAAAAAGCGGTTATTTAAAAAATTTAAAAAAAGATATTATTTTTTAATACGTCGCGTTAAAAAAGGTATACCTCAAAATGTTGTTATAAAATCGGTTAAAATCGATATTTCTAAAAAACTCTTTCTTCTTTTCTGTTTCTTGAATTTTCTAAGCTGCTCCGACTAGTTTTAGTAGTTTAGAAAAATAATGACACATTTTGCAATTAAGGCTAAAAAAATAAAATGATCGTTAATCATTTCTAAAGTTTAAAACTGATCTAGCTGAAATTTAAAGCACTTTTTATTATCATTACAAGCTACGATTTCAGAAAGTTTCAAAGTTATTAAATGTTCAAAAAAACGCTCTTTTTTAACTTTGACCTTCATTTGCTGTTAAACAAAAGCATTTAGTGACTTTGAACAGAATTCATTTTGTAGGTAATTTAATGGCGAATAAAAAAACTTAGGCACAAATACCGAAAAACGTATTGAAAACGAGATATCACACGAAATGTAAAAAAAGTTTTTTATTTTATTAAATTGTTAAAAAAAATGACGCCCCACTTGTCCAGACTGCGGGTATCGAAATTCATAAACAGCGCAATTTTTTTACTATTTATCCGAAAATAAAATTGCGTGGTAATCCAAAATTTAGGTATTTTAGTTCCTTGACTGGGCTATTGTGTCCTTTGTTTAAATTTTTGTGAAGCGAAACAAGAATATTCTTAATGCGGGAGTTGTCTTTTAAAAGAAAAAAAAAAAAATTGTTCTTCTCACTCACTGGTGTAAAGCTCGAATCTAAACTATTACCTTACAGGTGCTCTGAGGGGCTCTGCTGAGCGACTGCTAAGGTTCCTTTGCATCATTTATGACGGTAACAGCTTACTATCGCTAGTTTATATGAAGTTGGATAACAGGCAGCCCTAGTGGTTCCAGTTTTCATCACTAAAATAAAATAAAGGTTGAATTATTTAAATGGTAATATCCTCATTAAGTAACAAAGAGTAGTTTGTCCACTATTATTAATTTGTAAAGCCCGACTTCTTCTGCCAAGGCTGAGTATAAAATTTTGCGCTGAGAATACTCGAGAAGTCGTCTCAGCAGCTAAACAATTTTATGAAAAATTCTTACGTCTTCAGTCATTACACTTAATAACATTTTTCAGTGTAATGATTGTATATTTTTAAACTGACTTGAAAATTAGAAGGGTTCGGATTTCGTCTTTTTATTTGGATAAAATATCTTCATGCATTGCAAACTAATTCAACGATTTGTTATTTAATGCAAATTTTTATTATACTTATTATCAGATCTTTTGGGCTTTCCTTCCAGCTTTTCTCGGAAGTGAAATGTACATGATGGAAAATGTACGGGACAATTTCGGGATTTTCCTTTGTTGAACACAGATTATACAATGCAAATCGGTTAAGCCGTTATCATAGATTAATACTGAACCAAGAAATCGATGAACGTGCTTAGTAAAACATGCGCGGCGATGTGTAAGTGTGGTAATACCTAACAAAATTTCATCATGCTTTGCAATCATGTATTTAAAACTAAAATCTTTTTATTATTTACTTTTTATAAGACTTTATAATGTGATTTAAGGAAAACGTGCGAAGGTGTTGTTAATTAAGGAATACATATCTAAACAATCACATATATAATAATAATAACCATTTATTTCAGGCTGCATAGGCCCATAGATAAATACCTTAATCTAAATATACATACGTTGTGTTAGTAAATAAAACTTAAAACTAAGTTAGTAACACTTCACTTGCACTACACTTGCTTCTTTGTGCGGTCTGTTGGTACTTGTCCATGGAAGCGACGGAATACCACACCTTGCGGCCAAAAGCTTTCATCCAACACCTGGTGCAGATAACAGTTGGGTACTCGCACCACGAAAGCCTTGAAGTTGACGTTGCGGCGCGACTCAAGCAGCTGCACTCTCGGCATATATAACACGCGGTTTAATAAGTTGTTTTGATATTTTTTTATTCATCAACGTGGACTACCTTCAACTGCGATACAGTTCCTCCAACGTTGTTCTAACTTTTCTATTCCATGTGTGTAGAACGATTTATCTTTAGCTTCGAAATAAGCTTCCGTGGCTGCGATTATCCACTCTGCTGACTGCCGATTGGATTCCGGAGTGAAATGGAAAATCCATGTTTCATCCATTGTCACATACTGACGTAAAAAATCCTTTCCATTTCTATTGAACAGTACCAAACAATGCTCTGAATGATTGATACCTTGTTGATTTGGAGCAATTGTTGGCAAACGCGGCACCCATATAGATAAATGTTTTTTTATGGCCTAATTTTGATGTAAAATAGTGAAAACACTACCAGTTAAAATTTTCACTATCTCAGCTATCTCGCGCATTTTTAGGGTTCCGTCCGTTCCTCAAAAGAAAAAAAAAGGAACCCTTATAGGATCACTTTGTTGTCCGTTTGTCTGTCTGTCTGTCAAGACCCTTTTTCTCAGGAACCTGTGGATCCATCAAGTTGAAATTAATACTAACTACATAAGTCTGCGGTCCCTTGAAGTTGTAAAAAAATAAGCTTCTACGTCAACACAATCAAAAGATACGGCCTTAATGGCCGTATCTTTTGATTTGATTATAGTTTAACAAATTTGAACATTTCGCAGGTAAATCAAAACCTATAGGGTACTTCAAATTAACCTAGAATCATGACATTTGGTAAGAAGCAAGGTCTGACAGCAGGTCTTATTATATCTGTTTGTCTGTCTCTTTGTCTATCAAGACCTTTTCCTCAGGAACCCGAGAAGGCATCAACTTGAAATTAACATCAAATACTGATGTCAGTAGTCCCTTCAAGCTGTAAAAAAATCAAGCTTTTAAGTCAACACAGTGATCCTATAAGGGATCCTTTTTCTCTTTTTGAGGAACGGAACCCTAAAAACAATGTTTAATCAACACACGAACACGTTTTTTAAATTGTTTTCGAAATTACAAAAGTAACGTCCCATAAATATCTGTATCTCAATATTTTATTGTTGGATTTTAAAAAAAAAATGATACCTACATACAATTTGATGGCCAGTACTTTCCAAAAAAAAAAATATGCGCCATCTGCAAGTTAGTCTCGGGACTTATTGAATAGTAGGCATTTCCGCTTTTGGAGATTTTATATAGGAAAAAATGATTACATGCCGAAAACTGGTCGTTTTACGTTTCTCAATATTTTCAAATTTACTCGTAGATGGACAGCTAAACCGCCTATATTGCGCTCAACAAGAATGCATTCGACACGAATGATTTATTTTCTATAAATAAACGTATGACGTATCTTGTACCTACTGACGCCACAGAGTAACGTAAGACGAGTATAATTAGGTTCCGTGATCTGAGGCTGACGCATTGTCAGCGCCTTAACAAATACTGTCTCGTACATACAGACACATATCCTTACTAATATTAAAATTTATGAGTGCGAAAATGAGTTTGTTTGTTATTGTTATTTGACGCCCATTAGACGCTCATGCAAACGTCAATCATTACCAAAAGTCATGATTGACGGATGTTCGTTGGTGATTGATTAAAATCTCATCATGCAACCGTCAATCACTGCATTAGACGTTAGGTTATTCGTAAATCATCTATTAAGTACTCAACCGAACATCATAAAATTTTGCACACACCATTTTAAGGGGGTGCGACAAGGACAAGGTTATCCAGAAATAAAGTATTGTTCACGAGGGATAGATTGAGGGATAGATCCTATAAAGGTTCCTTTTTTTTTGAGGAACGGAACCCTAAAAAAGATTGCGACGAATTGAGAACCTCTTCGTTTCTTTGAAGTCGATTAATGAGTTCACTCCAAATACATCGACTTCCGTTAATTCCATTGTTATTAAGTACGTATAATGTTGCTGAATAATAAGAAAATCAAAACATTTATACCACCACTAGTGCTGCCTCTGGTGGATATTTATGAGCATGGGGTAATAGATGGAACGAGCTAAAATTTCAGTTGCTCTATTAAAAATTGTTATACAACTAGAACTAAAAACTAGACTGGCCTGTTGGTTAGTGACCCTGACTCCTGAGCCAGAGGTCGTGGGTTCGATTCCCACCCAGGACAAATAATTGTGTGATGAGCATGATCATTTGTTCTGTGTCTGGGTGTAATATATCCATAAATATGTATGTATGTAGTAATATGTAAGTATGATTATCAGTAGTCTGGTTATCATAGTACAGGATCTGCGCATCTGGATCAGACGGCCGTGTGTGAGGTGTTTCAAGTTATTATTAAGATTACAGTAATCTCCCGCTTTACGCGAACCCGCACAGCGCGAATTCGTTTTAACGCGATTTTTAAAATTCGCTCTAATTTACCCCGCTTTACGCGCACAACATCAATTTTACAGACCGTGGATCAAGCAAATTTTAAACCACACTACCATCACCGCACATTTCGTCAGTCAATTCGTGAAACAGATGGAGAAGGACAGCAGTCCATGCGATTGTTGGAAATCTTACAATATTTTGACCTGCATGAATGGTATTAAAAGCACTTTAATTGTTTATTTGGCTTGTTATTTCATCACACCCCGTTATACGCGAATTTCGCTTAACGCGATTTTGTTCGGTAGGTGCGCATCCCTCGCGTAAAGCGGGGGATTACTGTACAATTGTTGCTGGTTATGAAACGCCTCAATCACTTAGCGTTGTAATACCAACAATGTACATGCAACAGATTTACGAGTATTCATTTGTTGCGAGTGTTGCTAGATATTTAAATTGTTCTGGTTAATGTAAGTCAACTGGTCTACTCATTAATATGTGGCAATACTGCGAAAATCATTACGTGGTATCTGAGCAAAAAAACCTATTAAAAGCTATGTCGCATAATTCTTGCCATAGTCCACGGAAAAACCAATTATTTCTAACGCTGGAAACCAAACCCAAGAGTTATAAAATTTATTTTAAATCTATTTTTCTTCGATTTCATAGTTTTTACAGTTTAGACGATTTTTTTTTCATCTCTAGATATTTTTGTACCTAATTTTTTTTTTAAATATTCCATATCTTATAACGTCCAAATATGGAAGGAGGTTTGTATATTTGTAAAGTTAAGTTGAATTTTGTTTAACCAATGCAATAGAATTTACAAAGAAACATGATGATATTGGTGCCTCTGACCAGATTCTTCACTATCTCAGCTATCTCGCCCACTTTTACCTTACGATCTTCCTTTACGATTTTCAGGACTTCGTTGATGTTTTTTGAGTCACTACTTCGTTTAGACGACCAGAGGTCTCAGCATGATTGTTGTCTATACCACCGCGTTTGAAATCGGCATACCACCGACAAATGGTTGATTTAGACGGAGCAGATTCCGGATAACATTTTATAAGCCACTGCTGTGAACGGTTATTTTTCCTATTAAAAAACAAGGTTTTATCAACACACGTAACTCGTTTTTTTCATTATTTTCGAAACTACAAATGTAGCGTCACGAATATATTTTACTCAACATTTTACTGGCCGATTTTCAAAAATAATTGAATCATATCATTTAATGGCTAGTACTTTCTAAAATCAAAAAAAAAAAAGAAATGCGCCATCTTCAAGTTAGTCTCGGGACTTATTGAACGATCTAGTATTGTTTTCCTCTAAAATTTTATTTGAATAATACGAGTATTATACACAAAAAGAAGATTGGTCTAAAGTATGTTTGTAATATCATTTTTGCCACATATTAGTACGCATTTCAGTATAAATTATGGAGCTGAGATAGCGTACATACATATTAAAAACTCTTAACGATGAATTCGGTTCGGCGTGTAGCGTGCTCTCAAAATTATCGTCTAATCGCTTTCCAGCTCCGATAACTCTGGATGATCGCTCAAGCCTACCTTGACGAAGCATTGATTATATAGTCTTCGTTCTGCTAAGAAATTATTACTTATAGCTTATAGTCTAAGGACTGGCCTGTTGGTCTAGTGGTTAGTGACCCCGACTGCTAAGCCAGAGGTCGTGGGTTCGATTCCCACCCAGGACAAATAATTGTGTGATGAGCACGATAATTTGTTCTGTGTCTGGGTGTAATTTATCTATAATATGTATGTATTTAGAAATATATAAGTATGTTTATCAGCAGTCTGGTTACCATAGTACAGGCTCTGCCTAGTTTGGGATCAGACGGCCGTGTGTGAGATGTGTGGAGTTATTATTATTATTATTCTCTTTATTAACATTTAAATACATATAAATTACATTTTTAAATACATTATTATATAAAAAAAAATATAAAAAATAGTGTCCCACCGGTATCGGGTACAGGGACCAAGCTACCGGTGGTTAGGGTTCCAGAGACAGAAACCTCCTCACTATGCGTGCCGTGTCGAGAAGGACTGCCTTCTGCATTAGGCTCTTGATCCAGCTGCCTAACGTGAGCCTCTGAAGGTGTTGGTCGAGGCTCTTAGCAATTAACCCATGGGCCGAAATGACTATCGGCACAATGATTGCTGAATCCACATCCCACATGTCGACAATCTCGTGAGATAAGTCCAAATATTTTATTTCTTTCTGTTTTTCAGCCTTCAAGAGATTGTCGTCATGGGGAATGGTGATGTCAACAATCATTGCTCGGCGCTCTAATCGGTCTATCACCACTATATCAGGCTTATTGGCAACAATAGTCCTGTCAGTGATGATAGATCGATCCCAGTACAATGTTGCACGACCATTTTCAAGAACTGGGTCGGGCACATACGTGTAGTACGGTAACTCGACAGTCACAAGGTTATATTTAAGAGCAAGTTGCTGATGGACTATCCTGGCCACTTGGTTATGTCTATGCAAGTACTCACCGTTGGCAAGACGAGAACAACCGGAAATTATATGCCTGAGGGTTTCTCCGGAGCGATGACATGCCCGACAAATGTCAATCGTGCCGTCCTTCAGGATATATTTTCGATAGTTATTCGTCATAACAACTTCATCTGTAATTGCACAGACAAACCCTTCAGTTTCTCCGAAGAGATCACCAAACTGTAGCCAGGACACAGATGCTAATAAATCGACATCGGGCCCATTTAAGGCCCGATAAAAACGTCCATGCAGCTCTTTGCCCTTCCATATCTCCTTACGATCAGTAATATTAAGTACTGCAGGTTTGCGCCAGTTCTCTTTTCCTAGAGCAAGTGGGGTGAGTCCGTTGTCAACTGCCACCACATCCCGATGCACATCCACGTTAACGGAGAGGAAGTAATCTCTAAGATTGCATACCTCGCGATTATGGAGGGTCTTGGCATTTAAAAAACCACGACCCCCACATTTCCGCGGGATATACAATCTCATTACCGACGATCGTGGATGGTGCATTCGGTACGCGGTAAGCAATGTACGAACTCTTCTATCCAGGGCATCTAGTTCAGTCTGAGTCCATCTAAGTATTCCAAAGGAGTAGATTAGGACTGGTATGACCCAATCATTATAGGCCCGCACCTTATTACCGCCTGACAAAAGACTTTTCAATACTTTTTTCAGGCGGCTAAAGAAGCGTTCCTGTAACGATTGCTTCATAATCAATTCATTTACACCTAACGCCTGTGACATACCTAGATACTTGTAAGTTTCGTTGGCGGAAAGACATCTAAGGTGTGTGGAATCTGTGAGTTCCATCCCATCAGATTCCACAATCCTGCCTCTTTTAACATGCATGACTGCACATTTATCCACACCAAATTCCATCCTGATACCTTTACTAAAGGTTTCAGTTACCTCTAGTAATCTTATCAATTGGAAATTGCTGCAGGCAAACAGTTTCAAATCATCCATGAAAAGGAGGTGGGATATAACCTGACCTCCTCTCCGCAAACGATAGCCTAGCCCTGAACTCTCCAGCAAAGTACTGAGAGGATTCAAAGCTAAACAGAACCACAAGGGGCTCAAACTGTCACCCTGAAATATACCCCGCTTGATCTTTATATGCTCGCCGTCACCGACAGGCCGCCGACATCCTGGATAGCAGAGGACCGTTCTCAATTGCCGCATACATGCCTTCAAGAAAGTGCATAGAGTCGTATCAATCTTGTACAACTCCATCACTCTCAAGAGCCACGTATGCGGCACAGAGTCATAGGCTTTCTTATAATCTATCCAACATGTCGCCAAATCCTTTCGGTTACGGCGAACTTGTTGATTAATGATCGTGTCAAGTATAAGGAGCTCTTTAGTGCCACGGGCCCCACTTCTACATCCATTCTGAGAGTAAGCCATAATAGTATTGTTAGTTATATGAGATGTTATCTTCACTCTCAGAATAGATGTTAGTAATTTATAAAGTGTTGGGAGACACGTTATAGGTCTGTAGTTTTTGGGATCCGTGGCACTACCAGACTTATAGAGGAGGTGAGTTACTCCTGTGGTCATAAAAGTTGGAAGCGAGCCTGATTCTAAGCATGAATGGAATTGAGATGCCAAATGTACATGTGAGCTACGGAGCCACTTTAACCAAAAGTTATGCAGTCCGTCCGGTCCCGCTGATTTCCAATTCGGCAGCGAACGAACTGCACAAGCTATATCAGTGCTGGTGATGGATATTGGCTCCATGGTATCAATCGACTCACATGATCGTTCAACATCTCGCATCCAATCACCCTCTGTGTGAGTGACAGGCATTGCCCAGATGTTACGCCAAAATGTATTTGTAGTTTCAGCATCTGGGAAATGTGTGTCACTCACTACATCAGGCTGCTCCCACCTTCTATAAACCCACCTCTCATCCTTTTGGAATGAACGATTCTGAGTATATCGGTCCACTCTTTTTTTGTATCTTCGTATACGGTTTGCCCATGCATAAACCTTCTGTTTCAGAAAGTCAATGCGTTCTGTGACTCGTGCTGCATAATGACAGGAACTGATACCAGTTCCCGAAAAAGCCCGATTCACAAAACGCATTACTCTCGGACGTGTGTTACCCGATCTGAAACAGATAAGCTTGCCAATGAGTGCCCTCGCCTCAGTAATACGACGCTCAATCCTGCACTGCCACGCCGGAACAGCAAGCTTTAGCCGAGTAGCGGTATTATTTTCTGGGAATTTAACACCAGCTACTCGACATGCTGCAACAGCTGCACAATACAGAATTGAGTGTGTATCACTGAGATCTTTGCTTTCTTCTAAATAAATATTTAACATAGAATCAAGGGCACACACCAGCGCTTTATTTCGTTTATGCATTGGCAAACGCGGCAAACGAGGTCTGTTTTCATAACTCATGGACCGATATTCTCGAATAGCACCTTCCAAAGTATTCCTTATTTGATCATTATACTGAGTACTTACAGATGAAGCAGTGCTGTCCTCTCCGCCTTCATCAGGGTAAGGTCGTAATAAACCAGATGGTAATTGTGTAACTATTTGTGAAGGAGGAGAAGCCATAGTGCTTGTCTGCAAGTCCAAGCGCAGCCTCTCAAGCACAGAGTTATCCAACAAATGACATCGGTGGATGGCCCGTACTTGGTCCGATAGTCGTTGCGCCGAAACGTTAACAGTTGGTTCAAGTTCCTGAAACAGAGACAGCATACGATCACGGTACGCAGTGAGGTTAGTTCCTCCCTCTGTAGCCACAAAATATGCTCGCATGACGTTCTCATTTATTAAAGTCGTCCATCTCATGCGACGCACATTACCACCGGAAGCGGGGGCCCTATTCGAAGCCGGTGGGCCTCGGGATCCCAAGCCATTCGGTGGCCGGCCTCTCCCCTGCCGACGTACAGGTGTTGGCGACGTCGGCGGAGAGAAAAACTCGTCACTCGATGTCGAGCTCGACGCCTCAACAGCGGTCGGTACACTCGATGTAGTTTCCGGGGGCCGCGAGGCGGAGCTGAGCGACGAGTCCGGGGATAGTATTTGCGCTTTTGCCCTGGATCTTGTAAGCATCTTCGGAATTGGTTAATAATTGTATTCGTTTCGGTTTAATAAATTTTTTCTTGTATGACATGACATATGTCATGTCTTGTAGGTACTCTATTTATAGCTTGTTTTCGTCATTTTTTCCTTGTTTTTATTTTTATTTTATTTTGGATCTGCATTTTCGTTTATAGATTTCTATAATATATGGATTCAATAGAAAGTTATCTTGAAAAATATAAATATTGGTAATACGCTTATAAAAGAAGACTGCCTCTTAGTGTTGCCAGGTTATTATTATTATTATTATTACGTTTTTCTAGAAGTGCCTAATAATATTATGTTAGCAAATGTAATGGGAAGTTTTAGAAGGCGCTGTGTAAGACATGTTCAACACAAATTGTTTCTCTTCATTTTAACTCTATCACTATTTATAAGGAGCCTAATAAATATGTTATGGATGACATTATGTCAAAAGAAACATACTTATGAATGGATTGTATTGAAACTAGCGGCGCTGTAAGGCATTAAACAATAAGAAAATAATGACAGCGAATCATGGTATTTAAAAAATTATCTCTTATAAGTTTTATCTTAATAAATATATGGATTCCTCGTACAAACTATAAGAATTCCAGATTTGTGTATGATGAATTATGCGCCTTATTATTAAGGTCTATAGGTATAGAAAGAAGTTCAGTCGGTGGTCACGAGTCAGTTAGAAACTAGGGCACAACTCTAACATGCGGTTACAAATGGAATTTTTGAAAAAAAAGTATCCCTTTACAAGTTATATGACCGTTTGAATTTCTGTTTCTCATAAAAGCGGGTGGAATGTGTGAAGTTAAAGATTTAAAATAGTAGAACTATTCACTCAGTTATTGAGAAAATCCACAAAAATAAAACTTACGAAGTCAGTTTTTGGGGATTTTCTTTGTATCGCAATGAAAAATTTCAAAATAAAAAATAAATACTATTTAAAATCTTAAACTTTACACATTCCGCCTGATTTTGTGAGAAACCTGGAAATTCAATTGTTCATAACTTGTTTTCACAAATTCTTTTTGTTACTAGTAGTTATTTGACAGTAGTACAGTGATTATTTATTGTTAGTATTTAATGACAAGTGTAACTAAAAACAATATCATGACGTCACTGGCAGCCCATTTTCGGTTGCGACTTGGAACGGACTTGCTTGGTTTTGTAGTCGTAGTGCAACACCGATTATGTTATCGGAACTCTTTGTAGTATGGAGGTTCATACAAAAAGCTTTCTTCAACCCTAACACAGTAACAGTCATGCAAGCTATTATTCCAATCTAAAGTACATGTTCTTAAAAAGACAATAATGGAATATGGCATTTTTGTTTTTTGGTTTACCAACAATTGTTTACATCGAGACGAGTAATATACAAATGCTACAGAAAATCAGTTAACAATGTAATAGTTACTTATAGGTAAACACCGCTTATGTTAAAATAATTAATATGTTAAGAATAATTAACTTACTACCTTACTACTAACTTAAACTGCGACTTTAAATTACACGCAGTTTACATTAAATTAAATTTATTGTACCAACATATTTGGTTAATAAACGCGTGACTTTATTTTAGAAATTGATCCATAGTTTATGTCTATAACATCGCTGAAACTGAGAATTGCCACAAAGAACTGTTCTTCTAAGGGCTAAAGGAAAAATAATGCGGTACCTTCTGTATGCCATTATCCGAATGGCATACAGAAGGTACCGCATTATTTTTCCTAAAATAAAAAGTACCATAGACTCAGATACATAAACGCCATCTTTTAGAAGCAAACAGACAACTTAACTCAGTAGTTAAATAAAATTTAGAGACATGACGTTTTTCTGAAAAATCTAAAGTAGATGCCATAATCGTGAGTAGAAAATAATATTTTATGTTAATGGTTTCCATTAAAATTAATGTATATTTAGTTATTCGGTATATATTAAATATTTGTGAGTCAAATTATTCAATCAAAATAAATTACATAAATAATAATGTTGTCTCCTTTAGAATCCTCCTAATGAAATCTATTACGTGTCCACCCAGGCGTTCTACCTAACGATTTGCCATTATGTTAGGAGTTGATGCACAGATTTGTCATCATCATCAAGCATTGGAAATAATCTAACTAGCATCCTTCTCAAGTTATACTCAAACGTGATTTCCTTCTGTACATTTCTTATATTTTCATAGCTTTCTTTCTCTATATATCTCCTATTTGAGGTACGCGTACGTTCGTTTTGGTCTAAGAACACTGGAACGAGCTCTTTTATTTGAGCTTGTGCCTACTTAAATTGGTTGAGTAGGAGGGAAGCTAGGTGTGAATATTCAACCTGATTTCAAATGTGCGTTTCAAATTATATAATGTCAATCCTGTCACGTTCTTAATTTTTCATTTCCTGTACTTAAACTAGGTTACGTTACAAGTACTCATCATATAAGAGCATTATTTTTCAATTATATTTTCAACACAATGCTGTGAAGCAACACGGGTCCTGCTGATATATGAACAAAACTTGTTCAACATGTAAATGATGAAGTTAAATGAGAACTGAACATGTTTTCACTAAAGAGCTACTACAAAACATGAATAACCGAATATGAATAAACATGAATAAGCTGTTACCCGCGACTTTGTTCGCGTGGAAATATCTAAATAAGTATATTTTGCCGGGATAAAAGTGTGCAATTTAAATTTCATCCAGCCTTTCTGACGTGATTGAGTAATAAAAATTCATTGTTTTTTTATGTTATAGCAGATGGGTCACCTGACGGTAACTGACTATCGCCGCCCATGGGCACCTGCAACTCAAGAGTCACAAGTGCGTTGCCAGCCTTTAAGGTAGGGATAGGGGAAGAGGGGGAAGGGGGAGAGGGAAGGCCTCCGGTAATCTCACTTAGTCGGCGAAAAACAATGCAACATTGCTTCATCATTGCTGTGGCTGTGAGCAGCATTCGTTACAGGAACATGATAACGGAATATGGCCTCAATTGCAGTTGATCAGTATTGAGGCATAGATCTGGAGGACATATGGTATCAGAAGGACGGCGCCCCCTGCCACACCGCGCATGAAACAATCGATTTATTGCAGCTCAGATGTCAACTGGCCACCAAGATCATGGGATTTAACGCTGTACGATTTCTTTCTTTGGGGTTTCGTGAAATCTTAGGTGTATGCGAATACACCAAAAAAGAATTCCCGAGTACCAATGCGTCATCGGTGAGATAGAGCCACATATTTTTCAAACAGTCATCGAATACTAACTAATTCATGAAAAGTGCAATGGCTTATCACCAGAGCCGCGGGGGCCATTTGCAAGATTCTATTTCCACTTAATCGGAACTAACTTAATAATGCAACAATTTAACAACTCGTTCAAAAAATACGTATTTTATTTTTAAATTAGTTATTGCACTCTTATTGAGACGTTCCTTATAATAAAATAAACACCAAATTAACGAAATAATTTAATAAATAAACCTTAGATTACCTACCATAATTTATTGTATGTAGTTTCGTATACAAATCTTTAAAAAAATATGTTTTATATTTATGATTGCCATATTAGCATTCATTGACTGTATTAAAAATTGAAAATCTTTAGATTAACGACGTCATGTTTGTCATAGTTCAAGTTATATTTTTTAATATTTTAAAAGTTCAATCGTCAGACGTCACAATTGGAATTTTCAGGTGTTAAATTACATTCTATTATTCATTGTCAAGAGAAAATCATTGAAGTCTCTTTTATATTTAACCTGATCATCTACATGATTAATGATAATCTACAAATTGAATCAGTTTAATTTGTCAGTCCAGCAACATTCAAATAACGTCTTGATAAACGTCACTTTGACAAACATCTGCCATATAAAACATTTTTTTTGAAAAAACGAACCGACAATCAGAATAAACTCAATCACAAAACTTGAGTAAATGTGCGAAGCCAGGTCATAAAAAACATGTATAAATAAAACCATAAATCCAAAATTAATGGCGTGATCCATTTGCATTGCGTGCGACGTAACCAGTTTACTAAACTTGTGTGATATATCGGCTAATTTAATTAAGCAACTCTATTGAATGTATTATAAACTTAAATTTTCACGGTTGTAAAAGTCATTAACTTACCATGTGTCTGCGTGTAAGTTCGTGACTGCTTAACAGTACTTGTATTGTATTGCAAAAATTACATAAAGTATAAGTTATTTGCAATGGATACATGTCATAATTATTAGAACCACAGAGCAATAAAATATAAATATAAGATAAAAGTTGATAGGCTCCAGACACCCTTCACTCGTCATAAGCATGTACTGATAAGGATTTAAGAACAAAGATACCATTATACTATTATAATGCAATTTTTTACTCTTTTAGCCCTTATCAGTACGCTGTAGCACATAAACTATCAATTAAATGACAAGTGGCCAAAGTCATACATTCTAACGTATCTGTAATCTAATACATGAAATATTATATGCCAATACATAAAAATAAGTAACGTTGTGATATGCCGATAGAGTAAATGTTGTGTATCTGCTCATAACTGTGACGCAATAGGGATCACCACCAAGTATTTCTTCTTGTTGTTATTTTTTGTAGATACATATTGCCCATTGTCTTCTTATTAACACTCTGATTTAACTTTTAAACATACAGTTTCTGATAAGTACGCTAATTTCTTAAAGACGGAGAGTCATTCATATTTTCTATACATGAGCATCTTATTTGACCTATTCAGATTTATCTAAACCTTTAGTCAGAAACAAGTACAGCTAAGAAATCATCTCCGCTTCTTATTGAAGGACCATTAATCTTCCCTGTCCTGAAGGCTGCTGCGCCTATTCCTTTGCTTCTTCCAGTAAAGGTAGGAAATTGAGGGAAGTTCGGCGCGCCTCTGTGTCTGATGTCTAGGAGTCCATCTCCGAAGACCTGAAAAAATATATATTTGAATTAGTAAGAGAAATATTCAGCATCGTCAACATCATTCTTGTTTCAATCAAAGGCCTCCCCCAAAGACTTTTTTAGGAAGAATTCTAGCAACATCTCTGTCCCAATAGAACTCTGGTCCAAGTTATATAGGGTAATACCAGGTCGTAGGGCTATCAAAAACCTTTCTAGTATCATCGGATACGAGGGCTACACTGAAAATTTCGGGAATCAAGGAAGTGACACAACACTACTATTTAAAAATGTATTTATTGCTTTTCGAAGTATTCTCCGCGAAATTTGACACATTTTCCATACGATGGAACCAATCATTGAAGCAACCATTCCATTCGGAACTTGGGGTCTCCAAAATGGCCGTTTTGTAGGCGTCCACAGCTTCTTCAGGTGATGAAAATCTCTGACCACGCAATTTATTCTTTATTTTAGGGAAAGTATAGAAATCATTAGGGCTTAGGTCATGACTGTACGGCGGATGGTCTAATAATTCTATGTTTTCTTGCTCTAAAAACTCTTTCGTTCTGTGCGCGGTGTGAGAACTCGCATTATCGTGATGGAGGATCATGCGGCGGTTGCAGTTCTCTTTACGGAGTTCGGAAACGACCTGTGGCAAACAAATGCTAGCATACCATTCTGCATTAACCGTTCTTTGTCCCTCAAGAGGAATAGTCGCAACATGGCCGGTTTTGGAGACAAACGTGGCCACCATTTTTTTTCCAACACTCCGTGAACGAACAATTTTAGTTGGCTTTAACTCATTTTCGAACACCCAAACTCGTGACTGGTTTTTTGTTTTGGGTTCGTATGCGTATATTCAGGATTCGTCACCTGATACAATGTTGTATACAGCATTTGAGGATCCTGCGTGGAATCCTTCGAGAGTTCTGACGCACCAAGTAACGCGAGCCGCTTTTTGCTCTTCACAGAGCAAATGCGGTATCCATCGGGAAAACAACTTTTTTACACCTAATTGTTCATGCAAGATTATTTGTATTTGACTCATGCCAATGTCTAAATTTGCCTAAATTTCGCGGTATGTCACATGTCGATCTTCCTCAATCGGCTTACGCACAGCATCAACGTTTTCTTGGGTGACTGCAGTTTTTGGACGACCTTGACGGGGATCATCACTGAGCTTGACACGTCCACGTTGAAATTCAGCAAACCAGCGATAAATTGTGGTTTTGGAGGGGGCTTCATCACCAAATGCAGAAAGCATCCGGTCAACACACTGTTTTTGTGTTAAACCGCTTCGAAAGTCATAATAAATCATCGCCCTTGAATTTTCTCGAGTCAATTCCATTTTCTCAACGACTAAACAAGTTTGAGAAGACCTTGTGAGAAGACCGAGAATCTTTTTTTAAATAAATAAATGGTATTCGATTTTTAAAACCAAGGAGTTTTCAATTAAAAAGATTTTAATATGATAGGAATAGTGGAAATATTCCATTCCCGATACTTTTAGTGCAGCTTATGTAGTTTAAGTGGGTTCTCGGAGCAATAAAAATATTGTATCCTTATTATAGCTTCGATACATTTTAGAAAATAATATATGGAGAGAGAAAATACTGTAATCATTTGTTGCTTATTATATTTTTGACAAGTACGAGAGGTACGAATATTACCTACTCCCATTCATACTTAAACCACTGCGCCATCCGTGTCACCACCTACACGGATGGCGCGGTCGTTTAAGTAGTATTTCCCGCAATTGTCATTGCGTCGCTTCGAGTTGATTGTTTTCGGTGCACCCAAACATGGAACAACCAAATACAACCAAACATGGAACAATGTGTGTGTGAGACATAGATTATGGACATATGTAAGGGTTTATCTAACGATGAAAATAGCAAAGGTAGATATTATGTGTGACTTTCATTTTCACACTCTGAACTAGTTAAATGTATCGACAAATCAATTGTCAGTTTAAATGAATAACCTTTTTAAATTATTCAAACAAAATTTACCCAATATTACCTAAAAACAGCCAATTCAGTATTTGCCAAATACTTAAGACTTCTACTAATTTCTCTGCGAAACTTGCGTAATAATGAACGGTGATTTCTTCTACCTGCTATTTATATTAAACATCACTAAATACTCACGTCAGGCTGTTGGAATCCATTCAGTGAATTAAAACCGAACGCTGATGAAGCGCTTTGGCTCTGACTACCGAAGTTTCCTCCAAAGCCACTGCCTAATGCTGATGCAGACGAAGCAGCTCCTGAGACAGACTGTCCAGAGCCACCGAATGAGGCCGCTTGGCTACTCGCTTGACTGCCGCTGAACCCACTAGAAAATACAATATTCGCCATTTAGGTATTTCAACTGTTATAAACTAAAAAGGAGACAGTATTATGTTAGTATTTCCCATAAAGTTTTTAGGAGATTCCTACTTCCTGCTCCATTGAGCTCTCTTTACCAATAGGCTGATTATGTACTTGTTTGTCTACATGTACTTAGTAGAATAAAAAAAAAAGATTTTGGTTTTTTATGTAAAATAATAACTTTCACATTGCTGTTAAAGATTGAGCAGGCAGGGCCTTTCACAAAGACAATGTTTTGCCACATGTTTAACGACATAAGCGTGAGTCGAGCTCTCAAATGCTGTGCCCGTTTTGATGAATTTTCTCTTGTGAAAATAACTGTGATGATGATGACAATAAACCGGATAAATTTTTATAAGATTGTGATTTGGGGTTGATAATACCATTACCAAGCTGTAAATTTTTTTTCTAAAACATTTTTCATCGCACCAACATGTACTATACAATGTATTTTTAAAAGTCTGGTTGACTAATAATATTTATTTAGTTGTTATAGTCTGCCATTACAATAGCACTCAATGAGCTACAAATAATCAGTCTTTTCATTGTCTTTTCGTTTATTTCTCGAATATTTTGTACATTTGTATTACCTACATTCTACATTTATAATTCATGACAACGTATTGCACAATATTGTAATTTTTTTCTTCATTCGTTTTTACATCAAGTTTGTTCTTTCAAGACTTACGTAGCAAATAAGCAAACGTTGAGACTTGACGGTAAATGGTTCATAGAGTCATTAAACATATTTTGATTATGTACTCTAAGACTGAATATTATAAAAAAGGATATTTTGAGCCATTTATAATGGTAAATCACCTCCAATAGATGTCGGTTTAAGTTGCACTGCGAATATTTGACAAAAGAAAAAAAATAAAAGTGTGTGTGTACAATTCACACACGGTAGAAAACTTTTAAATTAGTTAACCAACGAATTTTAATACGCAAATGCACAAAAATGATACACGTGAATGACATAAGAAGGCGTCGTAGTACGCAGGCGCAAAGACACGTGCTAGCCTACTAAGATTACAGGAAACACTGTATACTTGTATTTTATCTCATTCTTTTGCAGGCTAAATCTTATTGTATTGTGTTTGTTTCTTTATAGTGTGACTTAAGGTTTCGTAGCAAGCAGGCGCAAAGATAAAGATTATTGTAAAACACTGTATACTTGTATTCTATCTCATTCTCTCGCAGGCTAAATCCTATTTATGAATAAGTTTGACTCTTTTCAAATTATTATAGGAAACACTGTGTACTTATATTCTTATTTATGAATGTTTGTCTCTTAGTGTGAGTTTTTCGTTTCATCGAATTCCAAATCACAACGATTCTAAAGAAGTTTCACTTCAAAAAACAGCATATGTCTCAGACATACTTAGTAAGGTTAGCAGCCACAAGGACGACAGTCATTATTACGTAAGTAAAATATTAATTTCAGAGGTAAATTGAGAGTGACGACATCGTGATAGGTAGGTTTATGTATGTTTCAAAATATAAGTATTTTAGATATATGTATGTATGTAGATAAGATAAGAGGAGATACATTAACGACCTGAAGAAGGTAGCTGGGATAGACTATATGCGGAAGGCGGAGAACCGGGTGCTATGGCGCACATTAGCAGAGGCTTATGTCCAGCAGTAGGCTGATTGATTGATGTTGCAGATATTTTATATCATCACTTGAGTGACGTCTTACGTGAAGGTCTAGAACGCCCACGTTACTGATGACGCTGACATAATGAAGAAATGTGTGACTATGTTTATAGAAAAGTGGCTAAAAATTGTTATCAATACAAACTTTGTCTGCGTCGTAGCTTAAAACGCGAATTTATGTAGATGATGTATTAATGCATATGAATGCATATGTACCAATCCTTGGATATATACACTGTAGCACACAGTAATACTAATCTTAGATGTGACATTTTATGTCATTACTGTGTGACATTATTGTAAGTGCCACGTAATTTTGTATGTGTCAGAAATTATCATAATGGTGTAAAAGTAATATACTCATTTACGATTATTTATTTTAAATAAATGTCTTTAATGTGGCAGTCGTCACACTTGAATATAAAATGTGATTTTGTTTTATTATCAGAGGGGCCTTGGACCATAGTTAAATAGCAGGTAGATATAAATAAAAAAATGAAAATAAGTACCCCCGACTCCTAAATACCTTCATGGATTAGAAAAAAGCTGATGATCTACGAACGACTGAACAGATTTTCTATAGCCTACGAATACTCTCGATCACGAAATCTATCAAAGGAAAAAACTAAATTAAAGGTTCCGTTAAAAATCCCTTTAGTAGCTATGATGGCACAGACAGACACACAGATACACAAGTACAACGCCCCTTCTTTTCCGTCAAGAGTTAAAAAAGTTAAATTCGACCTTAGACAAGACCTTAGTTACGGTTCCTAAGACCAAGTAATAAATGACCTTGATAATAATAATCAATTTCTAACGTTACTTAGCATGAAATTTTAATAATTTATTATTAACGCGGTTCGGGTATCCTTCCTAATTTTCTAAATCACCTTCTTGTTAGTAAGCGCCTGCAGTAACCTACATAATACGTATAGGTACTCACCACATCAGTAAAACTGAGACAATATACTCTTTTGGTGCCGCAAAAGCTTAAATACCTTCATAATAAGGGTGTCCCCTTAATTATAAAGCCCTGGAAAACATACTCTCAGGCACATAGCATAAGAGTAGCTTTATAGGGTGTACAAAAGACAGACTCCCCTAACCGAACGACTTTAGTTTTTATTCTACTTAAACTACAATATGTTGCTACGTATTTAGTTAAAATTAAACTGGTGGTGTCAAAAACAACTAACAAATTTTGCAGTCAATTTCATATGCTTATTTGCTACATAAGTGGCTGTAATCTGACCTTTTTATCAAGGTTTAAGGTCAATGTTGCCAAAATGACATGTTCAATCATGACCTTTACTTTCTTTACAATAAAAAGGTCATGATTTACTGTTTTTTATTTGTAATTTGTTTCCGTTTGATTACGGTCTTATTTGACGTTAAGACAAAATTATTAGCGTACCTATATCTCATTAATTATTTAACTTTTTATGAAAACACCTAAAAAGTGACTTCCAATCTAAAGTCTCAAAATTATGTATTATGATACTTAGTTTTATACACATTATTTCTAATAACAAACTTCCAAAGGTACGAAATAAAATGTTTAATTTTCTTTTTATTTATAACAGTTCAGCTCGTCAAAGTAACTAAACAAAAAAGGAAATCGCTTGAAAAACAGAGAAAAAAATACTGAACTGTTTAATCTTCTTCTATTTATGAAAAAAAAATAATGGTCTTGCGATCTCCGTTGTCGAGGGATCGGATATTTCGCTTTTTATAACTAACGCTAACTATATTTATTTTATTTTCTGTAAGGTTTGTTTATAGTTAGACTTAAGGCTCCTGTTAAACGTAGAATGATGTTACAGTCTTTTTTTTTCCCAATAAAAAGCCTACTTAGCACCAATTGATTTAGAAAATCGAAGTCGTAGAAACACAAACAAACGACTACGTATATGAATATACATATGTAGATCAATAATATTCCTACGATGCATGTCTCAATATCCTCTTGGTTCGTAAAATGTGCATTGTGCAAGGAAACATATTTAAGTGTGTATGAAATATGCACTAAAGTATGTGACACAAGTAAAAGTATGCCACTGACATGTTGGGTCACTTTCGGAAAATCCGAGTTATTTTAAGCCAATGCTATATACGTAGATAAGCTACTGCCATATTAGGGCCAATACGCTTTCAAATGACTAATTTTAAAAACCATAGGCCATAGTGGCATTATAACGTAATTATATAAGTATGGAATACGAGTAGGTGCTAAAAATATAATCTTCATCACAACTTTTAAACTTTCGCGTTCCATGGTATAGAAAACATTTCTGTTTACGAATTAATGTGATGTTTTAGGAATTTCCATACCCTTGAACTGTTTGACGTTTCGACTTCGGTTCAGCGGTTGTTGCTACAGGCTAACTATATTTTATGGAGTGACTAATCATGGCATGGTTGAATGGCAAGAAAAAGTCTAATAAACGAAAGGCATTTGACTGTACTCCGAACTTACCTGGACTACATACATATACTTCATTAAGTAGATCGAGAAAAAAAAATACTTGTGACTTTATAAGTACATACATGTAAGTTTAAAGGTCGTTTGCTTTGATTCTATATACCTACCACCCATCTCCTTTTAGCGCTCACTACTTACCCTAATTTACTAAGTAATTATACTTTTAAATATAGATAACACTGTATCTAAGAACACTTCTAGCAAAGTGTTATATTTTTAGGTAAGTAAGGTCACCAGAGTTCATCGGCTAAGCGGACAGGTGAAGCGATGTGTGATGGATACACCTAGCCAAGCAAGCAGTTTTACACATAAAGATTCCAAAGGTCTGTTATAGTGTTCCAAGATTGTTTTTTTATTTATATTGTTTTCCAAGACATGTGTATGACATGACATGTTCCAATATAACAAAGTTGACAAAATATCACAAAAAATAGAAAAACAATATCGCTTTTACTACAATAATTCAGGTGGGTAATATACTCATGTTAGTCATGTTACCGTCTCGAATTCCGCAAATGTTTAGAAACATTTTGTTGCCGTTTATTTTCTGAAAGGTTTTTGTAATACACAAGCTTCAAAGACTTGAATTGTCAACCTGTACCTACTTCTGTTCTTATAAGTCGCTACAAGTATCAAGTGGACTTAAAACTTAAGTAAGTCTAGTAATCACATAATCTAGTAGACATTCCCCATAACCCTCCATTAATCCAGAGTGAGGAACCTGAGGAAACCGTTTATGGGGTCACTGACTGGCAAACAAGTAATATTATGTATCAATGACGACGATGATGAAACTGACGACATGGTATAAATATTATAATACATATTTTTACTTTACTATTATGTTTACCTACATACATGAAAATACTAAACTACATCTGAAGAAAGGTGCTCCAAAAATTAAATAAACTTTCATTAATTCCTGTTAATTGACAATTTAATGTCCGTGATTTTGTAGAACGTCGCATGGTATTTTTTCACGTAAGCAATTAGGATGTACTTTTGTTTTAAACTTTCGCGGCTTTTCTATATGTCTATATAAATGCGTAAAGAAAAGCTTACATTTTTAAACATTACATGTTACAAATTAATAATATTTAAGGTATACTCAATACTCCACCCGTGACCATGACCTTGACCCGTGCAATTGGATCGAAACGTCGTCGAGTGAATCAAAAAGGGGTATTGTACCTTAAAAATAATATCGCGATTAAGTTATTATTTACACACTAATATGTAATTTCAGTTAAATGATGATTATTTATGCTTCTATAAAACTAATAGCTACAAACGTTAAGCATTTTTAGGTTCTTGGACCTATTCACCACACTTATTTACATTATGTGTGTAGGTACGACCATTTATTTCTTGTAGTCCAAATTGATATATAAATGCAAAACAATTTCAAGTTTTCAAATTATTTATACTTTAAAATGAATTTAAAGATTATTGTCTTTTATTTTGATTTGGATGTTGTTTCTAATTTTATATCGGTTAAATAGCCTTGGACGACGTATCAATTAGTATACCATAACACGTGTATAACCTGTGCTAATAATATACCTACTTATTTTAAATACCTAGAATTTTGAATAAAATATTTGTATCAATTTAAGATATTTGTATCGATTTCGCATAAAAATTTCAAATGTGTAAGTTATTCTATATTAATTAATTCATCAATATTCTTTTCAACAATGTATTATTAACTAAAAGCCAATAATATTCTTATACTATATATAATATTCTTACGTACATACGTACACAACTTTGGCTTTAAACTTATATATATAATCTTATTTATGTTGGCAATCTGATAATTGTATAGGAACGCCTTTAGTATATTTGATCGCCTTAAAATCTAAGAAACTTGTAAGTATCTAGGTACTTAAATTGAATCTGTTACTGAAGCCACTAAATTCAAATTTTAATATTAAATCATTTCAATGATTGAATTATGTGGATCACAAGTTGTAATCGATGTGAGTTACATTTAGTAACAAATTCGCAATGCCGTTATTAGAAAATGTGATAAAAACACACTTAAAAAAGTTTTCAATCAACGAGTAAGTAAAGTGTGCCTTTAGTACGTACATAATTGATATGTGATTTAACATACTTACTTAAGTCTAAATTATAATAAACTCACATTTATCTATTTTAACCTCTAATCATAGTGCGATATACCAATTAGTAACTACCTACTACATTATTTTTATTCTGGATGCGGTATTGTCAATAGCACATAGAGTATTTCAAAATGTATAAGACTGAAAATTAAATTAATAAAATACTCGACACGGTTTTTGAGTAGAAAAATTCATTTATTTTTATGCTTGGCTCTTCTCGCTTTTAGGGAAGAGATTGTTTTTGCTATTTTAGCACTAAAAGAAAACAATATAACAAATAAGTAAACATATATATGTATGTATGTATGAAGTATGAAAATAGGCCTATCCGTTAAAACCAATACCCTTACGAAAGAATTACAAATGTTCTTTAATTAAACTAAAATATGCATTTTTTTAATGGTTAAAAATAACGATTGTGTGACTAAATCGTGTCACTAAACCAAGCAATTACCGCTACAATGAGCGCTCTAGGACACATTGTATTTTTAAATATGGTAATACTACATTAACAAAAGGTTACTGACCTTCCAAAACCATTGAACGATGAAGCCTGACTGGCGGAGTGTGATGCGCTGAAGCCTTCATTGAATCCGAAAGAAAAGGATTGCGATGCCGAATGGCTGGCTCCACCGCCATTTCCGCTGCTACTAATACTCGCTGTAAGTCCTCCGGTTCCCGATGGAGCTACGTTGAAACCTCCACCAAAACCAAATCTCGGCTTGAATTGACTAGGTTTTCGCTCGCTCGGTAATAATGTACTTGGATCACGCTCCAAATGTTCTATATAAGGTAGAACGGGTGGTGTGATCACTGGTTCCAATTTCTTCTGCTGTCTCCGGTCATCAGGGAAGACGAATCCATTCGCCGGTGCCGGCACCACGATCTTTAGCACAGAGGCGAAACACAAACACCTGTAGATGAACCTCATGGTTGTGATTACTGACTACGTGAGATCGTCGATGTATCTTGTATTAATAGGGTCGTACGAGGTCATCCGCGGTGTTGGCATGCGGCACGCGCCGCAGCCTTCAGAAAACCCACTGCGCTTCGCCCGAGACGATATCCTGCCAACTATCCATCCCCTCTTCGCCACACCCAAGCCCATAGAAGACTCGGTCCTTTTCAATTTAATAGCTTATTGTCTTAAAAGTCAGTAGCAGCGGGAAATTTTAAAGGCTAATATAGCGCGCTATTGGGAAATCCAAGTGTCCTACTTCAAACAGCTATAGAATCTAGCCACGTCGACATTATGAGATGATCCACGGAAGCAGTTAGACTGGCTTATGCAAATATTTGTATAAATAATATTGATTGCTTATTTATTTTAACCGTATGTTTGTGTGGTCTGTTAATTGACAGTTACTTCCAAAGAGGACGAAAACCTTATAACTAAGTAGAAACGTTTATGTATATAAATGTATAATTCTTAAGTCATTAAAGAATAAATTTATTGCAATGAAGGTCAGAGGTGAGATGTTTAAAATACGTTTGATTGGAAGCTTTAAAATGGTATGCGTATCAAGATTCAATAGCCATCAAAAACTTTACAATAAATGGAAGTGATATGATTACGTGCCAGATTTACCGTTTATAAGTAACCGGGTACAACGAATTGATGTAATTCTAAAATACATAAAAAGTATTTTTCCTGTAAAATACCTAAACCAATGCAATGAGGAAATTGTATGAGTCTGACATTAAATAGTTGTTAAATAAAATAACAATACTTTTTTCTTTTTTATTTTCGATTTCAACCAAAGAGTAGATAACATTTACAGTGTGTAAATGACACCAGAAAGTAATAAGGACGTGGAATCAATATATGATAGTTTTTTTTAACATGGTTCATTAATAATTCCTTTTTCAAAAATATTAAATCATTTTTAAGAACTTACAAATATGTACTGGTATCTGATCGAGCTGTAACTTGACTTATCCGTGTATCTTTCGTGACGATGCGAATAGGTGGTCTGATTATAGAGCCAGAAAGTGGCCATAAGAAGCCTTAAGTACATAACATAACCCTGTCATTTTTTGACCCTAGAATGTTGACCCATATGTGGGTAGTGGGTAGGTATAGTTATGTATTCTCTATATTTTTTTGAAGAATTTTTGAAAGTACCAATATTTATTTATTACTAGCAGCGCCCCGTGGTTTCACCCGCGTAAGTCCCGATCCCGTTGGAATATCGGAATAAAAAGTAGCCTATGCGTTAATCCAGGTCTCCAGCTACCTACATACCAAGTTTCATCGCAATAGATTCTGTGGTTTTTGCGTGAAAGAGTAACAAACATCCATCCATCCATGCATCCAAACTTTCACATTTATAATATTAGTGGGACTAGTTACTAAAGACGGAGCATATCTTTAGGCAATTTCTGTTTGTGTGTCGTATTACTTCAACCAATTATTGAACCAATTGTAATTTTTTTATAAATCTATATCGTCAATAGTGATTTCAATTAAATAAAAAAGCAGCTTCTTAGCGTAATTTATACATTATTTTTATTGTTAGTGTAGTCACATCATTTAGGTTCATTCAAGTTGTTTTTTTAACATCCTACTATGAGGGCAAACATACGCACTTTACTTGCCTACTTACTATAGACATAAAAAAAAGTTTACTTTTAAAATTAGGCGATTCAATTCTAAACTCATTTGATATAATAATTAAACATTTTCCCTTGGGTTGATCACTGTTATCTATTGCTAACAACATTTTGGCACCAACATTAAACGCATAAAATTATTATTGAATATTTCAATTGACCCTTGACATTTTATCTAAGAACCAGGAAGATATACTTGACTTCTCCGCAACTGCAATATTGCCGTTTTTATTAACTTCTATTTACTTATTGGTTATTATTCAATCTGTTGTACATAACAAATAACAGATGGAACCTTGTAAAATTGATCATTTACATCATGAATAACGTTCTATGTAAATTGTTAGCTGTTATTCAAACCTCTTATTATCTTGTCATAACGTAGCGGTCAATCTGTTAGTTACAAATTGAGCTATCATCAGCATTAGGGTTGGAAATCACTGGACTGTATAGGTAACCAAGAAATATTGAAATCGAAAACAATTTATTATTTATTTTAAATCATTACATATATTTTTATTATTTTTTTCTTTTTTTAAAATATTATTGTCTCAATTTCTTTCATCTGAACATCATGCAGATTAGCCTTGTATAGATTAATTGCTGCGGGTGGGCCCTGGTAACCTGTGACTACAGGTTTTTAAACCTATTTCAGGCACCAGTCTCTAATAAAGTTAGCTGATTATTGTGGCATTTCTGTTAAAATAACATAAGAAACTTTTGTGAGAGTGAATATTTATTATTGCGTTGTTAAGTTTACTCAATATATTTTTTTTTTCATCTCTACTATTATTATAAATATCTGTATGATTGATATAATGGAGAAACGGCTGAACCGTTTTTGAATAGATTAAGACGAGCATGAGCACTGAGCAAAGAGCAACGAGCACGAAAGCCTAACTAAGTCGCTTATGTTAATAGCACTTTTACATCATTCGGTATTGGCTAGGTTAAAGCACATTTATTTGGTCGTATTCGATTATATTTATATTCAGAATACCCGTCTACACACCAGATACATATTGGTATACGGTGACAGAAAACCAATGCGTATCTGTTGCCCCTTCAATATACCAATAATATAAATTGAGAAGTGTTGAAACGTTAATTAACGCTTTTGACAACAAATAACTAGAAATCAAAAGATAGGATCGAGTCAATAAAGTTTGTTGTAAAATAATAAGAACCGAACCAACATATTATTATGTGTAGGGGAAGGTCCGAAATGTTAATTTTGAACCTTTCATCAGCTACTCTGCTCATATAATATAATAATAATAATAACAATAAAAACTTGAGACACGTCATACACGGCCGTCTGACCCCAAACTAGGCAGGGCCAGTTTTATGGTAACCAGACTGCTCATAAAAATAATTATACATTACTAACTACATGCTAACTACATACATACATATAATAGATAAATTACATCCAGATTATGTATGTGTGGTAGCCCTAAATCGGTGTCATTTACAAGTGTAAGGTGAGTGTAACAGGGCCGGGGCCGCACGTCCTGTGTCACGGTCTACGGACGCGTCTTAACGCGTTATAGCATATATTACGATACAAATCGCATCGAAAATCCGTATGATCGATTAAAATGTATCCCAGTTATTAATGAAAATGTGTTTACAAAATAGTTATTAGTAGGTTCAGCCTATTTTAATCTGATTTAGGAAACTATGCTTTTCCTGACTACTGACATGTGATTTCAGATAGATTGATTCAATATCAGATGTCTTATTGAATCTTACTACATCAATCGATCACTCGACCGATTATATCTAATTTTTTTTTTAAATGAGGCTTTCGTCATCTACAGAGAAATGTCCAGACTCCGCGATGCTTCTCAAAATTTCCTTAGAGAAAACCCAATAACAATCAGCGAACCAGAAATCGAACTAAGGACCTGACGATCGCATGCAGCATGTTTTTTTTGTAAGTCCCACCTTATGCCACGAGACTAACAAGGTACTCAATTCTGCTTTTTACGAGTGAAATGCTGAATCAAACTTTTAAAACAGAAATTTAATTCTAAGAGATTTCAATCTTTGAAATTTACACTTTTTAATTTTAAAATTATTGGCCTGGTCCTCTTAAATAAAGGCAAATTGAGTAACGAAATACTCTATTGACGTATAAAACCATATCACTGAATTAATATTATACGTATGTACATATGTATGTTCGCGATTATTAATCCAAGGACGGCCAACTTTTCTTTTTTTTTTTATCGTGTGGAAACCCCCACGGGTCATCACCTCATCGGAGCTAACGGTAAAGTGGTATGTCGGAATCGAACCGACTAAAACCACACGGTGTTCCGTCACAAGTGGGTCTATTGCAGGGGAACCCGGGTATACCCTAGGAAGGAGTCCTCCGGGAACCCCTGCAGACCTTGGCCGCCTTCAGCAGGCGACCACATCATGGGGTACGGGGGGCCTTACCCCCCTCCAGATCGGAGAAGGGCGCGTGGAACACGTCACGCCACCGTCTCGGGCCTGCTTCTGCAAGGGTAACTGTCAGCCAGACCCGTTACCTCAGGCCAGCGCTCATGGAGGCCGGAGATCATTTTGCGCTCTCCGGCGCCTGGTGCGTCTTCTGCGGGATGGGAGAGTACTTGTCCTCTCCCGTTGCCGTTCCGCCGCCTCTTTAGCCAACATCACCTCCTCGCAAAACAAGGCGGCGGAATCCCACGCACTTTCACTTTGGACTATGGACAGAACCATGGTCTCTAGCGAGAGGCTTCCTACCTCAATAGCTGTCACGAGATCGTTTCGCAGCTGCGTCCATGCTGAAGGAAGGCCACCTTAAACCAGCTGGAACTGTTCAACTCAGAGTCAATCAACTGGATCGCAGAGTTAAATTTACCTATACGTCTATTATATAAATATTTATTCCAGTCGTAATGTGATTTAATTTCATTTAATTTATTTTGTTGTACATCATACATGTTTTGAACTACTTTGTTTAATGATTTATTTTGAGTTAATTGTATGTTTTACTGACACTGTTAATTCTATCTTAAATTGTTTAATTTTTATAATTTTATTATAATAATTGTTATTATTTTCAACCGTTTATTGTGCATGCGGTGTTGGCCTATAATTAATTGTTACACCAGCAAATGTTATTCAGTTGATAGTAAATGTATTGTGTAAACAATTATTGGCTAACCTAAAATAAATAAATAGATTATAGCAAATGGTCGAAAATGAAAATATATAATATGACTTGACGTCATAAAAAAATCATATTCTGGTAGATAATATCAAGATTTGGCAGAGATGTGTAGACTAGCAAAGAATAAAAATTCCAAGATATTGAGCATTCTCATATTGGCTATCAAAGGTACTATGATAGTGGTGTGAAATTTAAATTACTTTTGGGATTACGGAAGGAACAAATTAAAGGTCTTCAGTTCATGCTCTTAATGAAACAATACCGTTATTGGAACGCGGAAGTCTGTTAAAATACCTACCATATATGTTTTAGCCACATTCAATTCATTTTCCCTTTTTTAATGTATGTTACGTGATATCTTTGCAGCTTGTGATTCAATTGTCATAATGATGATAATGAATGGTGGTCTCATAAAAAACTTAAATCAAGCCACCCAAAGGGGGGAAGAATTAGCTATTGTTCGGGGGCATTGAAGTCGGTTTTTCTTTTTTAGCGCATTGGTTATTTAAGGTTCGAGATACTTAAAACTTAGTTTGTTTATATTAATAAGACCTATATCATTTTCATGAAAAGCCCTGCGTATAACATGGCTATCTTTGTGATGGTATTACAATTCATAATATTTTCAACGAAAATTTTACCGTCCGTAAGCAAAACGAATCGTTTCTTTTTTTGGTTAGATTTCAGTGAAACAAGATAATTATACTCTTTGATGGTCATTCTAACATCTAATCAGGTACTGAGTGAAGAGCAAATCTGCTTTCCCGGTGGTAAAAGAGACTATATCTTTTACCCCCGAGAAATCAGTGAAAATCAGTTTATTTGTCCCTTCTGTCGCTGCTTCCATAAATATTTTAGGCTCCACAGTTTTTGTAAACTCAGACGTTAAAATACAATTATAACACTTTTTTGGCTAAAACAATCATACATGTAGTTAGTCTATTAATTTATGTTCAAAATAATTTACAAGCAGATCATAGTAGTACTAACTTTTAAACTTTCGCGTTCCATGATATACTTATGTATTTCAACGGGAATTAACGCGATCACGAAAAGGTAATACATACCTCAGAATTGCCTGACGTTTTGACCAGGTTGCACTGCCAGTACCAGTACACGGCCAGTTACATACGGAAATACATACTAAGGTCATACTGACTACTACAGTCAATAAAATTAAAATGTGGCAGTATTTAATTTAATTTCACGTCACTGCAAGTGTTTCTAGATCATGTAACAATAAACGCCGTTTTGAAACCGGCCTGACATTAGTTAGTGTTTCAATGACGTCATACTTTTAGGCAGGTGGTCATTAAGTAATATGTATCACGTTCAAGACTGAAGTTGGGTATTATTATTGTCTCAGCCGTGGCAGCCATGTTTACAAGAGGTTCGAGTCATGACTTCATGAGGTAAATTGGAACTCAATGAATATTATCTAACTGCAAAGCTGTTGATATTTATTCTTTAACTGGCCAGATAAGACTAATCCTGAATGTCTAAGTGAAGGGTCTATGTTAGGTTACATTGGGATTAAAATTTTTAGTAACTGACGAGTATGATTTGTGAATTGAATTTGTCAGGACACTGAAGCAGTCCCTTGGTTGGAACTTTAATGTAACAGACAAAAATACATAAAGAAATTATTCTCTGCGTACTTCTACGTAGACAGATTACGATAGAACAGACTTTATTGCACCCAAAAAAATAGGATACATACGAAAAATCTTATCCCAGTCTGCGATCTCTTACAGACCTTTGATTTACTATACTGTATGTCACAAACATTATAGGTTTTTAAAGATACACTTTCATAAGATTTTTTAGATTACTATTTATAAAATGTTTTTTAGGTTATGATGTTTTTTTAAGGTTACTTTCAAAATTGTAGCTGGCTTTTTCACTGTCTGTACAGACAGTAGGCTTATCTGTAGATACAGCAAAAATGCAAACGATAAGTTTGCGCATAGAGCCTATGAGTACAGTGACTCACAGATCCATATTGGCATGTATTTTTTAACGAGAGTAAACCTCTTGAACAATAGCCAACCTTAAATGTTTAGCCGTCATAACATTGAGCACGTACATAATGTGTCATCTTGACCTTATTTGCTCCTTGTCTTTGTTTCAAACTATTTAGCACCTATGTCAATGAATAAGTGGATAGAGAAACACATCAAATTTTATATTATATAGTAGCAGTCCATATTAGTAGCAGTACAGCATTGAGTAGTAATTAGTTATGCTAAGAAACTGAGCACAAAAATATATTATTTTCGTCCAATTTACTTTATAACTCGCTTTTATTTTAGCTTTGCTTGTATTAACTATAGAAGCGAATCTTGGAAGTATATTTTAAATTACTTCTAATTGTCGTATCGAAATGAAACTTTGTATATACTTGCATTTTGGATGGCAATAGTATAATTTGGCATCTTGGAGTTCACCTGATGATGGAACCAGGAGGTGGATAGTGGAACTCTTCAGTGGCTACTAGTAAATCCCTTACTCATACGATTCGTTTTGACGAGTCCGACAGATTGGGCTTAGTAAGGGGCCATCCATAAATTACGTCACACGTTAAGGAGGAGGGAGGGGGTCAACGAAGTGTGACATTGTGTGACAAGGGGGGGAAGGGTCATAAGCTTTGTGACATCACACGTCAATATCTAAAGTCTTAATCACAAAACATTACCTACCTGTAAACTAAAGATTACACAGAACTGCTCTTTTCAGTTCTGGGTGTAAAATTGCAAAATATGTGACGTCACACCAGGAAGGGGGTTAGACAAATGTGACCACATGTGACAAGGACAGGGGAGGGGTCAAAAATCAGGAAATTCGTGTGACGTAATTTATGGATGGCCCCTAACGATGGTCGAGTCAGGAGGTTGATAGTGAAACTCTTTCTTACTTTTTAATATGCTTCACTATTAATGCGTGTTTTTTGGAGGTTTTTTAAACTATAATTTATAACTTTTAACCGACTTTAACATCAGGAGGTTATCTATTTGAGAACTTTTTGTGGACGTACAAAGATTACTCCGATATTTCTATTGGTTGCTGTTGTTAAACAGGTGGCCAAGTCTGCCAGAGTTCACAGGGATTTCCTTTCAAGGGTACATCTGAGGCCCTATCAATATGGACTGTGACCGAATACCGTGTGGTTTTAGTCTGTTTGAGTCCGACATACCACCCTACCGCTTAGCCCCGGTGGGGTGACGACCCGTGGGGGTTTCCACATGTTAAAAAAAAAAAACTTAAGTTACACGTTAATATTATTTTTGTTTTCCGTTTTAAAAATCACGTCAATCTATACTTAATATTATAAAGCTAAAGAGTTTGTTTGTTTGTTTGCTTCAACGCGCTAATCTCAGGAACTACTGGTTCGAATTGAAAAATTCTTTTAGTGTTGGATAGCCCATTTATAGGAGAAGACTATAAGCTATATAACATCACACTGCGACCAATAGGAGCGGAGCAGTGACCATAAACGCAGGTGAAACTGCGGGGACAGCTAGTAAATTATAAAAATCATAAAAATTACATTTCACACATATGGATAGGCACTCGGATTCTGATTATAAACAAAAAGAGTTAAATCCTTACAAATTAACCGTTAACATTCATTTCTTTCCTCCACATTCCATCCACTTAATTTTTAATTAACTGTTATTTATTCATTTTTAAATTATATTTAACAGTTTTAGTGGTTCATTAAACTTTATCGTAAATAGTGAAATACCGTTGACTTAATTATAGGCGATTTTGTATTTTTTACTAAATTTAAATCGTGAGAAGTATCCTCAGCAAGTTCTTTCGTGTATACCTGTACACATTCGAAATATAGTATTTTTAAATAAAGGTACGTCAGGTTTTACATTAACCCTAAGACTTGCAGACGCAGTTTAACGCATTCAAGCCTCAGATATCTATAAATATTAGAGATCGCGTGGTGGTCGAATTTCCACCATGGTTTATTTCATTGGCCAATATTACTTGACCTGTCATTGTATAGACTTTTGTACCATGACAGGTCAAAATATATACTGGACACTCATAGCTGTATGTACCCGTTTTTGCATTTTTTTTAACTTTGTAGCAAATATTGTTCAAAAATTTTAGCATTCGTCACTTCTTCTCTGTATAAACTATAAGTGTGCGAAATTTCATACTCCTCCGTCCGCCCATTTTTCGTAAAAAGGGATCCAAAGCTTTCGCTTCACGTATTAATATATTGATGCTTTTAAATATTAGGTATAGACACCAATACCAAGCCAAGAAAAGTATCACGCAGAAGGCTATACAACCGTAGACATGACGCCTAGCAATGAGATTTTTTTAAGAATGTTACGAAAAATCCCCTTCTCTTATGACAAGCAAATATTTTTTTTTTAATTTCAAAGGACTGGTATCTGCACTGACCCAGGAGGGGGACTGAGCTGAACTTTATTTGTTTCTTGCATTACTAAAGCAAAATCTTCTACAACAAGATTTATAGCACAGTATCTTGTATATTTTAGTTATATTTTAAAACAATAACATTACATTGTTCTCACATTAAATTGCGCTTATAAGCAATGTAACAAGTAACTTGTGAAAAAACATGTTGAAAAAGAGTGTCCTTGGAGTTTCTTGTCTGTTCTTCTCCATAGGATCTACCCGTTGGAACAGGCAACTAGCTTCATGACCGACTTATGCTGACTGACTCCTATTGCTGACAATTCAAAAATACCTATAATAGGTTTACTTGAAATAAATAATTTTAATTTTGTACTTTCTACGTACGTACTTGTAACGCAGAAAAAATGTATTTCATCAGTGATCTATTAGGTGATACAAATACACTCGAGAGCAATGAATCCAAGTCACAAATAGATATGAATCCGGGTCACATAAAGATACCTGAAAATCTCGAAATAAATGATGTTTCATACACAATTAAATACTCCTTAAATGAAAGTGATAAAACTTCTTGGTTGTTGTAAACTCTCGAGTGTATTTGTATATGTATGTCCTAGGCTATGCAAACCCCTTATCTGATGAAGTGAGCCATAGTCTTGTATATTACCTAAGTGTTAAATAATTTATTACTTCGTGATAATTGTTGTAGTTCTTTTATTAAAAAGTAATCCTGAAACTAGTTTGTCCATATCGGAATCTACGTACATAAATATGTATTTAGTATGTAGATTCTGGTTCTAAATGTTAAGGTTACCTATCTATTTATAAATAAGAAAACATAAATGAAATAAAACTACATAATACACGAAAAAATGGATGTTCAATCAAAGTAATTATTCTAAGTGTTTGTGTATTTTTTATAAAAAGCAATTTGACAAAGTAAAAGACTTTCTCTATTCTAATAACAATTAGTGCCTTTTAAAAAAGGTAGTGCGCGAGTTTCTTGCCAACTTGTGCCCCTGCGAACTCGAATTTCTAATCCGGCGCTTACTCCGTTTAGGTTCAATACTGTTCTTGATAATTGAAAACATACTCACATAATAATGTAACGGAAATAAAGCATGTTAATTCAAATTAGGAACATTGACCATTTGGTCAATGTGGATACTATTTAGTAGAAGAAAAAATACAATTAGTCACAGCCTGTAGAGTATAGAAGATTAGTCGTTCCCCGCATTCCATACAACAAACTTACACACGCTGGTGGAAACCAGCGTTTGTCACTGCTCTAGTGCTGTACAGTTTGTCTGTCTGCAGGGTCGTAACGCGATGTGCCTTTAACGTTCTCCAAGAATTATCTTTAAGATGCAGAAATATGTTTTCAATTCCGACTCGTACTTTCAGAGATCACGTTTATTTTATTGGTACAGAAGATGGGGAAAGATTTACCTCGGTTGTTGATCTGACAGAAAAACAATGCCCTCTTCTCGATAATATTGTAGACATTGTATTTTCATTTACAAAACATGTTTAAGAATCAAGAAAATTGACAGAACAATATATATATTTTTAAATTTAAGCATAAATAATAATATAATACAAGTAACAAACCGTCGTCCGCATATTCAATCAAAGTACGAATACATCTTGATGGTGAAGATAACGTGAGGAAGTCATTAAACCCTAAATTCCATAAATATGGTCAGAACAGCGCATACAAGAGCGCCTTCGAAACGAATTATTATGCGAACGAATTACGAAATAAAACATTGCCAAAGATGTAATAATAATAGGTAATAAAATAGCTTGAAAGGCATGCTGCTTCGCTGCCGTCGCTGTATATTCAGTGTAAAGCTGTACCTACTAGTTTTCACTAAATTTATTTCCACCTCCGGCGGGTCTATAAGACATTCGAATCACGAAGTATGCATGGCTTAGAATCATATTATAGTGGCTTGCCATGACTCATAAAATTAAATACAAAAAAAAACATAAAAAATAAATAATAAATCTCATAAAATTATTTGTATTATAATCCTCCGAAAGATGCGTGGTGAGGTCCATTCTCAAGGAGCAGTTAAGTAAATCACCTGATAATTTAAACACGGATAAACATTATTAGATTCTTTCCAAAAGAGTATCTAATTATATTTATGGGTTTAGTAATTACATCTAAAATTATGATCAAATCTTTGCGGATCTCATCTCGCATTCGGTATGAATTCTCATATGATTAGACGGTGAACACTACGGAACGCATCCGGGAGGACGTGCTATACTTTTATATGGATGTTTCCACGTAAATGTATGATTTCGATAGACGTATATGCAATACGCAGAATTGTGTATGTATAATGCAGTCGATCGGCATTGGCTGTGAAATAACAAGTTGCAAGTTGTAAATTAAAGTTTTAAAAATTAGTATAAATTGTAAGGAACTAGCTAAGCGACTGATCGACACTTCTCGTGACCAGAAGGCGGGTCTTTTTCTTGCACAGAGAATTAGCATTGCCATTCAACGTGGCAATGCTGCCAGCCTTCTGGGAACACTGCCAGTAGGCGACGATGCGGAGGAATTTTAATATACTTAATCATAAAGTTTATATGTACAGTATTCTTAAATTTTTTATTAAACAAATTTATTTCGTTATATCTTAAGTAAATTAGTGAAAATTAAATATTAATATTAATTATTTAATTTTCACTAATTTACGTATAGTAAATTAGCAGCTTACGACGTAAATCATACAAAACGAGGATACAACTCCTATACTTACTATAAATATAACACTACAGTAAGTCTTTGTCGTAAGTCGTATAAAACGATGGAACCATAAAATTATATCTCAAGATATACGTAGTATCACATCATGTTGTGCAACTCATACAATATGGAGTTGAGATATCATAGTGTACATTTTAGTTTTACGTGAAGTAATATCGCTCAACGTCTTAACTAACTAGCTTAACTTTAAGAGTTCCATTGTTTCCTGAACGACAACTTAAATATTTTTAATTTGGCGTAGGTACGTCGCAATTTCACAATGAGTAGCGCGTGCGCATCAGTTAGCAATGACATTGAATATGTTACTCAATATTGTTGTACGTGCAACCAATGAATACACATGCAGACTGTAAGGCCGGACATACATTTAAGTTACTTTTGTATTTAACTGTACGTTTGTGCGCTAACTCAAAAACTGCAGAGCCGATAATAAGAAAAATGTTAAGTAGTTAAAGGTCCTTTTTATTCATAAATAGTTAGCTGGGAGAAAATTCAAAATAAAGTTGAGCTTACCTTTATAAATGAGGTTTCTTTTACATACTATCTTGTAATTCATAATTTTTATGTGTACGCAATAGAACACCTATCGATCGTCTATATAATCTTTAATGTGTAATGAATGAATTTGCTTAAGTATGTCGTAGGCGTGGTAAACATTACAAATAGATGTAGATAATGTCGAATATATGTATATCAAGGTAACACAAAATTGTCTATTTTCGAAACTCTTGCTCATTGGTAGTATAAACAGTCTTATTTAGTATCTGCTTGTACTGTTTGTTTTAAACATGTGGACATATCTACGTGTGTCTAGATTACAAAATAAACTGTTCTTCAATTAATTATATGCTGTTAAAATCCTTAAGTAATGTTTTCTTTTCACATCAGTTTACATCTGTATAAACAAGATACACACAGAAAGGACGAGAATTATATGGAACATAGGATATATCTGTTATCTATTTATTAATACGTAAAGAGTTTTCTTTGTACGAATTTTTAAGAAAATTTCGCTAACGGAGGATCGTGACATTTGGGGTTACTTAAAGTTATGTATTGTGACCTCTTTCGGGTGTAGAGCAAAACCTGGCTGGTAACATAATATTTAAATCTGTTCTTTTACAATATTTGAATTAAATAAAATCTTTAGAAAAATAACAGAAGAGAGAATCGCCGCAGCCAGCAGTCAGAGTGAACGGTTGTCAAGTTGTGGAGCCACTTCTATGAAGTCATTATAAAGTTATATTGTTATTGTAGCTAGATCAGTTTTAATATATTATCTTTCAGTTGTCTTGTCGACTCTCAATCACTCTCCTTACGCACACGACCTCTAAACACGATACGGCCGAACTTCGATATTTTTACGTGAAGCGACTGCCATCAAACCTCTACAACCCAAGTACTAGGCAATATCGAAGTTCTGTAGTGTTGTACTGGACTGCGCGCGCCCTCTTGCAACCTTCGTGGATTGATGATTAAACCTCCTTGGCGCGCGAAGTCTTACTGGCAACTTCGTGCTCAAGATTCGAAGTAATTCGTATTTGAAATAGTTCAGAGAATGGAACCATGAAACAGAAGACTCTCATCAGAGAAGCCGTGAGAGACAGTTACCCGTGTTGACGCACGGAACCTCAAGATATATGTTTTATTTCAATTGTGTTATTGCGAGTTATATTGATTATATGAATGTAATACGTTAAAGGTTTCAGTAAAAACCTATATTTCACCCGCATAATCTTTTATTCCCCTTACCTAGAAATTAGATCCATCTTTCCTGGTACGGCTCACCCTCTGAGTCTTAAGTCTCTAGTCCTGGTTGTCGGACTTTTCAGGGCTCTATCTACCCGTAACGAATGCCACAGATGTTCGTATGGCAACCGGGACCGACGGCTTAACCTGCTCTCCGAGGCACGGAGGGGTCTCGATGTGTTAAGAATGGTCCCCCATCTTAAGACTGACCTCGCTTACATTACTTGACTTTGTAATGTGCTAACCTACTCGCACGACTTGACTGATGATAAATAGTAACCGCAGATTACGAGCAAGTACAAAATCAAAGGTATCATTTCATTATTGCCACAGAAAGATGTAAGTTTTTAGATTACATTTTAAGCCTAAAATCCCATACACAAAAATGACGACTTCAGTAAGTAGTTGTCTTAATAGACAACTACTTACTGAAGTCGTGAGGAGTGAATATGTCTTCGTCAAACTGGAACTCAGAGTTTTATTCGAAGTCTAACGCAGTGTTTGTGTACTCTTTGATTCAAAGTGTAGCTATTTTCTTTTGTTTAAAACATATTCAGAAATTCCTAATCCCACTATCCCACTAATATTATAAATGTGAAAATGTGGATGGATGGATAGATGGATGGATGGATGTTTGTTACTCTTTCATGCAAAAACCACTGAACCGATCGCAATAAAACTTGGGATGTACCTATGTATGTGAAACCGCGGGGCGCAGGTAGTAGAAAGTGAATGGTGATGTTGTATATGAGCATATGTATATTTTAGCCTTAGATTTTCACAAATGTGAACAATTCGCATGTAAAACAAAACCTATAGAACCATTGACCTAGAATCATGAAATTTAAGCAAGTTCTGATAGTACAGGTAAAGGAAAAAATCCGAAAGTCATTAATTTGTTGGTATAGTATATAAAACAATAGTGTTTGAGACTATAAACTTATATTTTGCGATTGAAAAGTTGACTTTATCGTACATCGTATAAGAGAGTATTTTTACAACCGCAAAGTTAAGTTTGTCTTTCGCAAAAGACGGACAAAATCTTCCAGTATTGATTCCCCAAATGGACGTACTATCTACATACAAGTTTGTTTGGTTAGGGAACCCTCGGTCCGTGAGTCAGACTCGCACTTGTCCGGTTTTTTTTATAGTACTGCAACAAACAAAAGAGTCACAAACAAGTTGCCGGCCTAAGTTGTCAATGTTCTGATAATTGACATACATCCATTTGTATGCCATTCTACAGATCCTTGACTGCCTCAGTATTAGATATTAGAATAACAATTTTCGTGAGTTGTATTCATATTTATTAAAGGCTAGCTATGCCCGCCGCGGTTTTTCTCGCTTGTACATACTGTTTATTTTTTTTTAAATATTATTTTTGCCCGTCTTTTGCGAAAAACAATCTTAACTTTGCGGTTCTAGAAATACTCTCTTATACGATGTACGACAAAGTCATATCTATAGTTTTTGCACAGAACTCTAATTTTTTTCGAAAATAAATGTAGCTTAAGTTACTCGTTATAACATTAACTATCTGCTAGTGAAAGTCCCGTGATAATCGGTCCATCCGTGATGAAGATTAGCCGGAACAACCAGACAGACAGATAGACAGACAAACGTTTTTAAAACCGATTTTTTGTTATAAGTACCGTGTAGTGTAAACATTTACGTACACACTTAGTAAAAAGCTGTTATTATAATATTACAAATAGACACTCTAATTTTATTTATTCTCATAGAGTATATTTTCTTATAGAGGATTTTTTTTTGCCTGTTTATTTTTGGGGATGCCCGTCTAGTTTCGGACCCGACGGGGGCCCTTTATTAAGCGACCTTCCACGTCGGTGTTAGGCGCCAGATACTTCAATTCAATTTGAAGAAGATCAATTTGAAATACAAGTAACACATACTTCGGTACACCCCAGATAGGGTCATCAATTATTACAAGTACATAATTATTATAATTACAAATAAATAAAATTGAAGTGTCTATTTGTAATGTCAAAATAATGGTTTTTCTTTAAGCTCATACTGTTATTTGCAGGATACCTATGCCTAAAATTCAGTTTTAAAATTTTTTGTCTGTCTATCTGTCTGTTTGTACCGGCTAATCTCCGGAACGGGTGGACCGATTTCCACGGGACTTTCACTGGCAGATAGCTGGTGTTATAAGAAGCAACTTAGGCTACTTTAAATATGTACACGCGAGCGAAGCCGCGCGGGAATTGCTAGTCAGCAATAATTACCTAAGTGATAGTTCCGGTTGACTCAACAGAACAATGGCAACATGTTATGTAACATGACATCATTTTTGGTAAATCCGAATATTATAAGACCCGGATTCTAACCGCATTCTCTAAATAATACCATAACTGATCTAGATTAGGAACGAGTTATACATGTGTGTGTAGAACGAAACGATTGAGTTATTGGTCGTGTGGCATAAATTGGATTGTAGATTTGCATTCGATCGCAAAATATACGAGGCGAATGTGTGTAATACAATTCTACTTAAAAAATAGCCATTATTTCACAGGTCACGGTAACTTTAAGAGCAAACTCTCTTTATCAAACTAACTTTATGAGGCAAAGAGTCGTTTGAAGAAGGCAAAGGAACTATTCAGGATTGCGACATAATAATGCAAGGTCAATGCAAGGGAAAATATGCCGTATTCCGCTCTTGACGTCCTATTATCCGATTATTAAGATTTGTTTTCAAAGCGGTAAACATGTAAAACAAAAAAAATATCATGGGCTCCTTGCTATAATAGAATCTTTGTTATGTTTTTAACTTTTAAGCTGAGCATCTAATTCAATTGCTTCTTAAATAATATACCTAATGACAGGCGTGCTTGTTTTATTTTATTATAAAATGTGACAAGTCAATAAATGCTGTATTTATTTCAAGGACACTAACTACGATAAGAAGAGCTTGCAAAAAGATCGAACCATTGCATCTGTTTGTGGGAGAGCAATGCTTCGGCACGTATGGGCCGGCTCGACCGGAGTGATACCACGGCCTCACAGAAAACCGGCAGTGAAGCAATGCTCGCATTGCTTTCGCCGAGTGAGTGAGGTTACCGGGGGCCCTAACCCTTCCCTCACCCTCTCTCCCCTCCCCGCGCAATAGGGGCAGGAATAGGGGATTCCTGCCTTTCCCTACTCCCACCTTAAAGACCGGCAACGCACTTGTGACTCTTGAGTTACAGGTGCCCATGGGCGGCGGTAGTCATTTACCATCAGGTGAGGTAAGATTCCCGCTCAGTTCGTATTTTATACCTTACAACCTAATGAACTTCTTTTAAAATTTATGAAATATACAGAACGCTTCCTTGCATGGTTAAAAACGAACTCTGTACTTACCTCTTTCTTTACAACCAAATAAATTCAGTGGCATTAAAACGCGTTGCTGTTAGATTTTAGACCATGCCAAAGGAGTCTAGCACTTGTAGACGCAACGACCCCGTTTCTTAGTAATCCGCATAAAATCACATTTGTGGCGAGAAACAAAACATTGACAATCCTATTTTAAGAACCACCTGGCCTTTCATGCGATGTATGGCATTGTAATGGAAATATTTGTCGACAAACGTATTCTCGAAAGATCCGAATTATGTTGAACAATTCCATACGTATTTAAGGCTTATTGAAACGAAAACAAGTCGAAAGAAACGATAGAATCGAATGGAACGATCTGGATCTTGGACAAAACCATGGCGATTAGCGAGAGACTTATTTCAACGATGGATCCCATGAGGTCGTGGATAGCCTGTTGTGATTCGTAAACGCAGACAGCGTTTACGAACCTGGCCGATATTTACTTTCTGAAATTTATCTTAAAGACTTAAAACTACGGATCTTTTTGGTAAAACACACAAAAAGACAGAATTAAAAGTCTCTAATTAAATCTGATTTTAATCTTACTTACATTCATTTTTAATTAGGATAGTTAGTAATATTACCCAAATGGGATTATTACATAGACCCGCTACCAGTGCTGCCAACTCTTTAAGTGTTAATTCCCTAGAAACCTTTCAAATCCCTCGAAAAAAATCTTAAACACGACGAACTTCTATTTCGGTAATAAACAGATAATCTTCGTCTGAGAAATAAATTAACTAACATATTAGTATATATATATTTTATGCAATGTGACTATATTTTATTGACCCCAAAAGCTGGGAAACAGTATTTTGTTTACAATAACATCGCTCCAGGCGGTCATAAATTAAGTTTTTGTAGGCCACTTCATCGATGCGAATCCTTCCCCCCCCAAACTAGTAGAGTTAAGTACCCATTATTTTGTTTACTAGCAACAGAGCGGTTACAGAACAAAATTCTGGACATATATTTAAAATATATTTCGTGTTTGGAGATACAGTTAGTGTTAAAATTATTTCAGAATATACATATTCACAAAAACTAGAGAGGACACAGAATTATTGATTTTGTTCTCCAGAATAGTAATAAAAGACTATTTATTACTATTCTGGAGAACAAAATCAATAATTATGTGTCCTCTCTATTCTAATTTAATTTTGTTTCTCTTCACTTATTCACATATATCCACTAGAGATCGCCTGGCGGTCGAATTTCGAACGTTTTGAATTTCTTGTTTTACCTCATTGATCAGTATAGCTAGAACTGTTTTTGCATAAACTTTTGTACTATGACAGGTCAAAATATATACTGGACAAGCTACAACTATAGCTTTATGTGCCGTTGTTACATTATTTTGAAACTTTATAGCATATATGGTTTAAAATTTTTAGCTTTTTGGACTACTTCAACATATAAACTTTAAATGTTCTTAATTTCACATTCCTGTCTACATAGACAGGAATGTGAAATTTAGGATTTTTTAACAAACGCACATGCGTTGGTTAAAAAATGCGTACAAAGAATTCTCTTCACAAAAGATTATTCCCTCGATTTTGTACCTAAGTTGTTTTATCCTTATTTTTAGTTTCCTAAGTTATGGGCATGTGAGATTATTAAACTGTTAATTTACTGCTTGTGGCAGTAAATTTCTAGTGCTACAAAACTATTTTAAAACTCAATAAGCTCAATAAGAAGCAGCGTTAGCGTAATGGCTAAGGCGTCGGACTTCCGATCAAGTGGTCCCACCATTGTGCCATGAACCATTTCGCTTAGCTGGAGGGGTTAACAAGAATACTAGTAATGTGTAACCCACGTGGGTAGTATACATAAAAAAAATTAAATCTTCCACTGCAGTCCATACGGCACAAGATAAATGACGTCACAATTATATAATCCGTTCTTTGCTTACGTATTTTGTTAACAAGGATACATCTGTGACGTCACACAAGTCTCGTGGCCTGGTTTTTGGTGTCGCCTACTCAGATATCTATGTATCAAATACCTTAATAAACAGGCTACATATTGCGATATTTTTGCGTAAGTCAGACAGTTTTTATACTGACCTCAAAAATGAACATGTCCGGCTTCGACATTTTTGTAGACTTGTTTGTTGTACCAGTCATAGTATTGTGCTTTGTGTATTTGTTTTGTTTCTTTTTAGTGTACCTATGTAATATCGTAAAGTTCTCAAATAAGACGGTTGCATGGTGTATAAAAAAATGGTGGAGGAGGATCGATAGATACTTGCAAGAGAAAAAAAATGTAATTTGAAAGATATTTTGATCTTATGCCATAAAAATAATACTTAAACAATAAGAAAATAAAAGATGGTCAATGGTAAATCAAAATTCTTTTAAAAAACCGTTAAAATTTTTTTTAAATCTTAAATTCGTCTTTTTAATTAAATTTTTTATGAGTACACGCAACGTCACTCCAACAATATCGAGAGATTAAAAAGAGCGAAGTTACTTTAAATTGGTTTTCATGTTATGTTGCAACAAAAATGTAATTTGTTGCAACATAAAATGAAAACTAACTTAATGGTATATGTGTAATGCTTCCCAGTTCTATCAGATGTTTCATTTATAAAAAGGGAATGCCGAAACATGCCGAAACAAAGCAAATATACAATGGGCAATTGATCTTATTTCTTTTCTTGGTTTATACATGGCTTTCTCGTACAATTTTGTTGTTGTAAAGTACGCAAGTTCTAAGTGTTTTTTTTGTAAGAGATTTTACAGAGGTTGAGGAAAACATAATTACAGCTGTTGTCCCACAAGAGTGGACCGTGAATCGGTTCGTCGTTATATTATGAGTCGTCGTTTCCTCACGATGACAAGCAACTAAATCAAGGATCCCGAGATAGCTGCGGCGGTTGTACTCTGTCCATTCGTTTATTTTCTTTTTGACATTATTAAATTAAAATTTAATTTAAGTTTTTCTATTTTCATTTGATTCTACTATTAATAACCTTTCGTAGACATTATGATACTGTATATTTAGTATTTCTTTTAAAATAAATGACTTTTGTTGTATGCAATAAAAGAGTTGTTGAGAAATGTCGAATTAATAATAATAAAATAATTTAATCAGTATCAAAAGCCTTTCGTCTATAATTATTAATATTTCATTATATTTGCAATAAAAAACTCTAAAATTATTCAAGTTTTAACTTCTTTTAAATTAATCTAAAAGAAGTTTAAACTTGTGATGAATGATAAACCTTATGAAAGATGAAACACACTAGATTCGTCACTAGATCAATCAATACTTATGTTAAATATACTAAACGCCGGTAGGTAATATAATTTTTTTAACAAGTTCAGTATTTTAAGCTAAAAATAACTTTTCCCTTTCTTAATTCGATTATAACTTTTTCTTCAGTATGCGTTCCGACATACACCGAGAGCACTGTAAGGTATGACATCTGACGATTCAGTATACTGCGAAGCCGTTCCTTTATAGCTAGCTATACTGGTTACTGTTTATAACGGAACGCAGTCCAGTATACTGTCAGTTGTTAATTCAAGTCAAATGTCAAATCGCATAATAAAAGTGTCAGTGTGACAGCCATGTGACCACACTCGGAGCACCTTACCACAGTATAAGTATATACAGTATTATGACTCGGCCCTTTCCTTGATATAATTACCTACAGCCGGACGCGACGGTACGTAAACACGACAGACGACAACGACGATAGGGGGGCCCATAATTTCATCTACCTACTTGAGTTTCTTTCTAGTTTTGTGATTGTAAATATTATAATAGATTTCCCTTTATTCTGGGTGTTAAAATAAACTGCTGTCGCCGAAGGTTACCAAACTCCAATCCTTACAAACTTCAACACCAACCTACTCAATCAAAATGCGAGAAACAGCTGACGAGTAACCGTTCGTAAAATTAACGACCCTAACGACACCCCTTTTCCCACTCTTCAACCCCACTTCCCCCTCCCCCTCTTCCCACTCTTCCTCCCTCCCCTCTTCCCCCTCTCTTCCCCCTCTCTTCCCCCTATACCCCTCTTCCCACTCTTTCCCCTATACCCCTCTTCCCACTCTTCCCCCTCCCCACTCTTCCTCCCTCTTCCCACTCTTCCCCCTCTTCCCACTCTTAAACCCCACTTCCCCCTTCCTCTCTTCCCACTCTTCCCCCCTCCCCCTCTCCCCCCTCCCCCTCTTCCCACTCTTAAACCCCACTTCCCCCTTCCTCTCTTCCCACTCTTCCTCTCTCTGGGTGCGTTTTTGAAGAATTCAAGCAACCAAAAACAGCACAATAAACTCTATGATTTCTAATTGCCATATTAAATATTTAAGTATTTGTATTTATTTCAATGAAATACACAAATCGCACGCTTATTGCTTAAAAAACGATCACACCGTTTGTTCGTCACTGCGGAGCAATCGCGAACTGTTTGCGTACTGAGTTACAACCGAACGCAAGGCGTGTAGGCATGTCTCGCGATCCAACCGTTTCTATGAAGACACATTACTGTATGGATAGTATTACCGTGACCTTACCTCGAGAACTCCAGTGCTCACAGTACAAAAATGGCGACGTTTATGACGTCATATATGATTTCCCTACGATACTGCGGCAGTATACTGTCAGTCTATAACGGAACGAATTTCTCCCCAGTACGAGCACTGAAGAGTGCTCTCAGTGTATAACGGAACATAGCCTATATAAAATCAATTGCTTTTTAATCTAGTAAACGTGAGTAAAAGTAAAAGTGAGTAACCAAAGCGATAAAGTAACGTCAAAGAAATAAAAAAGATAAGAATCAAAACAAAGATATGATGTTCTTAAAGCTTTGTTGAAAAGATTATATTGAAATGCAACAAATTACCGGGCAATGGGGACTCTCAGAACGTAGCATACATTATATGATAGTAAGCGGTTTGGTTTTTTTAATTTTTATAAAATTAGAAAAGGGAATAACGATTTGTAGAACAGACGTAATAAACATGTCTAAAAAAATGTCAAATTTCAAATGATTTATTTCGTAAGATGGCATGTTTGTTAGTTACCTAAATGCCATAGAAAAACCTTTGTTTCTAGACGTAGCACCGAAGGATACAGGTTTAGTTTTAACTATTATCTTATCAAGCTTTACGGATTATTGGTGTTTGTAATTGACTATTAACTGCAGTAGAAGTCACGTAAACAACCATGCAGAAATGTAAAACAATACAGTGTTAAGAGCGCGAACGGTTTTCACTGCGTGAAATTCTTTAGCCGGTAAATACCTTGTGTAAAATTTATGTACTTTCTATATTACTGTTTTTCTTCAGTGTTTTCAAACAAGTTATTTCTTTTATTAAGTTATTATATGTGTCAAGTGAAGGTCAGTATTTTTTTTAAATATTGTAATTAATGTTAAGTTTATCTTATCAGGCAGGAGCGAATCAATGAAAGTAGGAACGTTTCCTTACTTTTCTTTTGGGCATACTAATATTTTGAAAAGAAGAGACTGGCTTTTATTACGGGCCTTTGATTAGTAGAGGTGTATATACCCTCCCCAGAGTGTAAGGAGAAAAGGTGAGGGGTGGCCTTCACCGTCTTTGGATTATTTCAGGCCACTAGACATGGTTTGATACTGACTGCTGTTCGGCTCTAACCGTAGCCTTGTCCCGATAAAAAGTGTTTGTAAAAAATACCCGGCAGGGTTAGGCTGGTTAGTCGTCGTAGTTAAAAAGTCTACTGCTGGGAACGCCGTGTATTTCGTCCCATATAACCGTTACGTCATTCCATCGGCGGATGGTAGCTATGGACTTTTCACGAGGACATAACATCTGGAAAGGAAATTAAAATATAAATAATCAATTCATTAATATGTCAGACGTATATTATATCCTTTTCATGTGTAATATTATTATAAGGCAAATATACATGTCACAGAAGTGGTTATACAACAATATTTATTTTGTCTTTCTCAAATGATTCATGATTTATGCTATTGCATAATTAGAAAACTCTAGAACAAAATCTATTCTCAGTACCTATTTAATTACCAAAAATAACACAATTTAAAAAACAACAACGCCAGTTAGAACATTTAAGAATACTGCGCATCTCATTCGTGTGCTACTTATATTAATATCTCATATTTTTCAGGTTCTTGAACTGAATAGGTTTCCTTGTAAAACAGAATTCGTCACAGTGTTTATTCAGCTTGAAGAACGAACAACAACTGTATAATATTTAAATGAACATTTATGGCCAAGAGACCAGTGTGTCATCAGACGTTGGTTAACTGCCACATACATCGCAACCATAGTTTTTATATTCATTAAAAAAATATTTTGTCATTAAAATGGCGGTCACGATTTGCGTTTTGCTATTGACCGCCCTGATGGCGACGGTCACTAATGGTAAGTATGTATTTATTATTAATCCCTTAAGTCTCAAGACGACTTTCCAAGTGACAAGTTCTAGGATAAAAGCTCACGCGTGATTCATATAAAGCCGGTTGTTAAAATCAATAGGAAAAGCAACTTGGGTTATGAAATTTAACTGCCCTAAGTGAGAATTTTGACTACCATAAATGACTGTCAAAAGTTTTGTTGCCTGTTCTTCTCCACAGGATCTACTTATTGGAACAGGCAATTAGCTTCACGACTGACATAGTCTGACAGACTTCTACTCCTAAAAATTCAAAAATACCTATAATGGTTTAATTGAAGTAAATGATTTTGATTTTTAAAATTTTATTCAGGCGAAGGAAGTCGTGAGGATTTGGCGTGCGTTTACCAACTCATCCATAATAACCGTCTGGATTTCAAATACTAATTTTTCTATCAGACATGAGGTAGTTCAGGGTGACAGGTAACCTTATGAGGATTTTTTCATATCTTAAAGGAAGCCGCAGCAATATGCCTTGGCTACCATGGCTACTGTTGAAGTGGTATGTCGGAATCGAACCGACTAAAACCACACAGTGAGTCTATTGCAAGGGGCTCGGGTATACCCTAGGAAGGAAGTCCCTGAGAACCCTGGCATACTTTAGGCAGCCACACCATTGCGTGCGAAGGGCCTTGCTCCCCTTCCGGTTTAGAGGGGCACACGCGGAACTACGCGGTCTCAGGCCTGCTCCTGCTAGGGTAACGGGCAGCCTCACCCGTTATCCCCAGTCTTGCGCTCATGGAGGTCGGAGATAATTCTGCGCTCTCCAGTGCCTCTTCTTGTCATATGTGTACTTCTTGTGATTCCTGAATTTTATTTTTTAGGAATATTCAATAAAGCAAATACAGATAATTATTTCTGTCCAGCTTTCTAGCAAAGAGATTTTGAGGTTTGAGTTTAATCTGTCTAATTTTGGTTTTACTCTATATGTAAAATTGCTTTTTCAATCGTGTTAGCACAGTGTTATTTATCATTATAAATATTACCTACTGAATTACCTAGTATACTGCATAGGACTGGAGAAAATAACACGCAAAGTAGATGAACTTGCAGTTTCTAATAAAATCAATTTTATGAGCCATTCTTAGCATTGTTACGTTCTTAACGCAGTCTCGTAACATGGAAAGGAAGAAAGAAAATGAATTTATTTAGTAAATAATGTAATGCTTTAATGAGCTGATAAAAGGTTGCGTCACACAGCGTGTCGTGTGGAACAAGCCCGGTGGATAATTTTATTTTTTGCTGTAAATTATATTAATGAATTAAGGTATTTTTCAATGACACAATCAAGAGTTTTTTGTTTGTTTGGTTGAACGTGCTAATCTCAGAAACGACTGGTTTGAATTCAAAAATTATTTTAGTGTTGGATAGCCCATTTCTAAAATACTAAAATACTTTCTCAAAACTACTTAAAATACCACTTATATTAATTCTGCTCATCGCTACAATTATAAAACAAAGTTCCCCGCCGCGTCTGTCTGTCTGTCTGTTCGCGATAAACCGAAAAACTACGGAACGGATTTTCATGTGGTTTTCATAAATAGACAGAGTAATTCATGAGGCAAGTTTAGGTGTATAATTTGTTAAGATTTTGTGTAAATGTATATGTATGTGTCGATGATTGTTGAAGATGTCTCTGCTACCCGTGCGAAGCCGGGGCGGGTTGCTAGTACAAAATAACTTACCTATAGTACATACACATCAGTTGTTACAAATAATACAAATATAATATAAATGATATTTTTTAAATTTGATCATCAGTATCAGAATCATCAGTTCATTCTGAAACGTCGACGAACGACAAAATCATTCTTATTTTGTGGAAGTTTGGTTGTGAAGCCTGGGGCTGTATGGTTGGAGTTGTAATAAAATTTAAGACATCTGGACATAATCTATTGGTTTTTTGTCTGGGCAAGTGCCAAGACTATTAATTGGCGGATCAGATATTACAATTATAATATATTCGAGGAGTAGCCTTAATAATTTGACGGATGCTATCAATACCATAAACAGAGACATGATTAAAATATGTCATTGGAATAAACCTTACGGACTAAAAGTTAACCCAGGGAAGACACAGCTTAGGTCATTGTTATAGGTAGCTCAAGAAATAATCCAGAATAGACTGGTCACTGCTCCCTCAAGTTACCTGCGATGGTATAGTATACTTAGGAATTTATATTGTCCTGTCCTGGAGTCCTTAGCAGTAAGACATCAGTCGTAGAATGTTTGCTGCTGCTGGGTCCCTGCGTAGGCTTCAAAATTTCCTGCCCGTTGCCACAAAAACTGCCCTTTTTATGCTATAGGGGGCAAACGAGCAGATGGGTCACCTGATGTTAAGTGACTACCGCCGCCCATGGTCACCTGCAACTCACAAGTGTGTTGCCGGCCTCTAAGGTGGGAGTATGGGAAAGGGAGAAGAGGAGGGGATAGGGGAAGAGGGGAGAGGGAAGGGTTAGGGCCCCCGGTAACCTCACTCACTCGGTGAAAAGCAATGCAACACGAATTGGCCCTTGCACAATCCTTTCTCTTTCCCATTCTTGATTACGCCGATGCCAGTTTTCCTGATCTCAATGAGGACCAACTTAACAAACTTGAGAGACTCCAAAACCTTTGTATAAGATTCATATTTAAATATGATCAAAATGATCAAATCTCTGAGTTTCGCACAAAGCTCAAGTGATTACCCATACACTTTCGCCGGAATGCCCACATTCTTTTTCTTTAACCCTTACGCTCCGTCCTACCTAAAAAAACGTTTTGCTTTTCTTCATGACACATAGTCTAAATCCTTACGATCATCGGAGAATTTGAGCACATTCGACAAAGTTTTTGGGCAAATCCTTTTCTATCCAAGCTGTACAATTGTGGAATTTCTTGCCATTAGGAATAAGACGTGCTCAGTTGTTGCCCGTTTCTAAAAATCCAGTGAAAGCACACCATCTACAAGAATTTTACGAGTAAATCTAAATTTTCTCTTCTAATTCTCATCTACTTCGGTTACAAAAGCAAACTCTATCCACCCTTTCAGTACTCATTAAATATGTATATGGTATGTGTTTTATACATATATTAAATTTTTCTACTATGATATATATCTTTTGTATCTATACCATGTTATTAACATACAATCTCTTTCTATGTTATTCTCAACACACCAAAAAATTGCCTTATAATTCCTTTTTATGACATATTACGCTCTCCATCCTATGGTTGCCTGTAAGAAATTGTCTTGTGCGATAAGGCCGCCATCGCCAGTTGTACAAATTATTTATGGTTACTTATTGTATTGTATATCTGGTGTACAATAAATTATACGGTTTAATATCACTTTATTTCTCAAGATTACACAAATCATTTACAAGGAGAAATAAAATATAAGTTTCAAAAAAAACTTTTAAATGCGTTGACAGGTTGATTACCAAAAAAATTTTTTGCAATGTAGGTACTTCTACAATTAAGTTGTCCATTCTAATGCTGGTTTGTAGTTGGGCATACATAAGGGACGGTTTACATGCAGTAATTTACTCTATGAAACAAAAATATATCGGTTTTAATAAATATTTTTCTCCACCAACTGCTGTTGTACAACTGTTGTTAAAAAAGAAAAAACAAGTATATAATAATAATAGTACATTAATAGAGCATGTGTAGTTTAGGTTTTAAAATACATTTTAGGTGGAGCCTTTGAAAATGTGTTCTATTAATAGTTTTTTGAATGGTAATGGTATACTTTGCGTTTTTTATATTTTTGGGTAGTAAGTTGTAGATCCGTGCTCCTTGATACATAACATTGTTTTTTTCCGTAATTGGTCCTGGGTATTGGTCTTGAAACGCGTCTTGAACTATGCGTGTGTACATTTTTCGTGAATTTTAATTGTGTGTGAATTTCGTTATTTAAAATTTTACTTATTAAAATAGATGTATTGTAATGATAAATTTGGGAAATATTAAGTTATTTTGTCTCTTTATATACTTTAACGGTTGGAGTTAAATAGTTGTAGTGAAAAAGAACTTTAATTAACTTATTTTTTGCTCTTTGTAGCATATTAAGATGTGTTTTAGCAGCTGATCCCCATACCTCTATTAAGTAATCAATATGCGGTTTCACCATAGATTTTGTAGCGAATGTTAAGACATCTTACAATATTTCAAAGACTAACTTTTTGGTCTATGTTGGTCTTAATTTTAGTAATGCGATCAATTACAGCCGAAAGTGTATTTGATTTTAGCCTGAATCCATATTGCCGGTCAAATAAAAAGTCAAAGGAATTAAGATGTTCTGATAGTCTATTATGAACAAATTTTTCAAATATCTTTACATTATGGGAAGAACTGAAATAGGTCTATAGTTACCTGGGTCCTCATTAGCCCCAGATTTCTGAATCGGGGCAACTTCTGGAATTTTTAGTATGTTTGGGAACTGACTATCTTTGAAACGTATATTAATGCTGTGTGTTAAGGCGAGTAAGATTAATTTCTTAAATGTTTTAAAAATCTTAACACTAATACCATCTATACCGGTTCTCGTATTTGATTTTAAACCATCAATTATTTTAGCTACTTCATCTACAGTGGTGGGAGTTATTTGTGTTAGTCTATGCGTAAAATTTCTTTTAGGTAAAGTGTTATTGTGACTATTATGATAGATAGTTCGTAATTGGCTTACCAAAAGAGTGTCTATATTAGAAAAGTAATAATTGAAAGTTTCACACATATTTATTACATCAGTAACAACTCCCGTGTGAGAGATTAATTTTGACAAGGCACAGGAGTCTTCAAGCTTATTGTTAGATAAACTATTTATTAATTGCCACATTTTCAAAGGCCTTCACATTCCTTAAATTATTTATAATAGTAATTAGATTGAGTCCTTTGAATCAGCTCAAAAACATTTTTTTTATTATATTATTATTATAATATCACGAAATTGAACATTTAGACGAAGCAAAGTCATTTAAGGCAACATTTCTTTCATTTTTATCGTACTTAAGCCATTCTTTGCAAAACTCGATTTAACTGATAAAGTAAACGCTACCTGAAAGAAAAAAACACTTTATTTTTTTGTGTTCACTTGGTTATACTTGAGTTTGCTCTATAAAATACACACGATTCTAAACTTAAACGTTTCACCCATAAAAATACAGCGCGGATACATGAAGATACATGTACTTTCCAGGCACCTAAGTTTGTGACACAAAGAAAATATTCGTACTTTTTATGTTCTTATTATTTATATTCTTCGTATTCAAACATTATTATGAATAATATTATTTATTATTATTTTTATCTGTTTTAAAGTTAAAATAATGTACATAGCTTCAAAAATAAAATCTGTCACCGAATTACGAACTGCCACTTTGTATCAGAGAGTCGATCCTGTCGGAAGGTTTCCCTTATGCATAGGTGTTAATACAAGAGATTATGTGTCAATTTGTTTATCTAAATACAGATCTGTTCAGCGTATTGGAGTAATTGTGTAGATTTGAACTTTTAGAAATATTTAACAGTTATAGACATTGGTCCACCTGTTCCCATGTGATATGCTTACACGGATGCTGTTCCTATTACATTTAATTATTTATTTTACTAAACAGACATTTCTGATTTTTTTTTATTTATCGAGATATCCGACTAACCCTACCAGTGGGGATATAATAGTATTTTTTTAACACTCTTATGGAACAGTTGAATCGTTTAGTAAAGATGTAAAAATTATTATTTATACTCGTAAATATGGGTATACAATTTTGTAACACATTGTATTTCACAAGTTGATAAAAGCCTAGGTACATTGTTTAACATACCACCGTGAAAGATGGTATACAAACTTACCTACTTATAATAAAGAAAAAACTATAATAATGTTTTGCAGTGTAGACGATGTTACTTGGAAAAGTCTCGAACTCGAGTCTCGAAAATTGTAAAGGCGTTTGGCCATCTGTGTACATATTTTTTAAATTTTTAAATAATATTGTGATAGACTATTCTCACCAGTAAAAACATATTTCTTAGTTAAGGTTGTGATACAGCCATGTGTTGAGTTATAATTTATCATGAGAAAAAAAAGCGTGTGGCACTCGGGGATTGCCGCGGTAAAGCTATTGCATAGCATTTTTTATCAACTAATGCAATTATAATTATTTATTTATTTTTTATTTTTGCAGTATTTTTTTTTTCTTAGATATTAATTCAAGTTGAAAGTTCTTTTTACGCCACAATGCCGTACTGCTCTGTTTTACAGTGTAAAAATGATAGCAGAAGGGAAAACATTAATAATGGAGCTGTTTCTTACCATCGGTAAGTACAATTTTATATATTTTTTCAATAAAATCTTAAAATTTTATTTAACTAATAATTGACTAGAGATTTAAGCTAAACTCTTCCTTATGTATTTCACATAAAGCTCAATTTGGTATGATCGGGTCTTATCAGTTTTCAATGTTATTCTCGAATATTCTATTCTACTCGATTAGTGATGTAGTCAGGTAGGATGTTGGTTTTATCAATATGCATACTTTTAAACGTGTTATATTTACTTACTCTAATATTATAAATATTAAATTTTGTTTGTTTGTTTCAGACATATTATAGTTATATTAGTCCTGGGTGGGAATTGAACCCACGAACTCAACTCAGCAGTCAGAATCGCTAAACACTATACCAACGGGTCGACAATTAGACGTATTGCATTTTTGTTCATTGTAGTCAATTATGATTATTGAGACTATGTATTTTCTAAAAAAATAAATATGAATATGGTAATATTTTTACACATTTCTTTCTAAAATCTACTACTAGAGATACATACTATGCCAAATATTATTTATGTAACCACTGTTTTGAATTTTGTTAAGTGTCTAATACAGTCTTTATTATATATGATTATAATACAGATTCTTAAAATTAATAAACATTATTATGCAAGTACTTATTTTTTCACCTTTTTAATGTTACCTTCCCAGATATCCTTCAATTCATATTTTTTTATTCTGCTCCGTCCAAACAGAAGTTAGGTATCGATATTATTGATAATATTCTAAAATGTGCTACAACACTAAGCGAGTAGCGGTACATATCGAAGAATGACACAAATATCGAATTTATTCGTAAAGTGATTAATGTTATAATTGTGTGCATTTAGAATAACGCCACCTGTTGTTGAATAGCTTGCAATGAAGTATTCTTACTTTCAAGATTACGAAACGTTGTAAGTTCTTCTTACGCTATGGCAAAATAACTATTAACATTACGCGTTAAGATATATTATCAAATTTGTGACTTTATGTATTGTAGGTGTTAGGTTTATTTTCGTTACGGAATTTCTTGATTCGGTCGCCGCGCTCAAAGCCCGCGATAAAAGCTATGCAATAGCTTAAAAAAATTATAACATTTTATCGTAGTGTTGATGATCCAGATCAGATTATGGAACGTGGGAAACCCTACTCACCCCCATAATATATTACTACGCTGGTAGTAGTATAAGTGCTGTTTGGGTGTTTGTGGTTCCGAACAATAGTTTGTTTTGACTTAATAGGCGAACAGTTTATCAAGTGGTTAGTGATCCTGAATGCTGAGCCAGAGGTCGTGGGTTCGATTCCCACCCACCTATAATTACTGTGAATTAGCATGATCATTTGTTCTGTCTGTATTTAGAAGTATATGAGTATGTTTATCAGCAGTCTGATTACCATAGTACAAGCTCTGCCTAGTTTGGGATCAGACGGCCATGTGTGAGATCTGTCGAGTTATTATTATTATTCATTCATTCAATACTTTATTTGTGGAATATAGGTTAGTTATAGATCTTAAATATTATGTTAAGGTACCACTACATCCTACCACATTACGTGGTGTACAAATAATGATAAGAAAAAATAATAATTACAATTTAAATATGTCAGAAATATAAACAATTGATGAAGTGTACAAATTATGATCATAGCATGTCATCATTATTAACCATGTCAATATTACAATAATTCTACGGTACAATATTACAATAATTCTATAGGTAGGTATATTAGATTATTTTATCATTGAAATAAAATTCTTTCAACTTATTTTTAAATGACTGTACATTTTCCGCATTTCGTATACATTCCCCAATCTTTGTACTTTCCCCAATCTTTATACTTTTATTTATTTCAGAGTTTATCACTATATTTAAAACATTTTAATTTTGTTTTCAGCTGGCTATCGAGGCTTTAACGACAATGGTAATTTTGGGTAAGTTATATTTAATACTAGTTTTTACTCGCGGCTTCCCTCGCATCAATGTAGATTTTGTCAATCAATTCAGGTATCCCTTGGAAATAGTTTTTTTTTTTCTAAACATAAAGTACCTACTCCATGTTCTTTTTTGTTACGGCATGAAAGTAACAAACAAACTTACGCATTTAAAATATCTAATCCTAACTAGGATTATACAACGCCTAGCCCCAATCTTTATACTTTCCCCAATCTTTATACTTTTCCCAATCTTTGTACTTTCCCCAATCTTTATACTTTACTTTTTCCCCAATTCTAAGTATTTAGGTATGCATTACCACAACATCTTAATTAAATTCTAAAGGGCAACAGCTAGTATAAAATATCGTGTACATATAAATTAAAAGCTTGCGACTTCGTTCGCGTGGAAATTTTGAAATCAATCACTTATGTGTTCCTATGTGTTATTTTGATGTATAAGCTATCATATCATAAAAAATCTTCAGTACTTTTTGCGTGAAAGGTAGCAAACATCCATCTATCCCCACATATCACAGTAGGACTATTATAGAGTTATAATGATTCTCGTAAACACGGTTTCAGTAAGTACAATTTGTAATTTTGAATTTTACGAACATGACTTTGAAGATAACTCTTTAATACATTGAGTTATCTTAAAAAGTTAAGAGTTATGTTAGGTTAGGTAAGAGTTAAGTTTGAGCTATTGCTTTAATACTTAGATCGTCATAATCGATAAAAATATAGTAAACCTAATAATGTTTTCTTTCTGTCTCATTCCAGATACAACTCTGCACAGGTAAGCAATGAATAAACGAAAGAGTGCATGGACGAATACACACAATCAGTTAGCATCGTTCAACGTAGTTCGTCTTTGTCGTTCTTTCCAGGCTTTCACATCTCAGTCTAACGGTCCATTTCGCATGCAAGTGCCTAGTTTCCCACCACTCCCCTGGCCTAGCAATTTCCCGTTTCCCAATTTCAGACAATTTCCCACCTTTCCACCGCTCAATACCATAAAACCATTAACCGTTCAAGACATAGTAACACAAAGAGGACTACCCGGAAGTAACATGAAAGGTATAGCTGTCGTCTCCCATCAAGCAACAATGAAAAGGAAAGATGGACTATTAGATACAACAGGTGGAGCTACAATGGTGTTTAATGATAATGGAAAAGTCACTGTGCAGCAAAGTATGTATTTCATTTAAAATGCTTTTGTCAGTACTTACGGTCTCAAATGACTTTGCTTTAAAAGTTTCAAATTATATTAGAATATAATCTGTAGTATCCATCTCCAGGAGTAAGTCTTAAAGGTAGTTAATCATTGAATTCAAAGGTGAAATGGTTACGTCAGAATGAGACCGATCTGTGCCACGTAGGGTTCTGTCAACAGAGTGATAGCCTATCGCTCTGTTGACGCTCCGGTAACCGGCCTATCACCGATAGACCGGTTACCAGAGTCCCAAATAGAACCTACGTAGAAAATCCGTGGTAACCCTTCTAATGGAGGTTTGTCTAGTGTAAATAGATGTTATAAACTTAACTAAGCTAGTGTAACGGTACCAAAAAACTAAATAATGGGTTGGTAATCATTCCAGATAACATGAAAATTCAATTTAATGAACCTAAAAGTTAAATATAACTACAGAACAGCTTGAGACCTTTTTATATGCACGTTGAATAACGTCAAGCATGTCAGTCACTTCACAGAAGCGTGTATTTTAGTGTTTTTTACCATTTGTACCATATCTTTTGATTATTTTAATTAGATCAAACGGTTTTAATAGTGATCTTATGAATAGATAGTTTCAGCGGGTAAAAATATTGCAGGAATTAAGTGAGCAGTTGCGTGATAACGACTAAAACAAGTGTAGAATATTAATACTGTCGTTAGCAACAACCTCACCACTATATCTCAATCCGCACTCAGTGCACTGCAGCACTTCCTCAGTGATCGTTATATCTATACTAATAATATAAAGCTAAAGAGTTTGTTTGTTTGGTTGAACGCGCTAATCTCAATCAAAATGTTGCTTAAACGGGGAAAATGTATCTCTCTCTCTCTCTCTCTCTCTTATGTAAAGCAGACGAAGTTGTGCGAGTCAGCTAATGGTGTCAATTCTCTTGTATTTCTCTCTTAACTATAATTGACTAAATTTTCTTCATACAAGATGTAAACCTTGTTTCCCTTCGAAACAAGGTCTTATTTCAAATATAAACAAGTAGGTAACATACGTCGCTATCGAAATAAGCAATTTATTTGTCGACTAAAGTCTGACACGCTTAAATAAACTTTAATACCACGTAGCGAGAGCTGCTATCCGTTGAATGCCATCTCTTTTGCTCTGTGTTTTTAGTAAGCGTCTTCGTAGGTGTCGATTAAAATAACGTCATCTTAGTTCGTTTTGAACAAGTTTTTATACGGCATTTGAATAAATGGGGACTCTCGCTGCGTGGAAATAAAGTTGAGTATACGTTGACAGGTTTTAGTGAAATTTATTGGCGCTGAGAAATAGATGCCAGTAACAAATAGACCTTGTTGCGAAGAAGACAAAAGTTCATTTCATATGAAGAAATTAAGTTAGGTTTTAGTTTAGTGAGTCTGACAATAGAATCGACACCAATGTCTTATAATGCACGCCTAGCCTTTATATTATCCCACAATATTACCCACTATTTGTCAGACGGACCAATTTCGTTGCTCCACCACTATAATTAGACTTAATAATGTTTGTTAATTCATTATGATTAAATAGTGAACTGTTTTATCATCTACTATAGTTTAGTTTTTTGAAGTGGCGATAACATACGTAACCCGTTGGAGACGTCTATATATGTGAAGAGAATTCTTTGTACCCCTTTTTAAGGAAATTTCGTGGACGGAGGAATGTAAATTTTGGAATATTTAAAGTTTACATATATAGACAGGAAGTGTAGAAATTTAACAGTTTTAAACCATATATAATGTTATACATTATAAAAATGTGAAAACCGGTACATCAAGCTACACGCGTCGTATATATAAGTTGGTCAACTATACATTGGACGTGTGTAATTAAAAAAACAACTTTTTGAGGTATCAAAGATATTGTTATTCCATACCGATTCCAAAAACTCAGATATCGATTCCATGCCGGTGACACATTTGATACACAATCGGAATTTTAAATTAACAATTTGATAATAGGCTGCCATTTTGAAGTTTCGCGATCGGACTTGGCGTACAATGAAAAACATACTAATGTCTGTGACATATTCGAATTTCATTCAACTTTGAACATTGCAATGTGCGTTTTCACGCATTTTAATTTCTTTGCATTTTTCGTCTTTCTCGCTTATTTAAACAACGGAAAAAAAAAATTTTACGCCTAATCCTTAGTAAAATCGTCTCTAAACAGCCTTTGGATTAAACATTTTGCTCTAAAAGCAATACTTTTCGAGATATTTAATGAAAACCGAAAAAACGCCGATTTTCAAGTTATTTTGCAATAATAAACAATGACGCGTAGCTCCGTCGAAGTAGACACTTTAGGATGTTATTCTACGTATTTTTCTTCAAATTTTAAGCCAAGTATAGTGTTGTTATAAACGACCACCACTTTTCGTCTTTTTTTGGCTCTTGCGCGCGGATTAATATATAAACATTTATGGCCAACTAAAATAGAACTAGACATATTCATGCAATCGAATATTTGAAATAAGCGGAAAGAGAACCGGGGATTTCGCAGTCAACTGTCACATTGCTCGGCACCTCCTCACCTAACAAATTCTTAAATACTTCTTTAAAATACTTTACCTTATTTAAAAGTCATTTAATTTCAATGCGTCTAAATCATGATAAATTCTAATAAGCTATATTCTTCATCCCTGAATTTTCCACCCTTCTAAGGCTGCTCCACCAGAGATGTGCGAGGATGCGTAGCGAGGGATGTGTTTGTTAAAAACCATTAGAATCGCTTCATTTACTTCACCTCCTGTGGAAACGGCTTAACGGAGCGAGGTTGTTATACGTACAAAACAAACGAGGGATGTGTGCTAGACGGCGTTTGTTAGATGTCGATGTGTATTGTACGCATCCTCGCACCGTTCAGCGGCCTAGCACATCTCTGGTGGAAACGCTCACATCGTTTCACAGCTTCGTTACGCATCCTCACACCGCTCAGCTACATCGCACATCTCTGGTGGAAACGCAGCCTTAGGGTGAAAAAAATAGTCACCTCTCTAGGGGAATTGTTTTTTTCAAATTAAAAAAAAAAGAATTATTAAAATCGGTTTACAGTAATCAGTCGAAATGAAGAACTTCCTCGTTTTTTTAAATAGATTTTAAGTATTAACATTTCTACTTTATTTTTAAATTTTTATTTCTCACTTTTTTATGAGCTTAATTATTGAGGAGTTTTTCTGGTATTTCACCATCCCTGATGCATTCTGACGATCATAAATTGCTGAACAACCATGTTAAGGTAATCGAATCGCAACCCGTGAAATACTTGGGTATTATTGAGTAGTTTCGGTGACCATCTGTGGTATTCAGCATCAGTTGCACTTCATCAAATGGTGCTTTGAATGCCGATGCTTTCTGATAACAAATGCATAACACTATTAAATACCTTCCATACAAAAACATATTTTTTTAAATCGGTCCTGTCGAGTAATCGGTAACAAACATAGAAAAAATTTCTACGAACTGAAAACCTCCTCCTTTTTTTAAAGTCAGTTAAAAAGTTCAGCAAATGAATAGTTCCATTAATCCATATTGTGTGCACTAGTATACTCCATACTTATGTGTTCCATATATGATATATATTTTTTTTATTAAGTAGATAGCATCTCTCAGAAAAAGTTTCAAATTAAAAGTTTTTTTTGTGAACAAAGTTATACAGTTTTTGAATTTTTATACAGTTTTATACAGTATAATTCACCTTTGCGGAACCGTAAAAATATAATTCAAACTGAATTTAATCAATACTGCAAAGCAAACGAGGTATGTCATCGATTAGAGGAGTCAATAAAAGGTATGAAATGCAGCAGCGGAATATATTAAGATTAAGTAACTCAAGCGAAACTAATACTTTTGATAAACTGAACCATTACCGCAGATAATACGGGAGAGTTTGGGAGTTTGGGACGGGTAGTGTAATACGACAGTTTCCAATTGTTAAAATAAGTTATTTAACCATTCTCAGGTACTTAATTATGTATTATTTATATTAGACTTAGAAAAAAACATTCTTTATTTTTTCAAGTTTGTTGTTATTTTTAATCGACTTCCAATATTTTTTTGTGTATGTTCATCGATATTTTCGCCAATTGTGAACCGATTAAAAAATATTTTTTAGTTCGGAAGGGTATTTTAATTAAGTAAATAAATAAATGATTTGAGGGTATAGTATGACGTCAATGTTATGACTTATGACGTCGTTGTTACAAGTATCGCATACAAGTTTATACAGAGGGTACCGTTCTGACTGTTGTGTTATTTTGTATTATGATGTTTTATAGATTCGTTAATATAATTATAGAGAAAACTTTACGAAACGGCAGATTTAAAATAATAACAACAGCGCTATTAGCTGTGAATGATATTCAATTTATCCGAATAGAGCGTCAAATTGATAGATGGATGGATGTTTTTGTATAGAATTTCCGCAATCGCATTTTTCCCCACGTTCAGCATGGCAGTGTTTCTAGTGTGCATTCTATTCCACAGTACTTTATCCGGTTTAGCCATTGTAGCAGCGCTCAAGAACTGTCCTGAGCGCTGCATACTGTAGAACTGAGCGTATCTGCTGCCCTCTGTCAGATTATCAAACAAATAATATGTTATAAACACGTTCTCTCTAAAACACAAATTACCCTTGGGGGAGACGGTCAGGAATACATACTCACCGGAATATCATGAGGTAAGAGATCGGTCGATTTCTGCCTCTGTAAACACTTTCTCTATCTCCGATAAGGTGGCATCTCATCTCATAATTTAATTCAACTACTAAAAGTTTCTTGGGTGAAGTCGACGGTTCAAAGGACGACGTTTGTAGGCTACAACAAAGTAGCGTTGAAGCATAAGGCGTTTTTTGTATATATAGTTTTTTTTTATGTTATAGGGGGCAAACGAGCAGACGACTACCGCCGTCCATAGGCACCTGCAACTCAAGAGTCACAAGTCCGTTACCGCCCTTCAAAGTGGGAGTATGGGAAGAGGGGGGAGAGAAGAGAAGGGTGGGAATAGGGGAGAGGGAAAGGTTGGGGCCTCCAGTAACCTCACTCACGCGCCGAAAAGCAATGAAATTATTGCTTCACTGCCGGTTTTCTGTGAGGCCATGGTATCACTCCGGTCGAGCCGGCCCATACGTACCCAAGCATGGTTCTCCCACGAATGCTAGTTACTAGTTTTAAAAAACACGTTGTATTGTTGTTGTGTTCTTGTAATTTGTTTTAACATACATAATAGCGTTAAATTGGTCAACTGGTGTTCCTGTCTTGAGGCCTTCCAGTCACAGGAAATACAGGACATTTTGGTACGCGACTTCGGCCTCTGCGAGCTACTGCAATCTCGGTTCCGTTCCCCATCCGAGACTTGCGGTATCCCTTACCCTAGGTTCCTATCCCTACCCATTTACCTTTCTTATACAAATTTACCTTCTTCCTTCTTTCCCGTCTTAAAACAACTGCATTCCAAGGACGGTTGGCGTCAGGCTGGCCATAAAAACCAGTCGAAATTCTCTTGCAATGTGTTTGCTTGCAAAACACGTTGCACCGACCCCAACTAAACTTTTGATAGGGTAGGAAGATGGTGAGGTGATGATACTAAGAGCTTTAAAATGCAGGTATTGATGTGGTATTAGAAAAATCTATGTAACAATGAAATCGACGGATAAGTCAAAAGATGTACCAACACGAAACTTTCTTTTCTATATTAAAACATTAACATTTATAGGACAAAGATTTTCAACAACATTTTTGGACCTGCAGTTAAAACAACTCCTTGTAAAAGTATATATCTACTTATTAAATAAATAAAGTTATTTTCTTATAACATCACTTGCACAGTTTTTTACCAAATCAGCTAAATGTGTGAAGACCAAACTAAAAACTGTCCATATAGATATTATTACAAATTGAATATTTTTCAGCTGGAGATGCACCACCAGGCATAACAATTACCCAGTTTAAGTAGGTAAATATTCAATCTTTAAGATTAGTATAGAAGGGGGACAGCAAGAATGTTTCATAACGTGTTTGTTTTCAGGAACCCACCGGTAAGAAGCATCTAATAGTACACTATAATTACATAGATACCACAAAAAAAAATCTCAAAAATTAATATACACACATATAAGTTATTAAATAAGTATACATTCAATTATCAAGTACGGAACCAGTAACAAGTACAACAGGTAATTAAAATATTTATATAATAATTGTAGTGTACCACAAAGACGAACTATTCTTTCAGACAGCACACCACACATTTGTAGTTTAAGCATTTGAAGAAGTTTTAAAACTTATAATAAAATGTACTTAATGTATGTACATTTTTGTTACAGTTTGCCGAATTCCAACAGCCAGAGGTACATACACTTTGTCAATTATATCTGTGTCTAAAAAGTACTGAACATTTAATGCTATTTTTTTAATTTTCTTTTGATATCTACATAACTTCTGTTTAATTTCCAAAATTAACTACTTGCGAAATTACTTCAGTTTAATTTTTAAATTATTTCTAAATTGCTAATTACTTTCTTAAGTACTTCTGTTAACTTTTATACTGCACTTTTCCTTCTTTCAGCACTAAAGCTATTTTGAGTATTTGGTTTATATTCAAAAATACACTTTTAGATGAATTACATTGTTTGTACCACATATTTTAACTAATTAAGAAAGGAAGGAAGGGAGGATGACATTAAAAAAGCGCCTGATCATAAGCGTAAGCGGTGTCTATAAACATTCATAACACTGTGGTACCGGGTAAAGTCACTCAAATAAAATAAAAACAGCACTCGCTAGAAGTGCGCACTTTATAAAATTTGTACAAAAAATTGTCCTGTAACCACTAGAATAAAACATGATAAAAGACGAAAACGATGGTCGTAATGTGATAGATTGTACCAAGGGCATCTGTTCAACTTACCTCTTCTTTCTTTTTCATCACTAACGGTAGCTGCAATAGTATCTGATACACAACATTAAACTTTCTTTTCTATACTAAAACATTAATAGAAACTTTTATTTGAAAAATCTACTTCTGGAAACATAAATCATTCTATTTCTCTTTTACTGAAACATTTCAATCCTGAATTGAAAAATTGTCTTTACTGTTTTAATGAAAAGCACATGCTGCTTGCTTTCAAATCAATGCTATATATTTTTGTTTCCAAACCCACGTTATTGTTGAAATCTAAAAATCCACCGTAGCGTAGGCTCACTTGCTACTTACTCTATACATGACGTTACTATTGCATAGCGAAAAGATGGAACATGGAAACAAAAATAATGCACAATTTTATTTTTCTTTGGTCACCCTAATACCGCGATACCAATGAAAGCCTAAATGGTGGGAAAAATAAGGAATAGTTTTTTTGGTTTTAATAAAACGTTTTAGCAAAAAAGAAGCAGCAGAAAAGAAAAATATCGATATTCACACTAAAAAGGATTAAAAATGTGTAATGTCATTGACAAGGACGTAATATTGTATTATCTTCCTCTAATCGTAACTTTATAGACAAACATATTAGTAATATATTTCAATGGTTTTATTTTTAATACTTTAAACTATTGTTTTAACAACGTACTAATTTATTTATTTTTGTCTGTCTAGTTTAATTTTAACGATGATATAAAGAAGCCTGATTTCGACTTTCCTTCGTTTGAATCATTCACCTTCAAGCCAATTGATACGGACGTAATAAGGACTTATGTCCCAGGAAGCAATGAGAAGTTTAAAGGCAGCGTCTATTCCTATAACACCTATTCTTCTGACGTGAATGGATTGAAGAAGAGCGGTGGGGCAGCCACAACATTAAATAACGATAACGGGAAAGTTGACGAACAAAAGATTGTTTTCTAAGAAGGTCCACAGTGAAAACGATTACCTTGCTTGTTGGCATTTCAAATTAAATAATGAAAGCAATATAATAAGTTTTGTTAAATAGATTATATCTAATTTATCCATTTTCATAAGTCCAAAATACAATGTAATAACATTTTAAGTTTAGTGTACCATTTTATTATTTCGTCTATTAAACATTTTCTAACGATATTTTTTTGTATTTTTCTCATCCCATTTCTATTATTTCTTTTTTTAGTTCTTCTTCTTTTTACTTATTCTTTCTTATTACTTCTTTTTTTGCGATGTATCGAATAAAGTGCATCAAGATTACGAGGTGATTAATACTTTGAAATGGTACATCAGTAGTATAGAAATTTTTTAGCTGGTCACGCAAGACTGTTGTGAGCAGTCAACAGACATAAAAAAACTAAACTAGAATTTCCGAAATTATTCAAGCACTTTGAACCTTGTACTGAAATATGTGTGTATAAAATAAGGGGACTTGTGATTTTGTAAGTAAAAATGTGTTGAAAAGTTACTGCATTGACATTTAGTAATTAAACAAAGCAAAAAACCGGAACGATGAAGTGAAGTCAAATGGTCTTCAGGTATTGCTCTACTGTATTATACACCAATGAAATCCACTCATTACCAACTGACATAATTTATTGACCAACCATTACAGAGGGTGGTTGGCGAGCGATTGCCCCCCACCGTCGACGTCACATTCCGCCTACGGACATTACATTGCATACCTTTACCATACCACAGGTCCAACAATTTTAAAGTGCATATTTACATGAATTGTTCCAAAAGTTTTTTAGTAATTATGCAGATTACGTGCCAATAAAATTTTTGTTTCTTATTTTTTCTACATATTCCCCTGTTTCCCATACCCATTCGTTTAATTTAACAAAGCTAAGCTAAGCTAAAAACTTTAGGGAGGTCAAAAACAATCTAATGAATTTGTAAATGGCGTCAGCAGCTTTCATTTTTTCCCTTGAGAATTTTTTAACAGTAAGGAAGAAATCGCTATCGATTTATGGGTCCAGAGATTGTAAGCAGCCACTTGGTAATAAGCAGACGCTTGGTAGAAAACACGCAAACAGTATACATATAAAACATTTAAGAATAAATAATATACAATATGGCGCAGTTCTTGTATGTAGACCTATAAAAAACATGAACAGTATACGCCAATAGATATATGAAGGTACAGCTAAAATTTTATTTAACTAAAGTTACAAGAATCCTAAATATACTCGTAACAATTAAAAGTATAAAAATTAATGAATAAAATAATCATTTATTTTTTAGCACAAATTAGCGATTATGCGAACAATTTCAGTATTTTATGTTTTAACCTATTATTTTCGTTACACGCGCTTACTATGGGCGAATTTAGTCCCAGGTTAGTTCGTTAACGTGGTGGCTTATGAGGAACTGCTTGCTATAATTGGTTGAATGTGTCAGTGCAGCGAATGTTGTTATTAATTATCATTTTGTGAAGGAAGAGCATATCATGTAGCTTACGTCTTTTTGTGTTGCGCTTCAAGACGCCAAGCATTTGGGACGGCTTGCCTACGATCGCATCGACATGTAAAGTAAAACCAAGCTCCCCGTCAATAATCAATTCAATTATATGGGAGTTGGAGTAGGAAACCCGTTACGTTAAAGTGTTTTAAGAGGCGCCTGCAAAATCGGTGTATATTGCGTCAACTTATGTACCCCTATCGAGCTGTTCAGAAACATCTGACACGAAGGAACATAGATTATTTACTGTCGAACGACCAGACCGGAAACCGTGCTGACTAGTCAATAACAACTTATCCACGTGATTCGTTAAAAAGACAAGGGATTCACAAATTTTCGAGAAACATGACAAAATAGCTATAGGGTGATAATTTTTGGTAGTTGGTTGCTGGTATTACCTTGTTTATACAATGAAAAAAATCTTGTTTTTTTCATCCATCAGAAAAGTATTCCTCGTTAAATATCAAAGCAAGCGGTACTGCAACGTTTGATAAAATCAGCAGATATACAATCTGGACCAATGCCTTTAAATATAATAAGTTTTTTTTTTAATTTTAGCAAATACTTTGAGTTCAGTAATATTAATGCTAGCAATACATTTTTCCTGATAAGGTGAATTGAGACTAAGGAGGTCGAAAAAAATTTCATATTCAAGACAATATGCAGAAGAAAATTTGCGAGAAAATAAGTTAACTATTACTGGTCCCGTATCGGCTATATCATCTTCCCTGTATATTTGGGATGGAATTGGGGATTGACCTTTTGCTTTTTCCTTTATGAATCGCCATAATACTCTGGGATTTTTCACGATGTCGAGTTGAGTATTGTGCTTGTACTGTGAGTACAGGTACGGTATAGTTTATTGCAGTGATCTTGAAGAGCTTAAAATAAATAAAGTTTGAAGGATTTTTATATTCACGATATTTTAGCCTAAAGTTCTCTTTTTCTTTTAAGCCCTTAATTAATAATAAATAGTTTATTACAAAAAAAAAAAGAAGATAAAATACATTGCCCCCGCACTAGATAAACCTGTCCTGTGGGTTATGGTGACAATTATTATTTACAAATTAACACTTAACAGTATTGTTCGTAAACATTGTCATCACTGTCGCTTTACATACTCATTTCACATTTGGTTATTTGATAGAAACTAAAGACAACAGCTACAGTCGTTAATCGGTACATGTAACGTTTATCCTAAACAACAAGGATATATCTAGGTTTTATATACATAAGTAAATTAGTAAATTAAAAGTGTCATAATTAATACATTACCTATCTGAAGATACAAACAAATATAATATATACCTATATTATGTGTAAATTAATATATACATAAGTGTGTGTAATGTAACTGGTGTTATTTGCATAATTTTCAGGCCACGTGTACCAATAAACCATCTGTCTAGTCATATGTTAAAGAATTAAAGAAAGAAATTTTTAGTTTAACCTCCTTTACTAAAATTAATTTTATGTCACACAACTTTGTGACTTTGTTGTAGATATAATAGTCTTTGTATGGGCTGAACCGTCTATCAAAACTTGTCCTGATAATTAACATTGGTAATTTATAAACACGACGCTTAAGTTAGTGTACACCTCTGTGAATAACTGAACCACGAGGGATACTTCTATTTCGCTATGATATATCTTTCAATTAAACTCTTTTTAACCGACTTCAAAAAAGGAGGAGGTTCTCAATTCGACTGTATGTTTTTTTTTCTATGTTTGTTACCTCAGAACTTTCGACTGGGTGAACCGATTTTGATGATTATTTTATTATTTGAAAGCTGGTGCTTCCCGTGTAGTCCCATTTCAATTTGGTCTAGTTCTGACAATGGCATCCATGAGAAAACCATATATGTCTTTTATTGAATAGTTTTTTTTGTTGAAGTTGGTTTTTTTTTAAAGAATTATTAATGTCATAAAATAATGAAACCATTGCATTTACATCAGTACACATCCGAATCTTCTCATTCCAACTAAAATAATTTAGCTCCGAAATCATAACATCGCATTTAGAGTTAAAATAGTTTAATCTTCAACTATTTACTGAGTTTAAGAACTGATGTGAAATGAACATGAGATTAGAGATTACTACTACAAAACAGTAGGTATCAGTAAGAATAAACAGGTACACAATACTACATACATAATTATTTATATAATATTATTGTCTAACTATTCAGAAATTATAATCTAATAATTATATTCTCCACCATTCAACCTCATGGTATGTATTCAGAGAGCTACAACATGATAGAATTTACTATATGTAGGGAATAATGTTCCACCAATGGTGTAGAAAGTATGTTCAAGTATAATACCTAGGTACTGTTAAAACATAAACAAACATCAGGATTAAAAATAAAATAAAATAATGAAATACTTTACATCTCCAAATGTACCTACCATAGCAATACATTTATTTAGATCTTGCTCTTATAGTTCGCCAGGAACTTAGTATCATAAGTTCATAACAAAGATAGCCGGCTTTCGATATATCTGTACAGGATGTACAGATATATCAAAGGCAAAAATTGGGTAAGCAGAGGTGTTACTCACTGCTATATTTGTAAAAAAATCTACCTAATTAATCGAGGGTAAGAAATAGCAACGAAAAGTAAACATTTAGATCCGTTGGATTATAATCCTAACTAAAAATATAAATACGAATGTGAGTTTATTCTTGTTTGATATACTTTCACGTCGTAACTACTCAGTCGATGTTTTTATACACTTCACGAATCGTATCTTGATACTTTTTCACCGACTTCAAAAAGGAGGAGGTTCTCAATTCGTCTGTATTTTTTTTATGTTTGTTACTTCAGAACTTTCGACTGGATGAACCGATTTTGTTGATTCTCTTTTTATTTGGAAGCTGGTGCTTCCCGTGTGGTCCCATTTCAATTTGGTCCAGTTCTGACAATGGCATCTATGAGAAAACCATATAAGTCTTTTTTTGGAATAGTTTTTTTTAGTCGGTTTTTTTTAAAGAATTATTCACAAAAAATATGGTGCAGTTACTCCTTGATAGCTAACACCATACCAAACTACTACTGAAGTCTTATAATTTCGATGTTGCACCCTACTGACTAATTGAGAAGCTTCTCTAGAGCTTCGAGCATAAACTCAGTCATTCTGCTTATTAAAATGTTGCTCGAAATTTAAAATTTACACGACAGTAAATTTAAAAAAATGGTTACTTCCCGTTGTGTACCGCCCAAGAAGATGTTTTGATTTTACCATCCTATTAATTTTTAAATTATCAGTTCAGTAATGAAAAGTGCATTTCTTATAAGCTGCAAGTCCTAAGTCATCTTTTAAAATACGCGACATGGTCATGATTTATTTTAGGCAAATGAATATAGCATACTATATTCATTTGCCTAAAATAAATCTTAGCTTGAGGACAGGATTTCTTCAGATTCTTATCTTCACTGCTTTAGTCGATTTTATTGTACGAATATTACGTGGACGGCCATATATTTTTCTGTGACAAATCAATAGCCCGGTACACAAACATTAGACTAATACCAAGGTGGAGAGTTTCTAAAATTAAATTTGGCTGCATATCTTCTTTGTGTAATGCTATCAGAGTAATTCGGTTCTCTTTATCACTCCAATCCATTTTAATACCACACACAAGAATAATTAACAGTTTGAAAATACAATGAATATATGTCATTTGAGAATGACAAGTTCCTAATTCAATTATAATAATTTATTGTTTTTTTATTGTAACAGTATTTATGGCCAGACTGTATATATCTAAAGTCATTAAAGTATTATTTACATAGCCCGATAGTTTCTTATAGATAATAATCGACATACTGTAGAAAACACTAGTAGATAAATTAGCAAATTTACAAAGGTTTGACGTCATCGTCACTGTTACAAATTTAATAATTATGGAAACTATTGTAGAAATGGCATACGCGTTTCAGTTTAACATTTTTAGAATGATCTAAGACTTACAATATAGTGAGTGATAATAAAGTCGTAACTTCAACTGGTAAGTAAGTATATGATGACACTATTCAGTTAAACAACTACCACTGCGTCGAATGTAGCAGGTTCGATACCTAACTTCACCGAAAATATCGACGGTTCCTATGTACAAAGCGACATGTCAAAAGTTCAGATACACAGATTGCACAGATTGTTCAAGGTACCGCCACCACCGAAGTGAACCATCTCCTAACACAAGCATTTTTTCAATAAATTTGTGAAGTCTCAACGACCCATTTTGTCCTGGCTAGAACCAAGTTGAATAGGTTTTAGCTAATTCATCCACCAGGCAGAACGACTAAAGAGCGCGAATGGACCTGCCATTTTCTTTAACTTCATCAATTATCTGTATAAATACATAAATTATAATTGGTGAGTCAAATTGTTACAGAAGCATTGACATTAGTTAGTTAGTCACGACCTTCTAGCAGTCACTGCATATTTGTCGTGGCCCGATCTTAAAATTGATCACAGCATGATGTGTTTGACCATTTCATGAAATAAGTCGTATTCAATGAATTATCTACAGTTAGAGGCGCTGATATCGTTTTGTTTTTGTGATGCATTATGAATCATGGCCGCGGACAAATATTTTATTTTAAAAGCGAATGTGCAAATAGAAGAAAAAAGTGCAGTGAAATATCGTTACGACTACTTAAAAGAGCTATATTTAAGTTAATTCTTTGTTTACATTTTTTATTATCATGGAGATACTACATAAATGCTATGAATGCTATAAACGTGGGTTGATAAATCATCAAACGTTGACGTTTACACGATATGATCAGTTTCGTTCTGAACTGAGACCATTTCATGAAATGGTCGGACAGATCATGTGGTCAATTCTAAGATCTGGCCACGGCATAAATACATAAAGTGGGTCACACAATGCCAAATACAAAAATACGGTGGTGGTCACGGCCTATGGGTGTTTCCACACGGATAGAAAAAGGGTCCTGCTGATAAAATACAAATACTATGTCATGTAGTAGACACTGCGTTGTATAGTTTCTTCAGATTTATGAAACATAGCTATTAAACTTAAAACCCTGTTCTAGCTACACGATATTTTATTTATATCAAAGTAATCATCTGAATTTATGCATGCCCATGTCACGCATCAACATGAGTATAAAATTCAATATACATTTTTGTGATATTGAGCGACATATACCAGCGTATTACTTTCGAAAGAAATAATAAATAAGACTTTGTATAACACCGAAAGCACTTATTACATCATCTATATCATTCCTGTTTATAAGTTGTCCCTCTTTTGAACATAGGCCTTCTGTAACTATTAGAAGAGTTATTATTATACTGATCGAAACTTTTTCCTAACACAAGTATTTAGCTTACTATAATAATAATAAATAAGTGAGAACTTTAGTAAATGTATCAGGATGGAATTTGGTGTGGATAAAAGTGCAGTATATATGTAAAAAGTGGCAGGATTGTGGAATTTGAAGGGATGTAACTCTCAGATTCTACACACCTTAGATGTCTTTCCGCGAACGAAACTTACAAGTATATAGGAATGTCACAGGCGTTAGGTTTATATGAATTGACTATGAAGCAAACGTTACAGGAACGCTTCTTTGGCCGACTGAAAAAAGTATTAAAAAGTATTTTGTCAGGTGGTAATAAAGTGCGGGCCTATAATGATTGGGTGATACCAGTCCTAACCTACTCGTTTGACATACTTAGACGGAACTTGATGCCCTGGATAGAAGAGTCCGTACATTGCTAACCGCGTACCGAATGCATTATCCACGTTCATCGATAATGAGATTGTATATCCCGCGTAAATGTGGGGGTCGTGGTTTTTTAAATGCCAGGACACTACATAACCGTGAGGTATGCAATATTAGAGATTACTTCCTCTCTGTTAACGTGGAGGTGCATCGGGATGTTGTGACAGTTGACAACGGACTCACTCCGCTTGCTCTAGGTAGAGAGAACTGGCGCAAACCTGTAGTACTCAATATTACAGATCGTAGGGAGCTATGGAAGAGCAAAGAGCAGCATTGACGTCTTTATCGGGCCTTAAATGAGCCCGAAGTAGATCTATTATCATCTGTGTCCTGGCTACGTTTCGGTGACCTCTTTGGAGAAACTGAAGGTTTTATCTGTGCTGATGAAGTTGTTATAACGAACAACTATCGGAGACATATCCTGAAGGACGACACAATTGACATTTGTCGGGCATGTCATCGTCACGGAGAAAGCCTATAATTTCCGGTTCTTCTCGTCTTGCCAACGGCGAGTACCTGCATAGATATAACCAGGATAGTCCATGAGCAACATGCTCTTAAATATAACCTTGTGACTGTGGATTACCGTACTACAGGTAGGTGCCCGACCCAGTTCTTGAAAATGGTCTTGTAGTATTGTACTGGGATCGATCTATTATCACACACAGGACTATTGTTGCCAATTTAAGGGCTGAAAAAAAAAACAAATGAAATATTTGGATTTGGCCCACGAGGTAGTCGACATGTGGGATGTGGATTCGGCAATTTTTTGAAGAAGGTGTACGATTGCCTTTTTAAATGCTGCTGGGAAGGTACCGGTTTCAAGCGCAATATTGCAGGTATGAGTTAGTCCCCTAAAGAGTGGAAGCCCACTTGAAGCAAATTTGGAGGAATGCCGTCCCAGCCCGCTGCTGAGTCCCTACGGAGACCATGAATTATGCTATTTACTTCACATTCATCCGTTGCTAATAGTACTAAAGAGTTAGCAGGCCCAGAATCGTATGAAGTAATAGTTGTAATATGAGAATTGGTAGTATGTTTTTGAGTTAGATCACGGCCTATATTCTCGAAGAAGTTGTTTACCCTATTGACTGATATATCCAGATCCGATTTAAGTTTAAGCAGCTCAGTTTAGGGGTTACTCTTAGTGTCATTGTTAATTATATTTTTTACTACCTTCCAAGTTGCTTTAGCGTTGTATATGGCTTTTAAAAATTAATTTAAGATTTTTCAATAACTTATTGCAGAAGTTACGATATCTAAGATAAGTTACTATTAAAGTGTGATTCACAGTGTTTGTCTTTAGCTTGCGTCCCATGTGGTCCCTATTACGAATGCAGCGAAACAGTCCTGGTGTTATCCAGGGCTTTAGGATTCTGTTCTTAGAGTGGACATAGACAAAACTGATGTGTTGTTCAATAATAGTACTAATGATAGTAACCAAATGTTCTGCAGCAAGATTTGCATCCCAAATATGCATAACGGGACCAATGTCAGTGTGAGAAATACACGATGATACGTTACTAGTTTGAAGTCTACCTATTGATTTGGATCTATTAAGAGTTTGTACATTTTTAATGCTGAACAGAATGGGAGCATAGTCAGTAATGAAGGTGTCGAGAATTAATGTCACATAGCTTCTGTTTGACTTAAATAAGATATGATCGAGGCAGTTATTATTTCGCGTTGGCAGAACGTGAGTAGGGAGAAAGCCGTGTAGTGCTGTAAGGTTCAGATATTCATGGGCATTTTGAGTCAAGTTTGTTGGTACAATATTTATGTTCATATCTCTAACTATCACAGCATTTTTAAAGCCGGAGACAGAAGTGAGGATATTGTTGAGACCATCAAAAAAGTTATCCAGCTGTCCGCAGGATGATGAGCGATAGACTGAGCTTATTGCTATTTCATATTGAAAGTTTAGTAAGAAGACAGTTCGAGTCATTTATGTGTGGTTCTTCCACCTTGTGCTCTAGGTACGTTTTGATGTATAATACGACACCTTCATTTTGGTTGTTATTCGTTTTTGTAAAGGAATATTGTGATATTTATTAACCCAACACTCAGACAATACTATCACTTCAGGCACAATGTTTATAATTTGTAGCAGTATGTATATATGGTCGAAGTTGTTACTAATACTACGTATGTTCATATGTAATATACTGATAAAATGTTTCCCGTTTCCAATATGAAGTGAACATTGTTCTGGTTTACAAATAAAAGAGTTAGCACAGCCATAGGAAACCATTTTTTTGTTGACAGTATCTACTATATTTGAATCAAACAATGTGGAGAGGTAAGAATGCATAGAAATATGTACATATTATGTGTAAAGTGTGTAAGAGACAAGATGACATTTTATTTGATTGAAATTTAACAGAATCTAAACACAAAAATTACGAACAAAGCACTATAAAACACTAGGAGGAGTATACAAAAATACAAATATAATGTGTCACTCAAATTACAAGTAGGCAATAAAAAAATATTAAGAGGTGAACTCAAGGGTGTGGTTTATTTACTTTATTATTTTTTACTGTTACGGTCAAGTTGATGTTAATGTTGGTCTCACTATTGACTTCGAAAAGTTGGAGGTAGGCATGCATAGACCTAATTACATTTTTTATTAACTAAATATGGTCAAAATTATTGGTCAGTAAATAACAAAGCATCCAACTTTTTGTGGGCAAGCCTCTATAAAATTCAGCAATGACTAAATAAATAATAATAAAAAATAGTTTAAAAAAATTAAGAAATCGTTTCGTGAAAAAAAAATTGCTTTGTAGAAGAATACACACATACACAGGCACATGAAATCTTATTCTGCCAGACCAGAAATGGCAACGCATCGCTCGGTCAGGCAAAATAAAAATTATATATAAATTATTATTAGTTTTTACCAAAATCCACCATTAAGTGCTGATAATCTGAACCAAAAAGGTTGTACCAAAAGTTTTAGCAAATAACTGAAATACGGCAAAATTTTGAAACTTGCTCGCTGAGTATTCTCAATGTATTCAGAAACTGAGTGTTGCATGAGTCCAGCGCCTTTTTGTTAGTAGTTTTGTTAGTGTGAGTTTTAGCGTCCAGCAATCTATGTCACTAAATACGATTAAACCTTTATTAACCAGTGAAAGCATATTTAAGGATAAAAAACAATCGCCTCAAAACACCGAGAATCATTAAAAAAAAAAATTAATTTAAAACCTAGGAAATGAATAAATCGCACTTTAAGATTTGTAAATTCTGATTTGTTTTATGTTTAGATTATAGAAGAATAGCTTTGCTAGATCTACATACTGACATATATAAATGTAAGTACGGTTAATTAGTTTTTAGTAAACTCTGTGCAGATAATGACAAATTTGTAATGGCCTCGTCAAAGTAGTTTCACGTCAATCATATTGTTTGTTCGGTTGTTTAGTAGAAGAATAACTTAACTAATACACATTATATTTATTAGTACTAAGTGACATAGACTTACATTCAGTTATTTCCAATACAAAAATAATTTTCATGCATTTATATATTTCTGTGAACACTATTGTTCTACATTATGTACATTTGCAACAAAGAAAATCAGTCAAAATTACGCCCAGTATTTGGAAGGACATTCATATTTAAATTTGGCTTTAGTGAAATCTATTTTCTTTACACAACAACTAACGATACAACGAATTTTGACAAATAAGTTAGAAAAATGGGGTCATTTGAACCACTGCAAATCAAATTAATTACAAGAAAACATTGTCATGGGTAAATATATTTTATTAGTATACATGTGAAAATCATTCAAGATAAATCAACTGTGTAAACGTTAAATCGACTAAAATAGCTGTATTCTATCACGATGGAAGATGTTTGTGTGGTACAACTCACGAAGGAAATTCCTGAAAACCCCGACAGGCCTAATGAACCTTACATAAAGAGATAAAGGTGAGTAGAATATAAGAATATTTGCATATTACCTCAATAAAGAATATTTACCAGCAGAGTAATACAAACCTATTTTAAATCAGAATTGTTAATTAATGAACGAACAAAAAGAGACTTCTGCGAAACTATTTCAAATTGCGTGGGAGATGCTTCAACACGAATGGGACGGCTCAACCACGGCCTCGCAGAAAACCGGCAGTGAAGTTGCTTTTTTCCGAGTGAGTGAGGTTACTGGAGGCCCTAACTTCCCTCCACCCCCCTCTCTCCCCTTCTTGTACCCTCCCTTACTCCCACTTTAAAGGCCGGCAACGCACTTGTGACTCTTGATTTACTGGTGCCCATGGGCGCCGGTAGTCATGTACCACCAGGTGACCCGTCTGCTCATTTGCCCCTTACCATAAAAAAAAAACCTTATGGAACTAGAGAAATACAATCAATAAGTTTATTTTCCCCATCCTCCCCTGACCTTCGTTACGATCAACATGTACACTCAGAACATGTTGATCGTGATCACATAAATATTACTGCTGAAACATACCAGACTCAGAATATTGTGAGATTTGATTCCAACGGGTTATCGAAACATTTACTAAACAAAATGACGAAAGTAGCTTTGATTTTCGTTCTCGTCGCTTTCATTTGCAGCGTTACTGGTATTTATAAATAATAATTTAATATTACTTATGTCTTAAAATTTTATTTATTTTAAATTCTTTCTCTACAAATTAAGTTATTTAATTTTTGCGCTTTTTATTTTGTTAAATTAATCTTGTTCAAATTAATCAAGTTGATTAAGATAAAAATAGGATCGTGTTACAATGACTTGACTTAAAAATAAAAAAAAACACGATACAGTTATGAGGTTTTACTTTTTACACTAATGATTACATTAGTAAATAAAGATATATACATAAATACGAGATTGTTTTCACGTGTGCATCGGACAATCCCAAAGGTTGTCCGATGAACTTCGAGACCGACAGTACCTTTTCTACTTTTTAGCTTTATGCGATACCCTAAACGCTTTATTTCTGAGATCGTAAAAGTAAAATATTGAGCGAAAAAAAATCAAACCTACATACATGTTTTTGTGTACTAGATTTTAGTTATATGTACGCACTGCTTGCCTTAATTTTTATTTTCGCAATTCTAGTAGACCATTTTGGTAGAAGTTTAAATAGAAACTAATTTTATGATGAATCACTAAAGCTCTGACGAGTCTCAGCATGTACCATTGGTAATTAAGAATATACCTCATGTCTTTTTAATATTGTATAGTATCTGTATTCAGATAAATTTGATGATTCTATTGTGTTATCGCTTCATTATTACCAGGGTCCATTGTGTTACTTAGTTCTCACTATTTTGAGGGATCTCTAACACCCTATTGAGCTCAATTACTTTCGAATTCTCACCTAACCAGCGCCCCTTAAATTTCTTGACTTTTCTTTACTCTGGTCAGCTTATACGTGAAAATTCATTCAATTTTGGGTTAAACTGGTGTATTATTTTTTACAGCTCAGCCGCCAAACGCAGTGCAAAATTTGTAAGTACATATACTGATAATAAGATTTGTACTAAATATTATATAACAGTTTAAATTACCCTTTAACTTCATAGAAGGCTTGTTTTTTATACAAGTTATGTTACCATCAAACATACAGTCTCATTCTAAGATGTCACCTTAACGTGCCCGTAGCCCTTAAGCGTTCATAACACTGGGAAGACTGTCACGCACGTGTTGCTGACGACGTTTAAACCTATTAACACCTTTCTCGTGGAACCTCAAACTGTAGTAATGTGAGAAAACCACGGCAAGGGCAATCATACCATAATTTGAGTATCGGTTCGAAGTTTCCTTCGTACCGTGCAGTTCATGAACTCTCTGGATTTATTATCTGAGGCTGAACTTGGTGGCGAGGACTTCGATGGTAATATACTCCGATAGAACTATAGAGGAAATACTGTCGGACACCATAAGTCGTGTTATTCAAGGTATCAAGGTATCTCAGAAGCAACATGTTGAAACTACTTATTGATACAAGAGGTAGATTATTTTGTTATGATCTTTACCAAAAATCTCGTACAAGCATACATAGTGCTTTTATTTCCTGACTGTTTTCTCAAATGCGCCCTTTACTGTTCTAACCTGAAAATACATATAACTTTAAATAACAACATTTGTTGCTATTAATAAGTGACTCATTATCTGAATCGTGATATTTGTCGTTTATTAAAAACGTGTAGTGTATTTTTAATATTTCCTAACTTAAATCAATTCGTCTCAACTGTTATTGTATGATAGATGGAGTCGCATTGGACGCAGTCGGCGGTGAGTATGATAATATATATATTGCTAGTTATTTATATAACTGTTACTGGTATGCAGTAGTTATCAAGAAAATGATTTTGTTATGATTCATGAATTTCCGTCAGGTTATAAAACGTTCATGATTTTTACGTTTCTAAATTTTAATCCTTTGTTTTTTTTATTTCATAATCTTTCTCCAACTTGCTATGACTGTTAGTCTAAGTTATCAAAAATTAACATCCCGCCTCATTTTTGATCGAAGGTGGCTAACCACCTTCGATAACGAAAATTAGTGTTATTTTCGGTCACACACCTAATTGTATGACCGAAAATAATACTAATTTTCGTTAAAATTCCAATCTAATAATTATTTTTTAACTTTTCGCTTTCAGTTATTATAAGTGAGAGAAAACATGAGACTAGTATTTGCACATAAAGCTTTTGGTTTTCGGTGGATAAATAAATATAATCTAAACTTCTAGACTCTTCTTCTTCTAATTCTGACATTTGATGACAACTGATGTTTTTCATATATTTCAACGTCGTTCGAGATACCGCAATCTCATGTTTGAACAACATTGAATGTTCAATGAATGAATGGTAACATTATAATACTGATTATTAGGTAGTTGGTAATATAGTTAGTCAATTATAGGTATAGGCATATGAAATTCATGAAATCATTTGACTAATACGTACCTATTATCACATAATATATGTGGTGATGGACATGACGGTTGCTGATTTTGTTGTATACCTATACAAAAGAATGCACTAGAACTTTGTAACTGAATTTTTTGTGATAACTGTTTAGTACTTTCTGCAATTAAGATTAAATGGAAATAAATCTAAAGTAAAGTTTTCTAGCTATAATCTATCCCAAAATAACAAAACAAAAAAATAACGCCTGATATTTCTCTGTCCGCATTTTTTATTCATATGTATGTCTATGAAAAATAGGTATGTTATGCATAATATAATGAATGAAAAACCTGAAAAGAAAAACCTCACTCATTTCGGAAATAATAAAAAAAAACAAAACTTAATTTAATAGACTTCTTAAGTAATGTTTTTGTTTATGTTCATGGGCAAAGGTACATTAAATATTTTTAGTTTCTTATCTCTTTCTTGTGTTCTTTCGCGCGCAATCACCTGTGTTCCATGTAGGAATGTTTTATCTGATATGTGTTGCAATATACAACCTACCTGTGTGTAAAATGTTATTAAAATCAGTACAGGACTTATAAATATTTTCACTTCAATGTAAAGAAGTAGCTTTTCTTAATATTTTAGGGCAACTTTCATAGTTTTTTGTTTCCCTTAAAAACATTATGATTATTTATATAGACCAGCATAACTGCTTGTTTAATATCTTTCAGTTTTACAGGTTGCCGAGGTGGGTAACGTTTTAATTTAAATTCGAAAAGGGATCACGTTGCAATGTTCAGGTTGTATTTTTCTTTTTTTTATAACTATATTATTATAGATTTTTAGCCAGCAGCTAAGTTAGATTCCGAAGAGGTTTTTTTTTTTTTGTTTTTCACACTCGGCATATAGTATTTACGATGAACTCTGGCACCCAGGATAAGATTTAACTTGTGTTTAGGGTACCAGGGTCCTCGCGCACACTATAAACATATTGACGAACACAATGTTAATAAAGACACATGAAACATAAAATAATAGGCAAACAAAAACAAACTTGCTAACATTTAAGGTTGCATATATTTTTCTATTTGCCAATTTCGAATATTTAATGCATGAAATAAAAGGCTTTTTTATTTTTATTTTTTTATTTTATTTTTTATTTTATTATTTTTATTTATATTTTTCTATGATATAGTAGGTACATACAAATTCTATAAGAAACCGAAAGGTATTTCTGCCAGTTTCTATTTATCAAGTGTTGACCGGTATACAACGGTGGTTTACCAAAGTATATTTTATTCAAAGTAAAGTACTCTGAGACATTTTAGCAACTAAGGGACTTACGGTCTAAAGGGAGGAAGCCTATTTAATGAACGGGTAAAGCTTAAAAAAGACGGTAAATTATATTTAACTTAGGTATTTTATTTTGTCTCAAATTTTTTTGACCATAAATACCTAAAGAATATTTAATTTTTTAGTAAGATGGTTGTATCCGTGATATGGTTACATCCGTAGGCATATATAACTATATAACGTAATAGTTATGTAAAAGCGGTACCTACATAACTATCTAACTATAATTATAAGTATGGTACGAAAACGATCTAGTAATATAATTATCTCACAAGACTAATCTAGTGATTTAAAAATAAATATATATTTTCTTTAATTTACACAACTGGTTACTCATTTTCTCTCACAACTACTTACAACCAAAACGGACAACGTTATAAGTAGTTATTTAAATAATTAACATTAATAAAAAAATATATTTAGGCATACAATCAACAAAAGCAAGTATTTACTTTATAAAAAACCTTCTGCATTAAAAAAACTGTCTAAACAAGTAGTACACGTAACTTTTGTTACGAAATTATCACAACCAAAACGCACAAAGTTCTAATTAGTCAGTTATTAAAATAATTAATATTAAAAACATAATCTGTTTTTACATTTAAGCATAGAATCAACAAAACGAAGTACTTTGAAGAAATCTTCTACCTAATCAAGAACTATCTAATTAACCAAAACAAACAATGTTAAAATTAGTCAATGAATAAAGTAACAATCAATTTTCAATGAAAATTTATTTCACAATCATTTTACTAGATTAGTTTAGTAAGCAAGATAGTTATACCGGTTTCATATAACTTTCTTACGGTACCTATATAATTATATCCCTTGGGATATAACGACATCACGGCTACAACCATCTTACTGGGACATATACATACAAAAAAAAATTACAAGAAAAAGGTTTGATGGGTCTTGTCTACTAGTTGGAATGCTGAAGTGGCGTTTTATACTTTTCCATTGGCAACCAGGAACTATTCAGATTGAACTTAGGATCAACGAAAGGATAGATGGTCTACAGTATCCACGCACCGTGAGCTATTTACAAAAAAAAAACACTATAAGGCTATTTATTCTTCGTTTCCATGTCTTGTACTGTGAAATTATATGCACAGTTCTCCAAACCTGTTTAAGCGGCGATTAAACAATACAGTTACTGCCTTTGATAACAATATTAATTGAACAAAAAATAAAATCTCCCTTGTTTCAGACCGAGCAACCTGTTAGCTAGATTGTTTCCAGGTATTGCACTACAAGCACCTGCGGTAAGTTACAGAGTACGATACTAATAACATGACACCTAATACATTTCTAAAGCCTAGATATAATAACAGCTCAGAAAAGTGGTGTATTACTAACTTTAAGACTTTCGCGTTCCATGATATAATTATGTATTTACACGCGAATTAACGCCATATAATTATAAGTAGTGTATTAATATATAACTTATAAAAGACGTCATATTTTTTTATATTATTATGAAAACATCGTTGAAAAGTAGGGCTATTTTTAAAGGTTCTGCTGGTAACCAGACATGACAAGTGACAAAAAAGTGTTACTTTGAATAAAACTAATATTTAAATTTAAAATCTATCTATTTACATATCATCTCACACTGCTATTATACTACTTCTACTTGAAAAAATATTTACAAACATTTGGGACTTTGTATTCTTGTAATAATTGATCCTAGATATGACAAAAAAAAATGTGTACAAAGCAACAAGTTTCAATAAGTTACTTTTAGTGTGGTTTTATTACCTTTTATACCACGATTCTGATCTTGTAGATCTTGATAATAGTATATATAATAATATATTGTGTCACGGGATTGGGCAATATAAATGAAAGATATGAGTGTTCTTTTACAGTTATAATTTCCAACGATTTTACCGTACAATTTAAGCGACACATTCACAGCCCGACAATCTCGAGACTGGCGATGTGCAACGCAGTAGTTGAATGTGTTACAAAATGCTGACAAAGCTTGCGTCCCTAGCCATTCATCATTAATTTTTCTATTTTTTTCTATTGTGGTTTTATGTATGTATATATAATTAAATCGTCAGAGAAATACTGAAAATTGGTAAGGGTAGTAAGCAAGCAAGCAAGTAAGGAAGTAGTTTCATATGGGTGTTTATTTTTGTTTTCAGAACCGCTCATTCCCTTCCAGGAGATCAGGATCAGAACTGATCATGACTTCTAGTTCTCAAGTGGATCGTAACGGCGTGGTACAAAAACGGGGAGACGTTATCACCGTGGACAAAGAAGGCAAAGTTCAACATCTCCAGTTCGAATAAAAACAAATCAGATGTAGATGTAAAATTACAAAGAAAGAGATGAAGAATAAATAAAGAAATAAAAAATATTTAAATCAGAAGGTTACAATAAACAGTGTTAAGAAGAGATTCCCTAATTAATTGTAAACATTGTTAAATTAAAAATAAATAGCCAGGCGTGTGTTTTACAAATATGTACCTACTTAATATACAAGACCTACTTTGTAATCATACTAATATAATAAGAAATAAATAAACAAGTTATTTACAAAAAATAAAATAATAAAGATGTAACTACAACAAACTTTATATTGATTAAAAAATAACCAAATTAATCTCCTATTTTATTCATTTAAAATAAGAATATTTAAAATGAAGTATAAAGCACATTGGCATTTAAATTACAACCGGTCACATATTTGTTACACTAAAAAAAGTATAAAAGTAAAAAGTTTATTTAAAGAATTAAAATAAATGTTAGGTGCAATCATTTTGCTTTATCTTCTTAGCTGCACCCAGCGGTTTTCCCTACGTAAGTCCTGATGCCGTGGGAATATCGGGATAAAAAGTAGTCTATGTGTTAATCCAGGTCTCCAGCTATCTACATATCAAGTTTTATTGCAATCAGTTCAGTAGTTTTAACGTGAATGAGTAATAGACATCCATATATCTTCACAAACTTTCACGTTTATAATATTACTAGCTGCGCCCCGCGGTTTCGAACGCGTAAGTCTCGGTGCCGTGGAAATATCGGGATAAAAAGTAGCTTATGCGTTAATCCAGGTTTCCAGCTATTTACATAAAAAGTTTCATCGCAATCGGTTCAGTGGCTTTTACGTGAAAGAGTAACAAACAAACATCCATCCATCCATCCATCCATCCATCCAAACTTTCACATATATAATATTAGTGGGATTAAGTAGGATTATTTTTTAAATTTCATTTCAAAAGATACCGACAGCATAACTATACTACTAAGCCCCTGCACGTTTGATCTTTAGTTTTATATCGCAGCAAGACGCTGAAATACGGTGTAGTCTGGCATAACACGATTTTGGTACAAAATTAAAGTAAAGTGCTCGCCAGCAGTAGAAGAAGAAAAAGAGAATCAAGATAAATCACTTTTTCAAACCGATTTGATCACGTACTACGGCCCTTTAAAATGAATTTTCTTCCACGGTTTTCCAACAAAACAGAACAGAGTTTTAACAGGGTTTCCTTTACATCAATGTGTTTTTTTGCCGCCCTAGGATAACAACTATATGTACATATTTTTTAGAAATATATGAGAACGATTTTCCCAATCTAAGGGAGATCAGTTCGTCGGATCAAGGAGAGACGGTATTATGAGGAGAATGCCAATAAGCCATACTGGTAAGTTTACAAGTACTAATATTTACAATTGAAAACAATAGTGTTATGTTCTTGCAACATTTAATACATACATAACTTAGACTAATCTAGGAAATGCGTCATTAAAAGTCTCCATGATTACACATTTCCTCTACAACTGCAGGTGTTTATAATACTCGTAGCAAGGCAAAGGTTTTTGTTATTTTTTTTACCGACTTCAAAAAGGAGGAGCTTCTAAATGTTAATCTGGCAACTCTGCCTTATAGTTAACTAGCATTTGTCTGCGATTTTGCTCGTGTTACTGTAGATTTTGTCAATATGAACAGTACTTTTTTTCTAAATTTGTACACCCTTGACAATGTCTATGTAAAAAAAAAACTGGCAGTCGTTTGACTGCACATCAGAAGTGAAAACTTGACTTACATATACACATACACAGCTGTATCTGAGCGTGACGGTCACGCGAGTTCAGTGCACGTTGGGCACTTTTGGTAAACCCATTTGGGGAAACCCATACCAAAAGTGCCCGACGAGGCACGTCGGGTTTTAGAAGGGTTAAAGAAGTTTTCACTTCTAAAAGCACAATAATTGGTGAGTGGTTAAGGGAAAGCGTAACAAAACGAACAAACAAATAAACTGAAGTTCGTATTTATAATATTAGTCAGTATAAAATACTGCTTTAATTGATTATGCTATTGTGTTGAAGTCGTAAATACATATTTTATGAGTCTTACAAAACCCTATATATCTACAAACAATTCGAAGATCAAATTATCTGAATCGCTACAGACAATACCAAAGCTGTGACGTAGGTACATAATCTAATTGACACCTTACACCTTGTACTTGACGTAATAAGTAAGGAATAAAGTCTACAAGTCTACTACAAGCATTGTCTCCTTATCTATAGATATTGTCAGTATTGTCAATATTTTGTTTTAGGTGTTGGTAACTATGCGTCATAAATCCAAATTGTATTGTGTTATATCTTTCTGTCTGAAAGAAAAGAAAGATTTTTTTATAAAGAAGCAGGTAGCTGAAAGCTTACGAGGTATGGTATGTCTTATTAATTAATCCAAGTTTTCTGGTGTGTTCAAGGTGTTCTAAAAGACTCAAATATTTGGCTTTGTTGGTCACGTAAGATCAATGAATAACCGAAAATACTCCAACTAGATATGGTACCTAAATCATAAAACAAAACTGTAAAGTATTAAAGTAACTGTATTTTTATTGAAGTGAAAACTTCTTTAGGCACGTTGGGCACTTTTGGTATGGGGAAAAAGCACTGAACTCACGTGACCGTCACGCTCACCTACATATAAAAAAAATGTGTGTGTGTGTATATATATGTGTAAGTTATGTTTTCACTTCTGACGTGGAGTCTTACGACTGACAATTTTTTGTTTTATTTTGTGTACAAGATTGTAAAAATTGTAAAAGATATATATACTCGTAGATGGCCCTCATTCCTAGTGGTAATTGAAAATAGACTTACAATATTTTTTTTGTTGTTGTTATTTTTCATTAAAATACCGATGTTACCTTACATAATCTTTATTTAAACCATAATTATGCAACATTCTCGTATATAACAATACATTTAAAGATAAATATGGAGACTGATATTTAAATTACACTACTTTAAGTCGTTAATTTCTCTTTGGTATTCAAAAACTCCAATAATAATCTTATTTATTAAAGGTAATACCCAAAAATCGTCCAAACATCTAAATAACTTCGTCAACTGGGCTTGTTTTTAGAGTTCCGTACCCAACGGGACCCTATTACTAAGACTCCGCCGTCTGTCTGTCAGCGGGCTCTATTTCATGATCCGTAATAGGTAGACAGTGGAAATTTACCGCTGTAACAACATCATCCTCTGCGCCTTTTCCCAACTAAGTTGGGGTCCGCTTTCAGTGTAACTACGATTTGGCCGAACTTTGATATTTTACGTGAAGCGACTGCCATCAGACCTCCACAACCCAAGTACTAGGCGATATCGAAGTTCTGTAGTTAGACCAGGTTGTCGGACTTTTTAGGGCTCCAACTACCCGTAATGAATGCCACAGATGTTTGTATGTCACCCGGGACCGACGGTTAAACGTGCTCTCCGAGACACGGAGGGGTCTCAATGTGTTACGAATGGTCACCCATCCTAGACAGACCTGGCTAGAATTACGTAACTTTGTAATGTGCTAACCTACTCGGTTACCACTTAGCCACGAGCCCATGAGCCGCTATAACAACAAATAATAAAAATAAATTCAAAATTAAAGGGGGCTCCCTGCTAGAAACGTATTTTTTTTTTGCTCCATCTTAATATTTTGTTCGACGATGGTACGGTGTAGGAGTCTGACTCGCACTTAGCCGGTTTTTTTTTGTTTGTCATCAGGACAAGTTTTGATTATGCTTGCCTATTTTAGTATTTTTGTTTTGATGTCACCTTGCCAAAGTGTTAATGACATTTGGCTGGCCTGTTTGTCTAGACTCTAATGGTTAGTGATCCTGACTGCTGGGTTCGATTCCCACTTAGGACGGGTGGGTTGGTGGGTGGTTGTGTGTATGTGTGTTTGTGTGTGTGTGTGTGAGTACATATACACACACACATATATGTATCTGAGCGTGAAGGTATGTATATACTTACATGTGTTTAAGTTATGTTTTTACTTCTGACGTGTTTTTGATAAGGAACGATTTAAATTATTTTTGTTATGTCTATGTAATGGGATTAAGTCACTGCATTGAGTCTTAAGGTTAAAAAGTTTCGTCGAACTGTCAGGAACCAGATCCAGAGTCGCATAAAGTCTCAGGTGAGATGGTAATCGATTAGCGGCCACTTACATATGACTAGTTACATTACTGTAACCGAAAAACCCAATAACAGTACATAAAACTTTCGTAAAAGCATACTAATTTTAGTAAATTTAGTAAGGATGAGCAGGGATGACCCTTGAATGATACGGGATGAACTTCACCTGGATCCATGCTTGCAACTTAGCCCAACTACTATATTTTAATAATAGTAACTCTTTAAACAAGACTCTTTCCTTAAGCTTAAAGCTGCGGCCAAACGCGCAGCAACGTAACGCCAGACGCGGCAGGCAAAACGGTCAGTCGCGCGGTGGACTCTGTCCTTGGATATTTTTTATTTCAATCGTATAGATTTAAAAGATCCAGAGTATTAAAATTTAAAACAGAGAGCAAACAAGATATCCAAGAAAATCTGGAGCAGTGGAGAAGGGCTTTAGAAAGTGGTGGTTTGAATGTGAATTGGTGGGGAATTAGTAGAAACAAAACTAAGTATATGGTTTGTCACTTCAACCAGACGCGATCCATGGACACAGACGTCACGCTAGATAACATCAAGATGCCACAAGTTCATAAATTCAAGTACTTGGGATCTATGTTTGCAGACGATGGCACCATAGAAGCAGACGTCACGCATAGAGTAACCACAGCCTGGAGCAAATGGCGCTCACTTACGGGAGTTCTGTGTGATGCAAAAATACCAATAAGAACAAAATAAAAGATACATAAAACAGCCGTCAGACCAGCAATGTTATCTGGCAGCGAAACTTGGCCAAAAGATCCCACACACAAAAACTTCATACTGGCAAAATGCGAATGTTGCGATGGTCTGTGGGAGTTACAATGAAAGACAAAGTCCGAAACGAACATATTAGGGGAAGCCTGAAGATTGTGACCGTCGCGGATAAATTGATAGAAAGAAGACTGGGATGGTATGGACACGTGATGCGTCGCCTCAACAATTACGTGATAAAGAAGTGCATATCCTGCGCAACACGAAAACGACAAAGAGGGAGACCCTTAGCGACGTGGTTAACGACTTCCTTACAGTGGACGATACGACAGATAAGATAATAGTTAGTGACGATACTAACAACCGCACAAAGTGGCGCCGCATGATTAAAAAATCCGACCCCGCGTAATAGGAAAGTGGCGAGGACAAAGAAGAAGAGTATTAAAATTTAAGGAAATAAGATAAAATAAGGAATGTAAACAAAAAAACGAGCAACTTCACTGAATAGAGATTCCCGCGACATCAACGCGCTTTAGTCGTGCCAGTCTGCACGAGCAGATTCGCATTGAAAACGCAACTTAATGCAGCAAGAAGGGACGTGTATTGAAAAAATCACATTACCTATTTTTTACAATGCTCGCTCGGGTAACTTATTCCAGAAGTTCAGCCAGTCATAAAAATATGTTAAAAATTGGTGTGTGTTACTTTCCATTGTTACATTGTTTATTCAATAATCAAAGATTTCCGGGAGATATTTTCTCGTATCGCTTTAGATGTAGAACTCCTCTGCGTTTATTAAGTACCTAACTATAGTAATAAACATTAATATATCAATACAAAGTATAGATGAAGTAGCATGTATTGTATTTTTTACTTGTTAAAAACTTTGATCTTTTTGAAGTCTGACCTTACATGCCTAATGGACCTAGCTAAATACGCTCGTAACCTCTAATTATGGGCCTCAACATTAGGTTCCAAATTTAGACGTCATAAATTTTGGCGATCTTTTAAAAAAAAAAAATGACGTTCGTTTATGTTCATGCATGTATTTTTAGTTGATTATCGTCATCGTCCTGCCCTTTCCCCAATTTACCTATTTAGGGTCGGCGCAATGTATTGCTTATTTAGTTGGTATGTATTTTTAGTCGGTGAACTGCAGAAATACTTTATTCAATAGTTCTCAAAAATCACCTTTAAATATTTTTAACAAAAAGTATTGAATACTTAGTAAGTAATGAATGAGAAATGAGAATGAAAAGTAACTAAGTTTTTACTTCATTGCCCAGTAAATACATGGCTGAAAATACATACCACTGCCTGTATCTTTGATTATGTTTTATATAATATAATAAACTGTAAACGCCAGTTCTAACAAGTTTTGTTTCCTTTGATTTTACATAAATAAAGATAACATTTTTATCTAATGATTTGTAATTTATTTAAGTTGCAATAACCTAATGTCAACTGCTCATCACCTTTTACAAAACATTACTTTTCCCAATGCAGAGACGGTAATTGTTGAGGTCTTCACCAAATGCATTGTGACGAGCATAAATTGCTTACAACTTATTAATTGCTTAGCAACTACGTTAAAGTAACCGCATCACAACCCGTGAAATACTTATTATAGAGTAGTTCTGGTAGCCATCTGTGGTCTACATCATCAGTTCCACTTTACCTAATGATGCTTTACGAGAGCAAATGCACAAAAATATGCAAAGCGCTATAAGTATGCCTATAATATTTAAAGAGTTTCCTCGATTTCTCTAGGATTCCATTATCAGGCCCTGACCAGATGACAATCGGACCAACCAGGACCAAACCCGTTCAAAGAAAAGATTTTTTTTAAATTGTTACAGCCGTCTTCGAGTAATCTATACTAATATTATAAAGCTGAAGAGTTTGTTTGTTTGGTTGTACTCAGGAATTACTGGTTCGAATTAAAAAAATATTTTAGTTGGATAGCCCATTTATCAAGGAAGGCTATAGGCTATATAACATCACGATACAGCCAATAGAAGCGGAGCATCAATGTAAATTGTTTCAATAAGGGCGGAAATTTACAAACGCACACGAGGTTGCCTGGGTCAGCTAGTCATTGATAAAAAGAAAATATGCCGAACAACTGGAAACCTTCCACTTTTTTTGAATTTGGTTAAAAAAGTAATTTTCAAACAGTTTTTTTCGATGTTTATGTAAATAGCTGATGTCTCGGGATACTGCAAACATAGGTTGCCAGCCGTAGTTAGTTTTACTTGAGGAAAAACTTAGGAGAATAAATGTTTAGGTACATACACAACATCATAAATGACGAATAATGATTGAAGCACAGATTGCATAGTCTAGATACAGGATAATATGAGGAAAAATATTATTCCTCTCTGTTAACTAAAATTTATTATAAATTGTATAAACAGGTTTATAAATATAATTTTGTTTTTTAGTTACCAAGACTAACTTTGTTGAAGTAATAATAACTTGACACATCTTACACACGGCCGTCTGATCTGAAACTAGACAGAGTTTTTTGTATGGATGTTGACGGGTACAAGAGAAGAGGACGACCAAATAAAAGATGGATGGACTGTGTGAAAGAAGATATGGATAGAAAGGGAGTAAGCAGTGAAATGACGAACGATAGAGTAGAATGGAAGAATAAAACATATTGCACCGACTCCAAATAAATTTGGGTTAAGGGTGGGCAGATGATGAAAAGTTCCGTATAGTTAAAATTAAATATTTAGCCCTCGTAGTATAGTATAGTATAGTATAGTATAGTAAGTATTCAGTCCTCACAGGTATCAGAATAATATACCTTAGCATTATCACAATTGTTTTGTTATAGAATTCTCAATAATACTAAATTACAAAAAAAAGTAGGAGCAGGCACTGGCAACTTCGGTTACAGCAAGTGCAGGCGGCGATCGCTCCCCATATAGGATGGATAAAAGTGAACTAAAAATATGAATCTACAGAGCCTGACTGGTTTGCGGATTTGGGTTTTTATTCATTTTGAAACTTAGTTTTAGACACCAAAGGTAACATACCATTTCACCGTTAGAGATTGAGATGACCTGTGAGTGATTCCACAGATAAAAAAGCCAATAGTTTGATTTCTATATGTTTTTATATTTTAAAATATTTGTATTTTAAATTTATAATTTATTTACCAAATTTTCGACGTTAATCGATAACATTAGGTATAGCCTACAGCTTTTTATTTTTGTAAATATTTCTTTTATTATTCTTAATTGATAACTGTGTACAACTGTAAAAACCAGTGTATTTTTTTATGTCGAAGTTTAATCTGTTGAACTAACAAATTATTAACTTTTAAACTTTCGCGTTCCATGATATAATTATGTACTTATACGGGAATTAACGCGATCACGAAAAGGTATTACATACCTCTGAAAACTTTCAATCGGGAAGATGGTTTCAAATTATCAACAGCGTGGAATCCAGTGATAAAAAACATGCCACCTCGCTTTTATGCGCAGTCGGGTGAACACAAGAATAGGGGCACATCGGTTTGCTTAGAGAATAGGGACACTGTTAGTATAGTATGTGACGGTACATGGCGAAATCAAAATATTAAAAATATCGAAAATGTGCGGGTGGATGAAGAACCTTCTACCTCACGATCTCGACGACGGAGGACGTGCACCGCTGAGCCAGTCAGCCTGTGACCACGGCCAGTGCAACCTGGTCGAAACGTCAGGCAATTCAGAGGTATGTAATACCTTTTCGTGATCGCGTTAATTCCCGTATAAGTACATAATCACAACAAATTATTGTCTGAAATGAAATGCTGTTCGTTGGCAAGCGCCTTACTTGAGAGCAGTGGGACATAATTAGACTTATGGATTCTTTTAAATTTTGTTAATAGTCCGAATATGATTTTAGGGTAAGAAAAATTGGAAAAGTTTATCAAAATTTGGGAAAAACTGACAGTGCTTTCTGCCGTGGAATTAACACATTGACATTTTGACAGGTAAACATCTGACGGGTCATTTTATGACTAATAAAACAATTTAAAAATACAGACAGTTTAAAAGTAATATTCTAACTTAAGCCTTGTGATAGACGAGGAAATGCATCGCGACCAAAAGCTAAGCAGTATAAAATCCGATATATTTTAACCGAATTCAAATAAAGGAGGTTGTATTTATACCACTAGGGTAACAATGCACGAGAATCATCTGTTGGTATGCGTTTACCGATGCCTATAAACGTATATATATTATGTACATTGCGAACCAGACTTTTTTTTTGGTAATTTTAAAAATAGTATTTACTGTACTTAATTCTTCTATGAACTTATTTTCCCATACTGTCCCATTTAATAAAACACGTTGTATGTGTACGAGTAGGTATAAGCTCGTTGCGCCCAGATTTACTCATAATTAAGTTTAAAAAAACTGTTTCCCGGTTATTAATGTACTCGTCAAGACCTTATTTTGATACCAAACATGTCATGATTTTTGACGTCAGATATTTACGTGTAAAGTCCACCATATTAAATTTTGTTAGAATGTATATGCTTTGTCACCCGGAATATTATTACAAATAAATCGATACCTCATTCATTAAATTCGGTTCAGGAGTGTAGGCGTTACGGTCACGTCAGTTCCACCCGCTGTTTCCCGCAGTTTCACGTGCGTTTATGATCACTGCCCCCTTCCTATTGGTCGTAGCGTAATGATATAGAGCCTTCGATAAATGGGCTATCTAACACTGAAAGAATTTTTCAAATCGGACCAGTAGTTCCTGAGATTAGCGCGTTCAGTTGCTTGAAAAAACAAACAAACTCTTCAGCTTTATATATTAGTATAGATTACCGTGCTACGGTGGAACGCACGTAAATAAAAACATATATACTTAGATACATACTACTGCTGCTAAAATAATTACCCTTCCTTTTGGCTTTGCCGCAGTCGGGTAAAAATAAGAAATAGATGAATGGAACTAATTAGACGTGTCCAATTTGAGGAACCTCTAAAATACTAAATCCAGAATCTTAGGATTAAATATCTATATATTAATACGTGAAGCGAAAACTTTGGATCCCTTTTTACGAAAATTGGGTGGACGGAGGAGTATGAAATTTCGCACACTTATAGTTTATACAGAGAAGAAGTGACGAATGCTAAAATTTTTGAACAATATTTGCTACAAAGTTAAAAAGAAATGCAAAAACGGGTACATACAGCTATGAGTGTCCAGTATATATTTTGACCTGTCATGGTACAAAAGTCTATACAATGACAGGTCGAGTAATATTGGCCAATGAAATAAACCATGGTCGAAATTCGACCACCACGCAATCTCTAGTATTATTAATTCCATGTAGGACACATTTTTATGACGGTATTGCAACATTTAATAAACAGGAGAATCAATGAATTTCAAGCGTCAAAATCCAAATCTTTATTAAGTTAGATCATTGATTAAATATCAAGCGTCAATCTAAATACCTACAAAAACATCATAACATTAATATACCGCAAATATGATTATAGAGACATCTATAAAGGTATAGACACACGTAAACGGAAAATATCGTACGTACAATAAAAGCCTTGATATTAGTTAGACGCCGGCATACATTCGCGCCAAGTCACACTGATTACACGCGTTTTTCGCAAATTTATATTTAACTACGTCTATTGTCAATAAGAATGGCAAGAATTGCTTTAGCTTTAGTGGTAGTGGTTTTAGCAGTCGCCATCCAAGGTAAGCCAGAAATAATAAACATTATTATAATACATCTTTTATTATGACTGAAAATGAAAAAAAAATCGTATATCTATTTATAAAAACATGTCTACTAATGAAGTTGTTAAAACTTGCTAATGAGTGACGTCGTATATATTTCGTAAAAAGCTTAAATATTTATAAACGAGGAAAACAAGTTTCGAAATCACGTATTATTATCAAATTTGATCAATAAATTCATATAAATTCATTACGTACGAACTCGTAATTAATGTATGACGGAATTGGAAGATATCCAAAAAATTTATTCCAAAGTAGTCAAAGTCAAAAGAAAAAATTAAATTTTTTTCCTAAACCGTGAAAGTTTTAATTGCAAGGAGCAAAAATCATTATTATTAAAAAGGTGACCTGTTATAATATTTAGTTATTTATCTAACCATTAACCCCTTTATTAATGCAGCATGCCATAGTCGTCCTGTTTGGTATTTTTATATGTCCCTATGGTTTAAGTAAATGATCTTACACATTTTAGAACATTGACTCCAAAGAGCAATAAATCTACTGAGAAGTTAGTGCATATTTCTTGGCCAGCATATCACCTTTTATGCAAAGGAAATGGACTATTATTATGTTAAACAAACACAGCCTTCTTGATTTCTAAACTGTTATTAAGATAGAATTTTTTTTATTAGTTAGTTCATGATAAAATAATTAGTGATAAATCGGCCTATATAATAATTTTTTTAATACCATCTCTAAATCTTATTTCCCTAATAACATATTCGTGTCTACAATTAGATGAAAATACAAAAAATACTGATTTTTTTAAGTACATATCAATATATTCATCAAACGTTTCTCTCATAATTAGTGTATGTGGCCTGGGGCCGTTCTGATTAAAAATAAATAAATTAAATCAAAATCGTAAAGGTGTTTGTAATCATGTATGTCATGTAAACAAAAAGTATATTCTGCGTAGTATGCCATTACGTATACGAATTTTAAACTTTGCTAGTGGTCGTCCAGCGGTCGAAATTGGACGGTATTGGACTTACGCGGGTGAAACCGCGGGGCGGAGCTATTTATAACAATAAAGCTCCGTCAAAAGTAGGGAAAATAACTGTTATGATCTTCTGTCTGCGCTAAATTACATTGAGTTATTAATTGGTATTTTTGGTGGTTTTCTCACTTTTGTCACCATAATGGTAAACGCTTCTTAAACATTGAGTTTTTAGCACTTTTAAATTAAACAACACAACATCTTAAATAGTTAATAATAGTTATTTAATATGAATAAAAAAACATGACTCATTACGCTTAAAAAATAGGTAATATATGTACATTAGAACATTTGCATAATAATTTTAATCAGTGAATATTTTAGAATTTTAAGCTTATGTGTAGCACAAACTAAAAACGAGAATCGCTTTAATACTACGTAAACATTAAATACCTATTACATTTATAAAATGTTACAATTTAATAACTTAAATAACTTTTAGTATATATTTACCTTTTTTTAAAAATCACACTTGAAAAATATTTGTAAAAGTCTATTATCAACAATGGGCGTCCTATGGTTCGAACGATGATGATTGTGTCTGCATTACATTTTTATGGCAAGCTAAGGTACAGACTTTAGTTTGGACTTGGACGAGTCCAGGGTCATCAGAACTTCCAATGAGTTTTAGTTAAACTGAAAGAGTTGAAAGGTGGACCTCGAAGAGGCATTGTCACTTCAGTGTGCCCTAAAAAGTCGCTACAGGTATGTTAAGATACAGGCACAGGTATAAAAAAGTTGATGATTGCATATGACGACAGCTACAACAGTAATGTTAAACAAAAACGATCTCAAAATTTACATTCCGATTTTCATAACCATTGATAAACACAAGTGTTTCATGCGTCATATACTCATATCACATAAGCGCTAACTAGAAGAAAAATAATATAAACTCAATATAGATAAGTTTCCTTTCTGTGCAAAACAGAATGGAATTGAATTTATAGTAGTAACCAGTTTTCAATCACCATTCGACACGCATCGTAGCCTTTTGTTTACCGAAATTTAACTCACGCATTTTGTTTTTTCTACTTTACTCAAGATGATTAAGACAAATGATGTACTTACGGGCTATTCAGCTACTATTCGACTTTATATTTATAATTACGATGCGATTTAATATAAAAGAACAGCATTTCAGAATGGACTGAAACTACCTTTTACAAAAGTTACTTTAAACCACAAACAAAAATCTGAAAGCAATTTTTATTATTAGTAAAGATAGACTTGAAAATATATGTTATATTATAAAACAAATATGTTATGAATTAATCTGCCATTCGATACAATCGAATCGGATAGGACACAATCGAAATTGTAAACAAACACAGGCTAGATTTTGCCTAGCGGGGTCACATATTTAGAAACACTTATCATCTTGCGGGTCGTGTGTTCCATTTTGATCTCCTGCAGCTCTGGTGATCTTACTCATTGTTTTTATAGTTTTTTACACCTACCCAAGCTAAATTGTTTTAGTAAGTAAAACAATTCATATAGACTAATATTATACTTTTTTTGCTAAATCCGATATATAAAACTTTTTTTTTAAATATGGACTGACTATAACATCTCGTATGACCCATGGGAATGGAAAATTAATTATTATTAATTGTATTTTAAACTTTCAGTATATTTTTAACAAGTCGATAGTTCGAGACACGTTATTTTATTATAATTGGAATATATGTACTTAAGTATATGTGTAATTGGTATTTATAATGAACAAAAACCTAATTTTGAAAGACCTCGCGAACACAAGGTGTGAATTTATGTACAAGGTTTTGTTAAGGTTGTGAACGAAACTTATTTATCGTCATATTCAAAAATAATTCAAACACGTTGATTATAAAATGGAGATGTCAATGGAACATAAATTGTGCCAGCTAATCTTATGTCATGGTCACAAACTTCAGTCGACCTCCTGACTTGTGAAATTGTGACTAAAAAATATTGTTGAATATTTACGACTAATATGTAATCTGTAATTACTATTAACAAATTTACATAAAGTATAAACTAACTTGAATATATGCTGCAAATAAATTTAAATGCATTATTTTATTCGCCTAGGGGTTAATCCGATTACCTTAGCTGGAACAGAGGCCAATAGTGACACTACCACGGGATAAAACAAGAGAAAACTGCCCCACTCTTAGTTAAATAGACAGTTTACGTAAGGGACCAGTGTCACCAAACTTCAAACACTTGAGAATAAGGTTATTTCAGTACACAAACAAATAAAGACGTAATCTCATAACCTTTTATCCTGGACACACTCATTAACATTAATGAAGATAACCGTAACTACTTCAATAATGCGTACGTATTCGAAATTCAAAAATTATTACATTCACACCAAAAAATTCGATTTTCAAAATATCGAAACTTAAAATTACGAACAGGTAGTCTGAATTTTAAAATTTCGTAAAAAGTTTAATATCGATATAAAAGACACCCAATGTACCAAATACCTCTTTTTTATAAAACTTTCATTTGGCCCAATTTTCATTTGACCTAATTTTCATATTAGCTAGACATTTTTAGTCAAAATTCTGTAATGAATAAGTAAATATCAGGAAACATCATCCAACTTTTTTAGTATAGATAGATGTATTAATTTTCTAATTTCGAACACGTGCCCTCAATAATAAATAGGTTAATAAATAGAACATGATACTATTATCCACTGTCGCTTGGCTCTTCAGACATGATTCCATAGTCTAGCCTAGACGGAATATATTCCCTTTTTAACCTAAGATATCACACCATTTTGTCCTCAATACGATACAGTAACAAGGGTATGATAATGTGGCTTCGCTTACTTTAAGCAACTTGTTGTATATTTTAATTATACATGGTTGGATAATAGTGGACAAGATCTGTTAATGCCAAACGATGTTAAACAATTGGAGTCAGCATTCAAAGTAAGAATGAGATTTAAGCTTTAAAACGTTATTAAATACAGATTATAAACGTGGAAGATAACGTGCTTGAGCTATTGCTAACACTCTCCAATCCTCTCAATATTCCCATATACGATAGTTCCCAAAGTGCCCGGTTGACGGCAATAGGCTTGCCCCCTCTTAAGTAAGTGGGAATAAATTATACTAGGCAAAATTTAGGCATTTAATACTACTAATACTACTATTAATACTGTCTACCCCTTCGGGGATACAGGCGCACATAACTACATATTATAAAACAAAGTCCCCCGCCGCGTCTATCTGTCTATTCGTGATAAACTCAAAAACTACTAAACGGGGATGACTGAACTTCCTGCGGTTTTTACCAATAGATAGAGCGATTCATGAGGAAGGTTTAGGTATATAATTTGTTAAGGTTTTGTGTAAATTGGTTGAAATATGATGATGCTAGTGGAAGATGTCTCTGCTACCCGTGCGAAGCTGGGGTGGGTTGCTAGTATTATATAAATGTGGAAACTTGTAATTGACATTTGCCACTACGAATTTCGCTTTAATACTGTCTAAGCTGTAAGCCTCCCAAATAAAATATGTATGTATGTATAAACGTGAAATAATAAAAAGCAAAAGGTCCGTAAATTTTACAGGAAACAGTTAGCAGAAATATCATCATAACCTCATAACTATAGGTATATTTTGTATCTATATATAATGTTTATCTGTATATATATTTAACTATAAGTTATGTATGTATTATGTATAATCAATTGTATTTGTAAGTACAACTATCTTTAACAAATTCGTTCTTATACACCTGCTATGTCCCACTCTGAATCACCCAAAGGTTGACTTGTGGATAATGCCATGTGGCGTTAAGTCCGCCTCGTGCATTGGAAACTGCAGGAAGTTTTTAAATAAATAATAAACTGGAATGATCTTCAGTGACATTTAACTTGTGCGACCTGATACTCCATAACTTCATGGAGCATGCTATCTATAACTATGTAGTATGTATATGCACCGTAGTTATTGATAGCAAACAATTTTCTTGATAGGTATTCTGTAGTTAAGGCCAGTTCCTTTAGTTAATTTAAATCAACTTAATCGAGTAATTAATAAAACGGAAAAGGATGTCTTTAGCAGCTTTGTTAATGACTAAATTAACTTGATAATTAGACAGTAATTTAATTATACCAATGAATGATTTTATCTACACAAGGATCTTCAATTTTGTTTTTTTAAGCTTACTAATATGCATGCTAAAGAATTATAAAACATTTACAATTAATTCGCCTTTCTAAGACAAATAAAAAGAAAAAAACACACGCACGCAAACAAACGCACGAAAAAATCGTCCAAGATTATTTTATTGAATTTTTAATGTAGTCCATACTTTTATAATACGAGTAGGTTAACTAGGTACTGCTGAAGATGGCACTTCTTCAAAACTTTCACATATCAAATTTGTAGTTTATATAACTCTTCATATCTCATCACGTGAGGAGTTTTGTGCGAGATTCCTTGCTCTGTGGTTTTATTCACATTCCTTATTGAAACTAAAATCGTCCTGACAAATACCTATATCTTGTTTTCCTCTTCTCTAGTCGTTGGTATTTAGAATATGTAGTTTCTACCTTCAGTAAAAAATAAATAGAATCATTTTTTAATTATTGATGGCAATAATAAACACCTTATCAAAATAATCAGAATGAATTCATTTTATATTTAAAAATTAACTTGCGGTTTGATTCGCATATTATACGGAAGAATATCGATCATATTAACCGGTATTTTATTCGTTTAATGCGTCAATATTTTAAAGGATTTACCTCAAACATTATAACACAAATAATAAGACAAACACATTAAAACCAGACGCGGTTTTTAAATAATCGTAAAACACAATATTATTCTGTGTTTTTTTTGTGCGTAGATTATACAGAATAACTTTATGTAATTTGCTTAATTAAAGTGACTGTAGTGTTCACTCACACAGCCAAAAATAACTACAAAATATTTTATTAGTAACACTAAAGCTCGTCATTAGCTACTAAACAAATAAACAAGGAATCGATTGACAAACCTAATTACCCCTGCCTACCTGCCTATGTATAAATTAAAATATTGTAAGACTTATTTTATGGTAATACTTACGGTCCGCTAGAGCACATTTACAATAGTATATAATAGTTACTTGGCGAGGGTAGTTAGCGCGGATTAAACACCCCCACTGATTTTTACCAGTTACATCAAATCAAGGAAAAACAGTCCCATCGGCAAAAAAAAAACATGATCTAACTTAGTTTTAATTTTTTGTAATGCATGTAACAAGTTGTGAGTTTAGAATGAAATGTTTTTATGCAGTACCTGCTTGTTGAACGCGATAATATTACCTACATATATTAGGAACTGGTCTTTCCCCACAGTTTCACTGGAGTTTATGGTCACTGCTTCGGTCGTAAAAGTCACAGCATGATATTAGTCTATAAACTTCCTCAAGAGCTGGCTATGAAATGCAAAAAGAATTTTTCATATTATACATATATATTAATACGTCAGGAAAATTCTTTTTAAGCATGGCACACAAGAATGTGAAATTTGTGAAGAAATGCAGAAAGCTAAACTTCCTTATTAATATGGGTTACAAAGTTACAAATTATGTAAAAACGGCTACATAAAGCTACAGAGGCATAAGGGGGTAGTATATTTTGACTTGTCATAGTACAAAAGTCTCATACAATGACAGTTCAAGTTAAACTGGTCGATTAAATAAAATAAAACATTCAAATCGGTCAAAATTCCACCGCTAGGCGATCTCTAGTACAAATAAATAGGCTTCTCTGCATGACTCTAAAATGGTCGTTATCTCAGCATTGTCCTACTTCGTAAAGACCAGCGCTGGTATAATGCTAACACCTACAAGTGATATTCACGAAGTGAGCCATCGTCAAGTTCTCATAATCACAAGATATGTATTTTATTTTGTAAAATAATATAATTTACATATTTCTAGTCAAGTCAGACTACGCACTGAACCAAAGGGAATCTTTTTCGTGGCTAGATGCAACTTTTAAAAATATTAAATATCGCACGTTACAGCAAGACAACGTGCTGTATTTAATAAAAAAAATTTAATTATCTATTTTCTATTCTTCTAATACTACCAGTATAAGCAGTCAGAAAGAGTTTGCATCATACATTCTGTCAAGAAAACATTGGAAATTGATCATTTAATTCTAATTCCAAATTCAATTCAAATAATTCTTTTTGTGATTAAGTTGGCACACCTGTTTTCTGTATTGGCGCGAAGTCTGAGCAATTCTGTCATTTAGTTTGTTTTTAGTACTCGATTTTGTAAGCTCATCTCAAGAGTGTTTTACGATTTTTAAAATGGATAAAAACATCGAACAAAGAGTTTGTCTCAAATTTTGCATTGCAAATGGAATTTCATGTTCAGAGTCGCTGAAAATGTTACAGAAAGCATATGGTGAATCGACTTTATCAAAAACTCGTGCATCTCATATGCATATATGACTTTTTCCCGTTCTTTCTTGACAGAGTAGTATACGAACATTCTCGAAACAATGATGTATGTAATCATACCACATATTCCCAAAATTAAATTTTAAATTCGGATTACAACTTATTTAAAATGCCAAATTCCTTTATAGAAAAAAAACTCAAGCTTATAAAATAAGTATCTTCTTTTTATTGTTGAGAGTTTTAGTGGCGCCTCATTCGGTCAAACATTATTTATGAATGTAATAAAAAAGTGGCATCTACATTCTTGACTAGAAGCCTTACCTCTGCAAAAAACATGTAGGTAAAATATATTTTTGCTTTAAATTATGTTTTGGAATGCAGATCAAATTTATTTAGGTAGTTTGACTTTGGAAACCATACTGGTTTTACTTATGTTTAAAGTTTTTTTTTACAATACATGCTCTTTCTTACCTCGGGGTTACTTAAAGATATTTTTTTTACATATTAATAAATGCATAATTATGTAGTTCTAACACGATATCTGTTAGATGGCCTTTTGGGACGTAAGATAGTAGGATAATCTAGTTGCTATTCTACCTGTTCTAAGGATAAAGTCAAAATATGAATTTGAAGTCATTTTAAAGATTGCAAACGATATTTATCATATTTTCTCCATTATTAAGTGGGGGAAATATGTATTTTTTTAACTAAAATTTAAAAATTATAGATCAACACAATGTCACTACAAAAATCGGTTGCTTTGTGAAACGTAAACAAATATTATTTTCAAATAAATAATCCCGCATTGCAAATAGGTAAGATCACTATTCAATTTAACACGTCATTTTTCTTATGAGGGCAGTATATTTGGGCTAGACTCAAATAATATCTCGGAATGGGGTATTTAGTAATTCGGAATTTAGGAAAACTAAAGGTACCGGGAACAAACTTACAATCATGCGGACACTATAAAGAATACTAATTGAATCAAATAACGAATAGTAGCAGAGAAAAACAGCACTGCCCTAGTTGTGTTGTTAATAACGTCTGTTTTCTAAATGGTGGGAGAATTCGATTAGTCTGATATTTCCAATTCTACACTACCTCTTTTTGTTGTCCTACCTCTTAACTGCTTTCCTATTTTTAATACTTCGTACTGCCATTCTAATTTAGTTTGTTCATAATACTCTCCTTCATTCGTCCGATATTCACACGCACATCGTTCAACACTGCTGGATTCATTCTTTACGAGTTATGTCCTCATCTTTTATCAAAACCTTCCTAATTTCGTTAATTCACTTGTATGCTACGTACACTTGTGTACCACTTCTCACTATTCTGTTCCCTGGAGACAGTAGGTATCTGAGTCTAGCCCGCCCTCGAATTGAAAGGACTTGCTACTATTTAAATTTATAATGCGCGTTTAAACTGTGACTGTTACGATTTCGTGTAAGATTTATCAATAAATTTAAATATCCTGTAATAAATCCTGTATAATAAATGTGTAAATGACGTCGGACACATGTTTATATGTATTAGGTCCGTATTTGTTGTTACATTATCAAGGAGTCGATAATCGATATTAGTAATCGTTAGTTTTATTGGTTATGGTTCATGAACAATGTAAATATGATCTTGGACAATATAACTAACACTGTCAATGCATATTGACATAATTTTAGCGATTACCTAAAAATTATGTCTGCATAAATGTAAGGATCAAATAAATGTGTTTTGTGAATTTGAGTAGAGACACTAGATAGTATTTGTACTCTATGGAATGTTTAAGAAAAGGCATTTATTAATTATTAATCGACAAAAAAACGAAAGAGGTGCTCAAGTCAACTCGTATATATTTTTATATATTTTTTTATGTATGATTACACATAACTTTTTCAGGTTGCTTTGATTTTGACAATTATTTTTGTATTGGATAGTGTAACAAAAATTCAACCCAAGTGTTAGAAAAATAACCATTTGTGAACCGATTCTGTTGAAACTTGGCACACATATATTATGTAGTTTTAATGACACTACAACATGACTTAAACCTGTAGTTGATCTGATGATGGAAACTCCTCAACGGTTTACAGCAGCTACCTCTTTATTTGGGCTTATTCTTTCATCATAATGAGAAATGAGAACTTTAAATATAATAAAATATTGTTGTTAAAATATTAAAAAAAATGACAATAATTAGGTAGTTTAAGTAGCTATTATATACTAGTTAATTCCGTAAGTTACGTAAGTAAAGAAAAAAAAACTGTAAAAAAGTTAAACCGACAAAAAAATTAAGAAACTAAATTTAAATTAAATATCTTTATGTCATAAAATTGGTCATCAATTATTAGAAAACGTCAATAAAAAACATATACTTAATTAAAAATTATAAAGTTTCACAATAATAATAACTTGACACATCTCACACACCGTTTTTCATTCGACATAGCAACCTATTATAGAGTCACCGCTATAATAGGTTACTAAGTCGAATGAAAAATTATGAAATAAACAAAATTGATAACAGATAATACCGTATCTGCATGTGTCTATCTATAAACACCCGTTTCCAAATCGCTGAGCCTTGTGAGAAGCAGTCGGGCAAACAAACTCACGGCCACTCTTAAATCATAAGATACTTTTAACAATATTTAGTAAATTTCACTTTTTTGTAGTGCGCTATTATGTTATTAAAATTAAAAGTAATTAAACTAAAATTAGGCTATGACAATAGGGAAACAGAAAATTAAGTAAAGAATCATTAAAAAAAAGTAAGAAAAGAAAATATAAGAGATGGAAAATAAGAAACATTACTATTAAATATATGAAATAGCTTGTGAATCCGAAACAATTCAATCTCAAGCGCCTTATCCTGTACATAATACTACTGAGAATTCACTACATCTTATCTGTGCCACTACTGAGTAATAGCCCGGCATCGTTTTTGTTTTACTGTGGACTTAAACAACATAACATTTGTATATTATCTGGGATTTTATTATAAAATCGCACACATTGACTTCGAAACGACTAAAAAGAATTTAAATAACAAACCTTTTAGCCTAACTAAACTCCTACACAAATGTAAAGACCTAAATAATTTTGCCAAACACACAATAAAAATAAAATTCAATAACTTTTCGGCAAACAAAAAATTCGGTACTCATCCATCATTTCAATTACCTAAGAAGGCTTAGACAATTGAAATGGAATAAAAACTCTGCCCAAGAAGGCTTTGGTTAGTATTTTTCGCCTTAGTCATGTCTAGGCTAAAGAAACAGCGGTCCATAGACAGACCAGAAAAGTAGCAACTCGATTAAAAAAGTCGTTTGGTAACAGTAATATTATAAACAGTATTATATTTGTCATCAACTTCAGTTACGATGTGATTTCTCAGAAGGTTTACATACGTTATGCTACTTATAATCATAAGGCTGCTTGTTGCCTTAACAAGGTCACTACTAAAGATCCTCAAGTCAAGAGTCGTTAAACACTTTTGCTATGACCATGATTTCAATTACCGAGTTGGTCTAAAGCAAAAAGTCCTATTAAAGTAAAAAGTCCTTAAAAAAACTAAAAATATGTATTCTTATTTTTCAGGGGCTCCAGCATCATTTGATGAAATTGTGGAAGCAGCAAAATCTGGAAATTGGGAACAGTTTCAGGCATTGTAAGAATCCATTTGATAACAGCTTATTACCTTTATACTTAAATACCTAACCCTTCCCTCTCACCTTCTTCACGCTTTCCCCCCCCCCCCCCTACTCCCACCTTAAAGGCCGGTAACGCACTTGTGACTCTTGAGTTATAGGTGACCCGATTGCTCGTTTGCCCCCTATTCCATAAAACAAAATACATGTAAATTAACACATTTGCAAACTTCACCATGCTGAGTAAAGTGCTCATAAATACCGAAATTTAATTGCTCTCACTTCGACACCGAGGGCTACATCAACCGGAATAGATACGAGAGGATCCTCAATTTTTACAATTTCATCTACTTGTCTAGAGCTAGGAGAGGCTGATCATCTGTCATTAAGGTTCTACCTAGTACGGATGTCAGTCTCTCACATAGGTTATCACTTTCTTGAACTGTACAATTATTAGTTTATTGCTGTAACATTTTCTGTGTGAGAGAAGAAATAAAATGATTATTATATTATTATTATATATTTGTCACAAGACGGTTCTGGAAACTCACGCACTTTTATTCTGCATCCTGGACTTAACCACCTTCTCCAACGATACACTGCACCAATAGAACTAGCATAAAATTCAGATATCGTATTGTGTACTGCAGTTCTTTGCGACACAGTTACGTCCTGAAACAGCTGTGTATGCAGTAAAATAGAGGGTGTAGCTGACAATGGAACTCTTACTTAAATCACTGAAAGGGCATGACTCTAGTATGAAGTTCAAAAAGAATTAAAAAAAAAAACAAAACTATCCGTTAAAGCTAACATGCATAAGTTTTTAACTTAGTTGGATTTAGATGAATGGATTTCCTCAATAACGGAGTGTCAAAATAAAAAAATATGTTAGATTTAAATTTTTTTACTTTACACATTCTACCTGCTTTTATGAGAAACGGAGGTAATAATACCTGGAAATTCAAACGGTCATAACTTTTAAATGGATAGTTTTAATTTACAAAAAATCTTTTTGTAACTGCTTGCTAGAGTCCTTTCAGTGATTTAATTAAGTGTTCCATTGTTAAATAATACTACTGTATACAAAATATGACAGATGATTTTATATGAATAGTCTACCTTCAGGTCATCCCTTCTCCTAGTTTCGATGTCGTGGATTCATTTAATGCTGTATTTGTATTGTCTTTGGTTTTAATTTATTCTTAATTTGTTCTCAGTTTGAACACAAATCTTGCCAGCAATCCATCGTGGAAAGTAAGTAAAACACTATACCTTAGATCATTAATATGTCTAAATGGAGTGTCGCACTACAAAAGAACTAAAATAAACGGGCTAACTTTAATAAGCTGGTGTGCGTGACAGTTTCGTTTTACACTCGCGAAACGTCACTTTAACTTACTAGTGTGCGTGTATAATGATACAAATTGATGAAATACCCCAATAAAAAAGGGACAAATTTATATGTTTTTTAGTAAACACAAATATAATTTGAGTCGAGTTAGTTTCATACTTTACTAAGAAATTCCTAGTTTCTCTCTCTTTCTAGCAAAGGACGACGCATAAATCTGACCATTACCCTCAAGCAAGCGTTTATGTGCTTCTTCTGTCGGATGGGAGAGTTTTAGGTCTCCCCTATTTTTTTTCCCTGAACTTTTCATAATAAAATATTCATATATGATTCAACATATCTCAACTTAAAACATTCAATAAAACTCAAATTACGTACAGTTTTTTAAAGAAACAATCGAAAATATAGCACTTATGTATTACAAAAACGTGCGTTATATATATTACTAGCAACCCGCCCCGGCTCCGCACGGGTATTAATTATGTACCTGAACCTTCCTCATGAATCACTCTATCTATTAGTGAAAACCGCATGAAAATCCGTTCAGTAGTTTTTCAGTTTATCGCGAACAGACAGACGTGGCGGGGGATTTTGTTTTATAATATGTAGTGATATGTGGTGAAGATTTTTATAATATGATTTTTTTTTCATCATTAGCTCAGCTACATGATATGATGATGATTCTAAACGCAAAAACCTCATAAACTAATGAAAAGTAAACAGAAACTCTATTCGTTCCTACAATTATCGAGGGTTTCTCTCAATTTTATCAGGATCCCATCATCAGATCCTGACTTCCTTGACATGGGACCACCCTTGAGGTTCCGTATCTAACAAAAAAGAAAAATCAAATTCGGTTCGGCCCGCCAGCCGCTCTGCCCCCGCTTTTTAAAACTCTGATATCTTCTAAGATATTCATTTTAATAATATGCTGTTCAGGGTAATTTTGATGAACATGAAATGCACAACGTATCTAATGTATTTAATTGGATAAGGAATAATACTGTATTGTTTAAAATAGTTTGATAAATAACCCATATTTTTTTTGTAATATGTAAACGATAAAAATGGTTACTGTGGGTTATCCTTAGGAGATAAACATATACCTTCGCGGCCTTTTTCATTGATCTTTTTAAGATATACAATTCCGTAGTACAGGGTTCAGCCAGCGTTTGCAATGTAAGCGCAAAAAAATATGTTTATTTACGACATCACATTAGAAACCCCTAAAATTATCAGTGTTTCTCTACTATATTATGCATGTATTATACATATAAACCTTCCCCTTGAATCACTCTATCTATTAAAAAAAAACGCAATAAAATCCGTTGCGTAGTTTTAAAAATCTAAGCATACATAGGGACAGACGGACAGCGGGAAGCGACTTTGTTTTATACTATGTAGTGATACTGAACCTTGTCTAAAGAATACGACCGAAGTGACGTAGCGTGAACGGTTACGCGAGTTCAGTGCTTTTTCCCTACACCAAAAGTGCACAACGCCTTGTTATATATACAACAGAATCTGTATAATTATGTGTCTGAGCGTGACGATCACGCAAGTTCAGTGCTATTTCCTCGTCCCAAAAGTGCACAACGTGTCTACAGAAGTTTTCAGAAAAAAAAATTGTTGAAATTTTTTTGATTGAAATTGAAATTTCATTTCACAAAGCTTTATTTTAGTTAAACTAAATCAATAATTTTTGACAATTTCAGCCGGTGGATTTCCAAAGCATCAGAGACCTGAAGCCACCACAAGGCGGCCAGGCCTACGGTGAAGCTGAATACACTTTCCAGTCTTCATCAGACTTCAACGGCCAGCAGACCAAAGAGCAAGGAGGTCATAAAATCATTAACGATAACGGCAAGGTCAAGGAATATGATTTCAATCCTTAAGTAGTCTACGATCGATGTTACCAAATCGAGGTAGTGAATTGATGATTTGTCGAGTGCTATTTCTGAAAATATTTGTTTGTTTTTTTGTCTAAATAATAGATTGATGATCAATTATTCATACTCGGCTTCATATAAAGGACCTACAAAAAACAACAAGCTTGCAACAAAAATATTTTATTAAGGATAACCATGAAAATTATTTTAAAGTATCTGTATTCTTAGAATACCCGTTATAATGTGATCAAAATCATGATTGCTATAGACATTTTTCCTCCTAACGTTTTTTGTGGCCTTTATTTATAGAAATATTAAGTTTGTTTATTCGATGTAGGTACGGTATTTCATCCCAAAAGCGATTTCTTCACGAAAAAGGCCTTGAACCTTGTTGACTTTGATTTATTGTTAAGGGCCATTCCTTTTGTATTTGACAACATGGATGAATTTGCAACTTTATTCAATTCATTTGCTTAATAAAATTGATTAATGATGCTTTAAATTGTATATACGAGTATTAATGTCTTGTAAAGATATTTAAATATATGTTATTTTGCATAGCTTCAACATGTACCTATGTAAATGGATTTCAGTCGATTTGAATAAATAATCTCAATGGTATATTTTATCCCAGTGATAGTTGTAATTCATGAATTGAATAGGAGGGCTCTGCTATTCTTTTCATCAAACAAATAGTGTAAAAAATGTGTGAGAGATTGCCATCACAGCACTTTGTAAATTAACAATAAAATTATTACAATGTGTTTTGATGGCAAGCAGTTTAACTTAGATGGAGTTCAAATTTTCTTTTGGCAGTGAATTGCTCACAATGCATGAAATTAGAGTCGGTGATAGTCTGTGATTGTTATTTTTAATAAATTAATGTACAAATATATAGTTATTTAGTTTCATTTTTTAACTTTTAGGTAAACAATCTTATATATTAATACCGCACAGCTGAGAGGACGACAAGGAATAATAAACAATAACAGTGCTTATTTTTTGGTCGAGTGCCTGAAATACATGATGAATAGATGCATTAATATTTTTTGGTATTTCATCGGGTCGTTCGTCATCTCGTCCCAAAACAAACGAATTTCAGTATTAAAAAAATTTTCATTCGTCATTTCGTCCCATTCTTAAAATTCTCTAAAATTTTAGTTGATTTATACATTAGTACAGCCAAGAAGAAAACTTTTGAAAGAATTAAAGTAAAATACAAGAATCCTTCATCTTTAGTTCTTATTAAAACTTAACAAAAGCAAGAATGTGACGAGATAACGAATGAAAATAATATTAATTTTGAAATTCGTCAACTCGTCCCAGTGGACCGAGTTTTGGGACGAGTCGATGAACGACCCATTTCATCATGCTAAATATTTTTGACTAGTGGGATCTAATTATAAACTATCTTCAGGCGCTCAATCGAAGTATTGTATTTTTGAAAAACCAATCCTTAATTAAATCTCAACCCCAAATTGTAAGCGTTCATTTTTATGGATTTTGTTTTAAGAAAGAAAGCCTACTAATTATATATACTAATAATGTCTATTTGCTATCATTTTCATACAAAGTTTAGATAGTGATTACTTATTTTTAACCCCCGACGCAAAAACGACGAGGTGTTATAAGTTTGACGTCGATGTCTGTGTGTGTGTGTCTGTCTGTGGTATCGTAGCTCTCAAACGGATGGACCGATTTTGATGCGGTTTTTTTTTCATTTGAAAGCCAGTTTCCTTGCGGTGGTTCTTAGCTATGTTTGCTTAATATCGGTCTAGCAATGTAAGAGTATCAGCTCTTTTCCAAAATGATGTGAGGCATTTTGTAATCGTTGAAGGGATTTTCGAGTCGAGGGTGTTTTAAATTTTAAATTTATATTTTGTTTAGAGGTTGCAAGATTACAAACCTTAATTGTAGACACATAAGACGAATCATAAATTTTCGTGAACTGATGTGTATGGAACATAGATATATAGCAACTGAGCGTTTACTTGCGATACATGTCATTTACGCGTTTTTGATCTTTCAAACCGTCTCTTCTGCTACGATGCAAAGATGGAGCTCATACATGAAAATAACGCATAATTGAAAAAATCGGTGTGGAAACAAATAGGCAACTAATTCAAAAAATGTCACAGATGTATTATAAAATAATTTGATTTTGGAATGCTTAGCAGAATTATATCGATCGTCAGACTAGCCAGGCTAAAAATAGTAGTAGATATGAAGTATGTAATACTTATGTATAATAGTACAAATGTATTCCCATACATTACTTTTCTCAAAAGCAAACCGGATAACAGGAGAGCAAAAATAGATGAAAAACCTTTAAAAAAAACAGTCAGTCGTAGGACTGCACGTCAGAAGTGAAAACATAACTTCACAATGTATTTGCATATACATACGCACACACATCTGTAATATATAATTAGGTTAAAAACAAAAAGTAGGTAACAACATATCTAAATGTATACATAGGGTACACTGGAAGTTCTGCGCTCCAGGCCGCTCATACATGTTTGAATTTCGAATGTTATATTTTTTTAAATATGAGAAACTCGGCTCCGTCTTACCAATTTTCGATCAGGTCACGTGTCCTGACGCGAGTTTAACATTTTTTATCCATCCCAAAAAGTGCACAACGCCGCTAAAGAAGTTTTCACTTCAAAAATAGAAGACTGCACTTTTCTTCATTACATGAATGGCTTCAATTTGAGCTATGTTTGATTCCAATAACACATCTATTACCTATATCTAGTATAGTATTATGTTATCTGTGCCTATATGTACGTCAGAAACGTCTAGACGTAGTCGACGAGACGAGCTGCGCTGAAAGTATACTATTTCAAATGTCACTTCTGACTAGGGTTGCCAACTTTTTTTTTAAGACATAAAGTATATTTAGGTCTGAGACGATTAGGTCTCAAACAGTATTTTAGGAAAATGAACAGTATTTTATTATTTAATGTTTTGAATACATATTTTCTTGAACTTCTCAAAGAACTTATTAATTTATAGTCTTTTTGGGAAACCTCATATACCTCACCACAATTATAATTGAAATTAAAATAAATGAGGAGCTAATTTTTTATCAAATTGATATTCGCTCTGAAATTCGAGTAGCTAAACTCAAAGTCAAAAGAAAACAGTATTTTAGATACTTTATTTTTGTTCAACAGTAAAAAGTACAATACAGTGAAAAACAGTATAATACTGTTTTTAACAGTATAGTTGGCAACCCTGCTTCTGACTGTTGTTTATTATTATGTTTCTTTTGATGTAATATGGGTTAAATCTTCATAATTAAAACAAGGTTTTCAACATTGAAATAGAAAAACTCAAGTGACTTACCAGTTACTTCGTTGCCTGTGTAAATTCTTCACAGAAGAACTTCATCCTCGAATCGCCGAAAAACCATTTTCTCCGATTATATCAGACAGGATTCCAGCTTGCATTGAATGGAAGTATGTATTGCACAGATAGCTCTCTTATTTTTATAGCAACACACAAAGTAACAAAAACACACCAAACTGGGATTTGTGTACATTAACATAAAATATCAAAAGTTGCTTCAAAAAAAAAAAGAACAGACATATCTAGTCTTTCTCTGCTCGTTAATCGTCATTGGAGGTTAAAAATTGTAGTCAAAAGAGTTATTAAGAAATAAGGCTCTTGATGAAAATACTAAACAATGTGTTTAAACGTGCGATTTATTCACATACAAATAACTATTGTTTATTTTTTCATGTAAAGCAGTTTTCAAGTTGTCTTTAATACCATTTATTTTTTACTTTTCGCTGTACACTGTTACTAGGATCACTTGATAGTTTCTCTTATTATCAATCCGATCGAAAGCCAATAATTCCGAATTCGTTCCTTTTAATGCTGAAGATGAAGCGAGAAGTTACAGAATTTAATCAAGCAATCAATTTCATATTTTCCGAATAACATACTAAATTGGAATTAAATTCTTCAATTATATATATATTAAATAACTAAATTAAACAGTGCTATGCATAGTTACATGCATGAAAATGCTGTTTTTCTTTTTTCAAGGGCATGGGAACCTTTAAATGACTTTCCACTTATGCCAAGTCCGAAACGAATTAATTATTGCGACCATAATAAAGTAGTGCTGTTATTAAAAAAATGTTTACGGGCTAAACATAACATGACAAAAAATGGTGAGATATAATATAATTAGTAAAGTAACAACATTTAATAATAACCGTATTGATATTACATATCTTTATTTTTTTAATAAAGAGAATAGAGAATGACTTGGCCATCACTTAGTAGCACAGACACATAAGAATAGTCTACTATTTTTAATGGTCCTAATTTAAGCGTAGCGCTAGTGCGAAAGAGTGCTAATATGTATTAGGTAAATTTTGTTGTATATAGATACTATTGCCATGTCCTGTACAGGATTTTACCACTTTTTTGTGGTATGAAAACTGCGTTGCGAGACTTACATTTTTTACATTTTTTGGTGGGATCTCATTTCTTTTTATAGTATATATATAGTGACTCACTGTACCTTTTGGTACTTACTATTATGGTAGTGTGAGTAAAACAGTAACTTAAGTAACTGCAAAAGTAACTTTATAATTGCATATTAATTATATAGTTACAGATTACAACGTTACTTATGTAATGTGTATATCAAAAAAGGGGTTGACACCGGGCTGTAGTCGTGTCTTTGGGTTTTTTAAATCCAGAGATTGCGCCGGTGTAGACGGAAGCCGTCGAACGACGAGGACAAACTGCATAAAGGACACTGATGCATTCAACATCCTTTTGTATGTACAATTTCAGAACTTTGATAAAAAAAACGAGCGTTAAATCGATTTTGAAAACTCTTTTAAAGCTTAAACTGAAACATTTTGGGCCTTTCAGAAATTAAAAGAATGAGCGAATACACCGAAGAAACGGATGCCATATTTTTTCACATCGGTGCTACCAATGGACGACACGGCGTGGGGTTTATGGTGGCAATGATGTGGGAAGTTATATTGTCGACTTTTTAGGCTATTCTAACGGGATGCAGCGCTCAAATTTTCACAATTTCTAACAAATCCTTAACTCTTGTACAAGTTTAGGCACCGACACACACATACAGAAATGCATGCATACCGATGATAGCAGTATTTTTATAAATTGTCAACAGGGCATGTGATGACCGAGTCACCTAGAACATGGGCATAGGTGACATAAACGCGAAGGCAAGATTAAAATAAAATCTGTGTATCGAAGACTAGCTGTGCCCGGCAGTTTCACCCGCGTTAATTTGAGGAAACAACCTACTAAAATATATTCCATTACTTTAAGAAGCTATTTTAACCCCCGACGTAAAAACGACGGGGTGTTATAAGTTTGACGTATCTGTGTGTGTGTGTGTGTGTGTGTGTCTATCTGTGGCATCATAGCTCCCGAACGGATGAACCGATTTCTGTTCTTATATATAATTCAAGAAAATTTGTTCAGCCGTTCGAAGACCATCAGCTCTTTTCTAATCGTTGAAAGGATTTTCGAGGGGGTATTTTAAATTAAAAATTTATAGTTATAGGTACATCACGCTATGATCAGTAATAGTTGAACCATAGTAGAAAAGTCACGGGATCAGGAATAATAAAGGAAGGCTGGGTAAAAGTACTGGAGTATTATAAAATGTGTGTCTGTCATAATATTATGTAGGTATTTATATTTTGTAGTAGATATTTTAAAGTACTTCTGCGTACAAGATATTTTTAGTTTTATTTTCTTGCTTAAATAAGAAAAAAAACAAGAATAATAATAATAATATTTTATTATCAAAAGAGCGAAATACAATTTGTCCATCTCATCTAAACTAGAAAGTACAGTTGTTTATAACGCATAAGTATATTTTTTTAGAGATAGAGTGAACGTCAGTGTCTATGATAGTGTTAACTGTGTTACAGACACTGGCGCCTTCCTTCAATAAAGGATTAGCGAAACAATACCCAATAGAAAATTACTACAGAATAGAATTATATACCTAGATAAGTTAGGTGTACCTAGATAGTCTAACCTATGTTGAACGGTAAGTACATATTTACTTAGTTAAGAAATAATTGAAAAAAAAAATAGAAATTAACAAAAACAAAATTTATTATAAACTTATTTATTTAAAAAGTTATATTATACGATGAGATATCGCAAAAATGATAAAACGTTGAGGGGTCAATTAATTTGAAGAGAGCTTTCGCACCCTCGCCAAAGTGAATCCTAAAAAAAACTATATCTCCGGTTCTAATTGAAGCACGCGGTTGATTTAGCCTAAGAACACTCGCTGCAAGCTCTTTCATTTGAGCGTTTGTCCACTTAAATTGGTTGAGTTGGAGGGAAGCTTTGTGTGAACCACAGAAATCTAAATTATTTAGATTTCTGTGGTGTGAACATTTAACTTAAATTTAATGCTGGAACTGCAGGGGTCTTCTTCATAAATTAGAAAAAAAAACCTAATACAGTTTCACATAATATATTTTTTTTGTTTAAGCTTTATTTAAACAAAACAGATTTTTCTACAATATTTTGAATACGTTTTTAAATGCTCGAAAACAACTATTAAGGCGATAAAAACAAAGTGACTATAAACGGGTACATCCTGCATAAGGCAGTCATGATTTCTGCAACAAAAGTGTTTAATCGTGAGGCACGATCACATTAATTATATACCTGTTGCAATATCGAGTAGATTCGTATAACAAGTCAACGACAACACATACAGTACACACAAAAAAAGTACAGTAAAAAAAAAAAGTATTTGTTTTACGACATTTGTTTACTAACTATTGATTTATGTTTTAAGTAAGTAAGTAATTGTGTTTTATATTAAATACTACAAATTGACATTTCAAATATTTATAATTTTACTAATAACTTACTGTTACCCGCGCGACTTCGCTCGCGTGTACATATTTATATATTTTGGCACCGAGATTCTTTTTCCAAAATAAAAGTAGCCTAAGTTACTTCTAATAACACCAGCTATCTACCAGTGAAAGTCCTGTGAAAAAAGGTTCACCCGTTCCGAAAATTAGCGGGAACAAACAGACTTACCCTGCTTATCTACGGTAAATCCCCGTATAATTTATTAGTAAATCGTTTAAAGTAATAATAAAACGATATTGCCGGCCCTGCCCTGCTAATTTGTACTTGCAGTAATCGACATTTTTGTGATTTTCACTTTTTTGCAAAAATTACATCTTAATCTATGCATAAAAAAATTATTCTCATGATTTTTTTTATTATAAACATGTTTTTTATTTAACCAGAAACGCAGCACTTGCACAAAAACATTGCTTTTGTTAACAAGATCTGCAGCATTCAGCATGTGCTAGAAGGTTGTGCAGTACTTTATACATTTACTGTAGCTTGGTTTAGCATATAACTTCTTTTGAAACGAATACTAACTAAAGCCAAACGCAGTATTCTACAATAATGCGTTTGAGTGTAGCGAGCATAACAAAGAGCCCCTCTTGCGCTGCTAAAACTAAATGCAGTATTAGTATACAGTGCCGCGTTTCGTGCTAGCAAATCAGTGCCTCGATGTCTTTCGCGGACGGAACCACTAACTAAAAACGCGGTATTGAACACGTGCTAGGTGATTTTGCAGTAATAAACAGAAATACTGCATTTGGCCTTAGTGATACTGTAAAGCTCACAAGCCCAGATGGGAAATGAAAATGCAGTACTGTGCATTTTATCCAAATGAGACATTAAAGTAAAGAATTAAATATGTCAATAGAAAGCTTGATTTTTTTCTAATTTTTTAAGTACACTTCAAAAGTTATATAACATAGACTTGTTGCTAAGATTTAAAAAAATACGTTTACCGCGTTTATCTCCAAACCACCATTTTGCAAGTACCTACTGCGTTTGCAATAAGGAGGGCAGTGCCGGCGTCAGGTGACGCTTGCGGTTGGCACTGAAAATCAGTACTGGGATGTTTTGTAACAGTGTATGTTGAGTGTTAACCCGAAATTGCAAAGCAGTAGCGTACTATGAGTGATAAACTCTTTAAAATTAATGTTGAATAAAAGAAATACATAAAAGGAATAACCACATGTTGCCACGTCTAGAATGACACGTCACCTACATACATTCTACATGACATAAATGACGTATTGTAGACATATCATAGACCAAAAATATGATGTTTGTGGTAGGTGAAAAATATCATTGTGTTTTTAAATGTAGACCTAATACTAAAAAGTAAAAGAAGTAAGGTGAGGTTTTTGCAAAAAATTATATTTTCTTTCTTTCTTCTTTCTTCTTACATATAGACAGAAAGATAGACAGACAAAAATGTTAAAAATTGATTTTTTGGTATGTACATATACCAAAAAATCATTTTTTTTTATTTTTGTCTGTTTGTCTTTCTGTGTAAACACGTGTAAACTTTCGGATGCATTTAGTAAAATGCTGTTATTATGACATTACAAAAAGATACTTCAATTTTATTTATTTCTACGGATGAAAATCCTAAAACTTCTACTTTGTACCTTATTAATTTGATTTTGATGATGATTGTACCTGCCTTTATTTATTTATTATATCATATTACCAATTTATAAGGTAAGCAAAAATTTGCAAAATAATATTAAAGAAAGAAATAAAGCAAAAAATTACAAAAACTAAATTTCTTACTAAATCAATGTGGAGATTTGACCTTGCTTTTGAGCTAGTAGATTACTGCTCGAAAGAGAACCAACACCGTACAAAAGAACACGGTTAGATAGAACTACCAACGTAGAGCTGTGTGTTTGTTTGCTTTTGTGGCCACAGCTCAGAGAGGATAGGGTTTGTCAATGTATGTTACCAATAGTGTTAGAAGTAGTGTTTAACGACACCTGTAAGCGCGTAGCACAATTAGGCGGGCCCTGTGCCTGACTTGTCTTTCTTTTTAAACCCGACTACGTTAAAATACTGACTACCTATCAAACAATACACAATACAATACAATACAATAATAAAAAATATGTACAACTCTTATGAGTTGTACATATTTTTAATTTATATTTTTGTAGCCAACTTTTTAAACCTTACGTTTTTATTCCAACTACAGCTTTGAGAGTTTTATTTTTGAGAACACATTTTGTGGCCATAAATACCGCCATTTTGATTTTTTATAGTTTTAATATACCACTCGCGCAATATAGACGAATCTAACGATTATCGTTCATCAAAATCGGTTCAGCTGTTTAGTAGTTACGAAGAAACAGGCATGTACATTACATTTACATACATAGTTCAAACATATAGCGGGATTTGAACCGGGGCGTATATGCAAAATACGTTTTTCTTTTTTTATTGGACCTTTTGCTATTGCACTCCAGTTATAACGACGAGACGCTTCCTATATTTTTTCTATAATTTTGTATAAATTATTTTTTAGAAAATTATGAACCACTTTTTGTCATGAGATTATTTTATTCGAATTTTTTAGACGTAAGCGCATGCGACTTTGATTATGTCATTCTAACTACATGGAGTTTATAGATAGAAAGAACAGCTCTTTCTATCTATAAACGTCTATATTCTTTATGCCAAGAATGTTATTTTTGTTACATATACCTAAACTTTGTTTATCTATGCGCATGTTAGTGGCGGGCAACTTTTCGAGCTCTCGAGTTACACAAACCATTTCGAACCATTCATTTTAGACTTTTCCAAATCAGGATCAGATAAATTTTTTGAAATAAAATGATATATACGCCGTTAAGTGCCTTCTTACTGACACCATCATCTTTTTTTTTCCATTTTTTTTATTTTTATAAAGAATACTAGTAACGTGGGTCACACATTACTAGTATTCTTGTTACCCTCTCCAGCTAAGCTAATGCTTGTGTTAGGAGTGCGTTCACGTCGGTAATGCACTGGGTGGGGTTCGAACCCGCAACCATTTGATCGCAAGTCCGACGCCTTAGCCATTACGCTACCGCCGCTTATTTTATATATATTTTATTTGATAGAAATCCTAAATTTTAGCCTAGCTAAATATTAATATCTTTTTAAATAACAATGTGTGGGTGTGTGGGTGTGTGTGTGTGTGTGTGTGTGTGTGTGTGTGTGTGTGTGTGTGTGTGTGGGTGTGTGTGTTTGTGTGGGTCTGTGGGTGTGTGTGTGTGTGTATGTGCGCGTGTGCGTGCGCGTGCGCGTGGGTGTGCGTGTGTGTGTGTGCGAGGAAACAGTACGTTTTTTTTAGCCTGGTCATCTCGATTTTTTCTCATGACTGAGCGTAGCCGTACAAATAACTGCCGAACGGTGAGCACCTTACAATTTGCGTAAAATTATGCTGTTAGGTAAGCTATGCCATATTGTGTGGCAGACTAGCCGAGGGCTGGATAGACTAGTACCAATTTATGCAGTGGTTAATGACAAACACATTTATAAGTCGCCGCATTCTGGTTGTTACCAGCACTTCCTGCTTATTCGATCTCAGTCAAATGTCTATCTGTACGCCCAAGCTCTTCACATGATCGCTTCGAGAAAGTTCTGTGTGCGTACATCCTTGTTGGGTAGTGCAGTTATGAACTTTAAGGAGGAAATCATTTCATTTTAGTCTGTTTATTCAGAAAGCTACAAAATTTAGTTTTATGTAGGTTTAATGTTATTAGGTTTTGAGTCAAAGCCTTTTGGAAATAGAAAAGACAAAACATTTTGAATGGTTTCAAATGATACTTTGAATACAGTGTCTGATTCATTCAAGTTAAAAAAACAAGTCTTCATTTCTACCTAACGTTGCTAATCTGAAAAGAACAGGCGCATGATTAATCAATTGATTAGGTTTAGAGATTATAGTTTTGGAACAGGTACATTTATTTTGATTTCTAAATTCTAAAGCTAAGGTTTTATTGTCTTGACATCTTTGGAGAATAGTTTTTTACCGGCATCAGATAACAAAATCGAGTACAAGCTGTGGCAAATGGTAAAACAAGCACATGGATTTATTTACCTGCTCGTCTAATTTTGGCGACACTATCAATAAAACAATAATCTATACTTATGTACTAATAAAGCTGAAGACTTTTTTGTTTGTTTAAACGCACCAATCTCTGGAAATGTCAATCAAATTTGAATAATTAATTTTGTATTGGATAGAGGAAGATACGACCTTTAGGCTGCAGGGAACAGCTAGTATGATAGAAAAGCAAGTGTTGTTTCCCAGCAAGTGATATCCTATTCGAGGAAAATAAAAAAAATGTCTACTTGCTGCAAAAACGTTTTACGAGAGTTTGTGTACACGGACGGAAGAAATAATTATCACTACATCACTACATATTATAAAACAAAGTCTGTCTGTTCGCGATAAACTGAAAAACTACTGAACGGATTTTCATGCGGTTTTCACTAATAGACATAGTGATTCATAAGGAAGGTTTAGGTATATAATTTGTTAAGATTTCGTGTAAATTGTTTGAAATATGTTGATGATTGTTGAATATGTCTCTGCTACCCTTGCGAAGCCCTGTTGCTTGTTCGAACGAATGCACCCACAGACTACAAATCCATGTCCTTGTTCCATACCAACAAAGATACGTAAAGCTCATCTCTAAGTAGGTTATCTGAATAGCCAATGATGTCAGTTGCGTCCGAAGTTAATCGCCTATTACCACTTCTACATGTACAGACACACAGGCACACAAAGCGTCTTTGAGTGCGTGTACACTGTTACACACACTCGGTCAATGTTTACATAATATATTTACTAGTCTACGTTACGTTATCAACCTATATCTCACCTATTTGACCTCATCAGAAGATACAAACAACTAACCTTCACCTTAGATCTTCACATCATGAATTGTATGATAAATATACTAAATGACATACAAACATATAGTCACGCCTGTATTTCCGAAAGGGAACGCAGAGGTGTATTAAACACCAACATTTTGGCAACTATAATTTATTGGTCCCTGTTACGTAATAGAGGGCAACCCTATTGCCGTCAACCGGGCTCTTTGGGAAATATAAATGGGAAAGTTGGGAGGGAGTATATTGAAAGGGAAAAGTAATTTCAAAAATAAAATTAAAACTATTAATTTCAAGTAAATATTTGTCAGTCAGCATTGCGCTTATAAGCAATGTAACAAATAACTTTGTAAAAAAAACATGTTGGAAAAGAGTGTCCTTGGAATTTCTTGCCTGTTCTTCTCCATAGGATCTACGTTTTGGAACAAGCAACTAGCTTCACGACCTACTTATACTGACTGACTCCTCCTGACAATTCAAAAATACCTACAATGGGTTTACTTGAAATAAATAATTTTGATTTTGATTTTAAGTCGGTCGTGAAGCTAGTTGCCTGTTCCAATAGGTACATCCTATCAAGAGGAACAGGCAAGACACTCCAAGGACACTCTTTTTCAACATGTTTTTTTTTTAAAGTTACTTGTTACGTTAATTCATCCTCAGCGCCTTTTTCCAACTAAGTTGTGGTCGGCTTTCAGTCTATCTACGATAGGGCCGACCTTTGATATTTTACGTGAAGCGACTGCTATCAGACCTCCACAACCCAAGTACTAGGCGATATCAAAGTTCTGTAGTTAGACCAGGTTGTCGGACTTTTTAGGGCTCCAACTACCCGTAACGAATACCACAGATGTTTATAAGGCACTCAGGACCGACAGTTTAACGTGCTCTCCGAGGCACGGAGGGGTCTCAGTGTGTTAGGAATGATCACCCATCCTAGACTGACCTGGCTAGCATTACTTAACTTTGTAATGTGCTTGACCCTTGAAACCTTAAAATCAACTATCAAATAGTAAATCATTGTTCTTCATATACATAACTAAACTAAAATTTAAATAGAATGTCCATTCAAATGTAAATATAGTGACTATCCTTATAATAGAAGTACATGTACAGTTCAAAGCTAGAGTCCTATAAGGAGAAGTATTTGCAACGTCAATGACATTGCTCCCGGATGTTTATTTACACTTGAACGACATGCAGTATTACACTAAATAACTATACACACAAAAACTGCTAAGTGATATACACAGTGGAGTAAAGGGCTGTACTTCCAGCCAACACCACGCCATCAGGCTAAAGGCCACCTCGGACGGTGGTTTGTATAAAATTGGATCCACTATTTTTAACCCCCGACGCAAAAACGACGGGGTGTTATAAGTTTGACGTCGATGTCTGTGTGTGTGTGTGTGTGTCTGTCTGTCTGTGGCATCGTAGCTCTCAAACGGATGGACCGATTTCGTTGCGGTTTTTTTTTCATTTGAAAGCCAGTTTCCTTGCGGTGGTTCTTAGCTATGTTTGGTTAATATCGATCCAGCAGTGTAAGAGTATCAGCTCTTTTCCAAAATGATGTAAGGCGTTTTGTAATCGTTGAAGGGATTTTCGAGTCGGGGGTGTTTTAATTTTTTTTTTTAATTTTGACATGTAGAATTTGACAAGGAAAGTGTGTTAAAATGTCGTCAGGAGAAAGAGGTCTAGAAGAAAAGCGATGTGGCTGTAAGGATGGTGTATGTCTGAAAGTTATTAAATCAATTCATAGACTATAATAACGACTTCGGCGATCAGGGTCGTTTTTGAAATATATATTTTTTCTTGCAGCCATTACCCATTTACTGGCGATCAGAGTTACATACATAATACATATTTTAATAGTTTTTGGAACAAAGTTCCTTATCGCACACTTCAGACGCTCGGTGGATCGGGGCTAAGCGGAAAAAGTGTTAGCGCAACGAAAAATGCTAACCGCGAGTTGATTTTTAAATTTACGCCGATGTTGGTTGGATACTAATTATCCATATATTAGTTCGGGCTACTTTCACAGATGGCGTAGTTTTAATTTCGAGTTTTACAATATTTACTATTTATATATATATAATATGTTATGTGTGTTGATACAATTTATTTAGTCCATTAAATATTGCGAGGACTACGCGCGCCCGTTTGCAACCTTCATGGATTGACGAATAAATACTACTTGGTCGCGCGAAAGTCTGACCTATCCTTCTTGGTACCTGCTCTATTAAAGAGTTACAACAATATATTTATATATAGCGCAAGGAACATCATTCCAACAACGTTTTTACAGAAGTTTTCTTCTTCACTAACACGCGGAGCCCCGTTTCCATTAACTACCGGTCAGGATTACAGATCGGACAATTTCCAAAGGGACATATTCCAAAGACTGCAAAAACGTTCTAATCGCCGTTTCTCAATAGTAAATAACGCTGCAATTACCCAAGGACCACCGCGAGGAATTTTTTTGTCAAACACCCAAACACCTCATAAAAATATATTCCGTTCTATTGTTTTTCTGCTAATGTTTGTTTATGGTATAATATACCTTTATGATTATTTCTTTTGCATATTAAAAAACGTTAATATAAAATTAGTCGCAAAATATAAGACATTATATTTTTATTAAAAAATTCTATAATAAAATTATATTTATGTCCAAGAAGGCCGCAACTGTAACCTACTAATTTTGAAAGAATGTAAAAACAGTATTAACTGTTTTTATCATATGACTCTCTCGTATGACGCCCTCTCAATGCGTCTTCTGCAAGTCGGGAGGAGAGCTTACCTGTTCTGATTTCTGTTTCGCTACTTCCATTTATATAACGCGGCAAAGTCCCACGCCTAGCCTGAAATATTTTTTCCCTAATAAACGCCATGAATCTTGAACACATTGACTCTCATTTTACTTGGCGCCTACTCAAAATGATTTAGATATTTACGTTAGGAGCTTAATTAGGCTAACAATGCTTATTTTTTGTTTTACAGTTCCATTCTACTTTCGTCGTTTTAATTTTTTGTGTAAAGTTTTTATTATTTTGGTTTGTTTTTGGCTAAAATATAATTATAATTAATAGCTACTTACTTAGAATTCTTATTTACCTACCTTATGTATTTTATTATTCAATTTTATTTGTTATAATTATTTTAAACAGATATTCTAAAATCTACTATTATGTTTAAAGTTCTCATTAAGAGGAATTAATAAAAACAAACACGAGATAGCTGCTGTAAACCGTCGAGGAGTCCCCTCGACTGGCTTCCGCATCCATCATCAAATCAACTACAAGTTTCCGTCATGTTGAAGTGTTATTAGAACTACATGTGTGCCAAGTTTCAACAAAATTGGTTCACAGGTGTAAAGTCAATGGATAAACAATCATTCGTTCCCTATTTTTCTTCCCTTACGGTTAAAAAAATAATTTTAAATTTACATGGGACTAACTTGAAGTATAACCGTTCCAATAAAAATAACCATAAAATAGAAGGGCCTCCGTCTTTCCTAAAACTACTCGCAGACCTAACGGCTCGATTCATCTCTGGGGCCAATACCAAAATATCAACACACCAGCATAGCAGAGATTCCGAAAGACTCCATAAAGAAACCAATCTTAGCCGATTTTAAACAAGAGGGGACCGAGAATCGGCCCTTGGGGAACACCCCTAAACCTAAACAATACTAGGCATATTATGATGTTTCAAAAGTATTTCAGACATTTAAAGACGTACTTTTATATCGTAGATTAACATCTCAATGTTTTAATTAAGTTTGTTAGGCTATTTAATTAACACTTTATCAAAATACTTTATTTTAATTTAGATTATAATCAAAAGTCTTTGTTATGTATTATGGTTTAGCGATAAAATAATAGGTATTATGTTTCCATACATTTCAAACACTACTGGTGTTTACGTTGTCTTAATCATACCCATACCCGTATCGGTTATTTTTATAAGTTAAAGAACAAGTTGATGACTCATTGATACAACTTGTAAGATAATGCTCACACAGGGAATATTGTTCAACATTTATTATATTACCTACGAGTATAATTAACTCATAAAATAACTATAGGCTTGGCACAAACTACGTCATCGTATCTGGTGAGTGTCGCTAAACAGTTAAGGATTATAATGTGACGATGTGTCAGACAGTTTTTACAACACCACCATTTGTGTACCAATCGAAACTTAATGTAGATTATCTAATCGAATTTTAAAAAATGATTCTATTTAATCAACACAAATAAATAAAATTTAAGTGTCTGTTTGTAATGTCAAAATAATAGTTTTTTAAGCTCATACCACAGGATACATAATAGTACCATCATACAGTTATTTGCACGATACCTGTCTGTCTGTCTGTTTTTTTCCGGCTAATCTCCGGAACGGATGGAACGATTTCCACGGGACTTTCACTATCAGATAGCTGGTGTAATAAGGAGTAACTGAGGCTACTTTTATTATCTAAAAAGAATTAGGGTGCGGCGCAAAATATATACATATGTACACGCAAGCGAAGCCACGCGGGAACTGCTACTTATTCATAAATGACTACATATTTGTAAATTTTACATTAATTAGTTGGTATTCCATATGTCTATTCTCATTATGGTGCCAGCGCGGGGGATGTACTGGCTACGCCTTCTTCGGAAGTCTTCTTCTTTGTATAAATATTAATATTAAAGATCTCGTATCTCTGTCTGAGACACACGTTCCAAATACACTCTTCCCCTCAATGAGCTCTGGCGGCTGGGCTCTTCCTCTTAGTTTATTACTTATAGCAAAGTGAGCACATGTCGGTATTGATCCCTCATTGAAAAAGAAAAAGAAGAGAAGAGTGATGTAGGCGAGTCCACACCAACGTGATTTGTTAAATTGTCCATTCTAGTCACTAAGGCGTCCATTAAACCCTCATGCAAACGTCAATCATTACCAAAAGTCATGATTGACGGATTTTGGTTGGTGATTGATGAAATAATATCGATATTAAATCTCATGATGCAACCGTCAATCACTGCATTAGACGATAGGTTATTCGTCAATCACCGTTTTAATTGTGGCAAAACTGACAGCAAAACCTACCGTGTATTGGGCACCTATGAAATAGTTATCGTGTAATATCAGTGCACTTTGACCGCCAAAACGATATGGCTGACTTTGATAATGAACTTTATGATTAATCACAAGGCCGTACTTGATTTGATGGTCGCATTTTTTAAGATATCGATTTTACACATATCGAGATCTTACATAAGTACAAAATAATATTTTTATTGAAATAAGTTTAGTAGATATTTTTCAATTGTGTCATTTAAGCATTATGTTCATTTCTGTGAATTCAACAAAAGTCAAAAAAAAAAAAACCTTATGGGTTTTTAGTTAACCTATTTTATAAAAGCATAGAATAACATAACATACTAATATAAATAAATAAAGGTGAAGTGTCTGTTTCTAATGTCAAAATAATAGTTTTGTTAAGCTCATACAGTTATTTGCACTAAAATCAGTTTTTAAAATTTTTTTCTGTCTGTTTGTTTCGGTTAATCTCAAGAGCGGGTGAACCGATTTCCACAGGACTTTCACTGGCAGATAGCTGGTGTTATAACGAGTAACTTAGGCTACTTTTATTTTGGAAAAATAATTACGGTTCCGCGCAAAATATATAATTAACTAAACTAACACACGAGCGAAGTCGCGCGGGAACTGCTAGTACTTAATATAATTTGTAAAAATATTTGTCAAAAGCTAGTGCCATTATGCATTTTAATTACAACATTTTAACATTTCATTGAAGTATCTATCATTTTACACTCAGATGTATAAAACTATTAATTGATGACATATCAGTCAATATCGTTACGGAAAATTGACAATACTGATCCGCTGCGTCTGTGTGTGTTGATCGATTTTTCCGCTACAAAATTAATATTCGAACACAACGCTTGACTTCCCTAAGTGATAAGCAGTGAATGTTGGTAATACGTATATTTATTAATGCGCGGTGGGCCGACCATCACAACACACTGGACTCTCGTCCGACATACTCGTACTTGTATCGATACGCTAATTGTACTTATTACTGGTACCTATTACAGAACGAGTTCTGCATTTAAAATTAAATTTAGAATCATCAGTGAACGTGTTAAATATGGCGGCTTTATTGTTCATTGTGTTAATGCAGTTTATTTGGAGTTTTGGTAAGTATGTTTATATACATTTTATATTTATTTAAATCGGTTTATATGAAAATTGTTTATATATTTAACATTTTACTAACATTTATGTGTAAGTATTTTTTTGTATAATATTCTACTCAATTTACAGGTCAGTTAAATTCAGGAGAACTGAAACTTATTTTATTTCCCCCAACTATTTATTTCGTCTTCATTGGCTTACACACACTAGTTTCAAGAACACATGATTAGCTCTATTTATAATATTCAACATATTAATATAAAACATGTATATTATAGGTATATTAATGAATTCTCGATGTTTGTATAATGCTTACGAAAATGTTTACTGAAGCTCATAAAAGTTACACTTTATATAAGTCTCGTTATATTTTATTAGTTACCTATTAAATATACAGCATTTATTTATTTATTAAGCAACAATTTTTCTTTTTATATTCTGATTCTTCTTCTTCAAATATACTTTTGCTAACTATGACTCTAATATGGGTTTTCTGTTAGCACGAATAACGCAGATAAAACGTTTTACGACTCTTTTTTATTCGTAAAGTTATTACTAATGCAGTTATAGGTTTTAATAGTTAATAATATTACGTACGAGTATTGCTGGATAGTCTATGGCGTGGAATTCAACCAAAAAAAAAACAAAAATTTCTAAACCCGACCTTTTGAGCAAACTCTCTATCCTCTCGATAACGCTGACTGATACGACTTAGACATCTTCTTTTCTTTCTCGCAAACAGAAAAAAACTCCTATTCCGACCCTTGACCGGTCAAGGTCACTTGTTCATTGCAAAGTTATATGGATTTTTTTTTTAATTTATTTCATTAAGAGGTTTTTTGCGTTACAATACAAAAATTTACGGGTCGAGCCATGAGATCTATGTCAACTAATGTCCACCATTTTAAAAGAATTTGTCGCGAATTAGTCCCACAGTCTCATCTGTACCTAATGCTTATTAGAAAAACATTATATTACAAAAGTAAAACATGCTACGAGAAATATATTTCGGTTACTGAAGATTCCTTAGAAAAGGACATAAAATCATTTTGGCGATTTGTTAATAATCGTAAAGGTCTGTTATCGGTGCCTAACACTATGAATTTTCAAGGTATGTCATCATCTAGTGGTCAAGGGGTTTGTGATCTCTTTTCGCGTTACTTTGCTTCAGTTTTTGAGTGTGACTCTGGTTTTCGTAGTGATAGCAGTAATCGTAGTCAATCAGATTATATACGCGATAGTTTCTTGAATACGTTGTCTTACATATCAATCGAACCGAGAGATATAATATTAAAAATAAATAAATTAGATGCTAATAAGGGAGCAGGCCCCGATATGTCGCCTCCTTCTTTCATAAAGCGTTACGGTGAGGAGTTATCCATACCTCTATCCATTATTTATAACAAATCATTAACTAGTGGCATCTTTCCCAACCGTTGGAAAACCGCACATATCATCCCCATTTATAAAAGCGGTGACAAGTCAAATTGTGAAAATTATCGACCTATAAGCATTCTATCCTGTCTTGCTAAAATATTTGAATCATTGGTTTATAGTCATCTTTATAGCCACATGAAACCTCTTCTTTCAGATAAGCAACACGGTTTTGTTAAGGGGAGGTCAACGGTTACTAATTTGTTGGAGTACAAAATTTATCTTTGCCAAGCATTTTCCGTTGGTGGTCAAGTGGATTCCGTGTATACAGACTTTTCAAAGGCCTTCGACAAGGTCAGCCATCTCCTGCTTTGTCGTAAATTAGCATCATATGGTATCCATGGAAACTTATACAGATGGATTTGTTCATATCTCAATAACAGGACTCAGTTGGTTGCATTAAAGGGTTTCCTCTCTTCATCTACGGTAATAACATCCGGGGTACCTCAAGGTTCCCATCTAGGGCCTCTGTTCTTTGTCATTTTCATTAATGACTTAATTCAAAAACTATCTTGCAAGTGTCTTTTGTATGCTGACGACTTAAAGGTGTTTTCGTTAATATCCAAAACAGATGATTGCTTAGTCCTCCAGCAGGATATAAATAACATATCTGAATGGTGTAAGTCTAACCGAATGTACTTGAATGTTGGTAAGTGCTCTGTTATATCGTTCACCCAGAAACGTAATAAAATCACCTGGAACTATTTTATTGATGGTCAAACTCTTAATCGTACACAAATAGTAAAGGACTTAGGCATCCTATTTGACGAAAAACTTTCATTTCGTGCTCACTATGATCATATTATATGCAAAGCCAATCAACTTCAAGGTTTTGTTTTAAGAAGTACTAAAGACTTTAGAAACCCTCGCAGTACCATATACTTATACTTTGCCCTGGTGAGGACGGTATTAGAGTATGGTAGTCCCGTATGGTCCCCGAATTACAAGGTCCATATAGGGGACATTGAGCGTGTTCAGAGAAAATTCTTTCAAATTCTCAACTATCGCCAGAACCCCGGTCGATCAAATTTAAATTACCATGACAGACTCTCCAAATTTAATGTTCAGCCTCTAGAGTGCCGTCGTGTATACTTTGATTTGGTATACTTTTACAAAATTATACACTACATTATCGACTCACCGGAGCTGCTTTCCACAATTAGTTTTAATATTAAGTATAGTGCTCGTAGAGCTAATCAAACTAATCTGTTCACCCTACAAATTTATAAAAATAATATTTCGTACTTCAATCCATTGACCCGGATGGCTCGGCAACTTAATGATATGGTTAAGAATAATGAATCATTGGACATTTTTGATAGTGACTATAGTGCATTTATTAAAACTGTGAAAGACATCCTCCATAGCAGGTTGGCCTTGGAAGGCCCTGCGTAACCCAAGAGGCGTCTGAATCTGCTGACGAGCCTGTGTTGCTGCTCATTGTGTAGTGTTGCTTTTTGTTTTGCTATTGTGTCTTGATGTATGCACATGTTTGTTGCGTTGCAATCCAGGTCAAAACTCTGTATTTGTTTTATGTGATATTGTTGGTTGTAATGTGTTTTGTGCATTTAAATAAATAAAAAAAAAAAAAAAAAAAAAAAGAAATGTAGGCCAATCCGACTTTTCTAGAGCATTACCCGGGATGAGGAACGTTGCAATTCTAGCCAACATGCATAACAGAGTTTACATAGTTAAATATATTTAAAAAGATAATCACATATAAAAAAGGTAAAAACGATTTCTTTTAAATAAATGTAGGTAAGTAAAATAATTTTTCTCAAAAATCTATCTCTCATACTTTCATACTCAAAGTAATTTTAATACCTACACTATTAGTAATACTCAAAATAACGTAATTTATATAAGAATGCATTTTACACTTAATTAGCCAGAAAAATATATTAATTTTGTTGAATCCTAAGCATTTATCGTTCGAAAAAGTTAGGTTAAGGGTTTTTCCGGGCTCACATAAGGAATATAAGATTTGCTATTATAGCTAAGGTATCATTTCCTAAAAAGTGTATATTAGGAAAGATTTTATTAGTTACTTAATCCTTAACATAAACATTTTGAAGAGATGGTCAAAAGGATTTACTTTGGGGAACCCATAAGTTTGTGTTGTATAGTTAAAAGTGACAGGCTATCACTATCTGAACACATTTTCCGAATCGTAATGTCAAATGAGACATCTAAATAATATCGTCCGGAGTCCATCAGTCTTGTGAGAATGATATGTCTTATCCAAACTGTAATACCAACGATGTGATTCAACCTCCTTGCAATATTTTAAGGATAACGAAGGAGGATACTGAATCTTCCACTCAACAGTCTGATTGTTTATCAATCACTTGCCAACAGGTACAAATAAATATGTAGATATCATTATTTTATGAGCACAGCGATCTAATATAATAAAAAAATACAAACTGAAGGTACATTATATACGCTTAAATTACGCAATAATTATTACATTCAGCGAATTGTCATTAATGAATTGAAATCACTTTACTAAAGGGTGGCTCTTAAACATTCACAAAATATAAAAAACTTTACCACTGTAAACAACTTACTGTGGAATTCTGGAAAACCCAGTGCGCACAAGCATGTCAAATTGTTTGCAACATTAATTATGATTACTAAACAAAACTGGTCAAAACAAGATATTTTTTTAACACTAAACTTATCATACAACAGTAGGTAGGATGCAATAAACTGTTTTCCGATAGGCGGTCTCTTACATACAACCTTTAGATGGACTACACCACCTAAGTAAATGGGCAGATTGCGGTGCACAACTACTTATCTACGAGTATACTAATGTTACAAATGGTAAAGTTTGTGAGTTTAGATGTTCGGGGTAATCTCAGGTACTACTGATCCGATTTTGAAAATTCTTTTAGTGTTGAATAGCCTATTTATCGAGGAAGGCTATAGGCTATATAACATCACACTACGACCAATAGGAGTGGAGCATCAATGAAAAATGGTGCAAAAATGGGGAAAATTTATAAACGCAGACGAAGTTGCGCGGGTTAGCTTTTTATATATGAAAATCAATGTTTGTTTGTTCGTATTTTATGTGCTGCGGTACTATTCATCCGATCATCATGAAATTTTGCATAGGCACATGTTGCCAGGTAAACAGCAAGGGAGATAAAATATCTTTCATCCAGAAAAAAAGAGATGGAAGAAATCTTTTTATGCGAGCGAAGCCGCGGGCAAAACCTGATTCTAAATATTTTACAACCAAAACATAAAATTAATTACCAACAATACCAGAAACATTTAGTGACATTAATTACCCACCGTAATGAGATACATATATATCCAACGAAGTATAAATAAACAACGTATGTATATTTAATTATATTTAATAAAATATATAGGTACATATAATATGTAAACATACGTTATGTGACAATTTTAACGATAATATTTTTGGAGATTGTAGGTACATATAATAGTGATCTAATATAATGATAGTTCAAAGGCCAACTAGATATTCTGTAATCAAATACCTACAATCCATTGGTTGCCTGATGAGGTATAAATAAAAATGTATTTACTGTCTTAATAAGACCATGGACAAAATAAAGAAAGTCCTTAACAACTCGTGTACCATTGGACTCAATTACAGGACATTGGACAGGGGATTATGAGCACTTTCATTTGCCGGTTAAGAACTAATCGCACTTTCATACTTTAAGTTCTGGGACTGCACTGACTTTTTTTTGTAAGAATCAACAGCAGTGATTCATAAAAACACTGACAAACATATTTCCAAAAGAAAAGGAAAAAAAAATAAGAGTTGGAAATAAATACCACCAATGTCTGAATTTCTAATCTAATCTTTAAAAAGCTAAATTAATTCAAAGTTTATGGTGCCGGGCTTTCTGGCCTTACGTAGCCGAATTACAAAAAACAATAATTTTAATTTCTTAATTTTTTAATATCCAAGTCCCTGACATTAGACCTAAAATGCATATTTGAAGTTCGAAAGATCGACTTGGCTATGTCTCCCGAATATTAAATGAAATTTAAGCAGTTTTATTATAATTCATACATTTTCTATAACTATTAAAAAAATTTATTTTATGCTATATTTAAAATTGCATTGTAGCCTTGTACTTCGATCGTGAGATTGACTATTTTAATTTTCTTCGACTTTTTATTCTTAAAAAAATCGTTAAATAATATATTCGTTCAATAGTGATCTGATTAATTAAGATATATATTTTTCTACTTTTAATCATGTAATTTGTGATTAGGTTAATATTTATTGTCGTATTTAAAAGCACTAATTGAGAAAGTTGTTTATATTCATCATAAATGTTTAAATCTTCTTCACCTGATATTCAATGCTTGGAGGGTAATATAAAATTCAGGGAAATTGTCTTAAAAATATATATTTTTTAATTAAGCCGCCCAATAATGACTTTTTAAATTAAATTAATGGATGTGCGTTCATACATGAAGTCATTACGCCATTGTCAGTTTACTTAATAGATTCATTGACTATGACATAATCTGCATTAAAATACACTCTTCTCAAAGGTATACTGACAGTCATAGCTTATAGCAACTTTAAGTAGGTAATTTATAATTTAAATAAGTAAACAAGTAAGTTACATGAATACAAATGCAAGATTATGAACCGAACATTTAGAATGTAAACCACATTTTTAAGAGAATTTACAAATGCTTGGAGAACTGCGTGATACTACAGAAGCTTTGATAAATATTAATGGGAGATAGATTAAGTTTTACGGAGGCAAAAAATCTTCATTATGGGTAACTTATTGGTCGTTACAATTTTATCTACTTTGTAAAGAACTTTATAATTTATAATGAGATGATTTTTAAGATTCTGATCAGCATTGTCACTAAAAAATCAGTTTCTAACAGAAACATCGCAATAAAACCAAAGGTAAAATCCAAACCAGAAATTGTTTTGGGCTTTCGTAGATCTGGAAAAGGCTTACGATGCGATGAACAGGAATTAGTTATGAAAGGTATTATCCATGTATGTGGTGGACAATCAGATACGGGCTCTAAAGTCTTTAGCTGTAGTGTAGCTTTTCCTTCAAGGCTGTTCAACCTTCAATTGAATAATGTAGGTTTGCATTTAAAGTGTCACTTATTTATGTTGATGATCAAGTCCTACTTGCTTCATCAACGGAGGACTTGCAGAAAATGGTGAAATGCTCATGCATTTTTCATTCATTGAGGCCTTGAAAGATAAAGGTATGAAAGTGAACACAAGTAAGACGAAAGTGGTTTTTGAGAAGAATGAAGAAATAACTGAATTTAATGTTATAATTGAAAATAAATGTGTAGAAAAAGTGCCAGAATTTATATACTGGGGTAGTCTATTATGGAGGGATGAAAGATGCAATGAAGATATTGAAAGGAAAGTAATCGTGTGAATGACGCGGCCCTGCCTTTATGAGCCGTCAGTCGGTGTCGATAAACACTCGTCTGACAGTTCATAATGGCGTGCTGGTGTCCACCTTAATGTTGCGAGTGTTTGGTAAACTAGAAAAGTTATGAAATCACAATAAATGCTGCAGCTGGAATGGAAGCAAGTCGCGGGCTATTGTCTCTGCTTACCCAAAAGGGACAAAGGCGTGAGTTTTTATACAACACAATTACAGAGTGACAAAATTCGTATTTTGCAAACTTTACCAAAACCTCGCCGGTAGCGTACTAGGCGTCGGACTTGCGCTCAAGTGGTTGAGGGTTCAAACCCCACCCAGTGCACTACCGACGTGAACACTCTTAACAAAGTCATTTCAGCTTAGTTGGAGGGGTTAACAAGAATACTAGTAATGTGTGACGTCACTAGAATTCTTTATTAGAAAAATATATATATTAAAAATATAAAAAAATACCCAGCTCTAATCTCTTAATACGATTTTGTCAACGATACCACAGACTTTACGCCCTCCCATAGAGATTTGATGACTCTACTCACCGAGGTCTTGATTATAATGAAGTTGCCCACTGGACCATTCGGCCGGTTTTAATTTCAGGAAAATTCTACTGTGCACTTCCTTTTATCCTGCTTGTCAGTATCAATATACTTATCATCAATAACTTTTTAATGATTCAGTGGAATTAGAAATGAAAGCCCATAAAATTTACGAGATACGCTAGTTTATTTTTATGTCAAAACCAATAACTACAACTATTTCAAGCCATAAAATCTTTATGGATTTATTGTCATTTGACACCGATAAATATCTTGTACCAACCTAATATAAATAATAAAAAATAGATACATAGAGAAAGAGTGAGAGATAGTTAATTGAGTAATGTTTTGTTTAAATATTTGTTTTAATTTAAATGAAATCCTAATTTTATTTTATTTTAAATGGACCTTTTTGTGGTTTGGTCCTACTTATTTAGGGTTGTTAGTAGCATTGGAGAGAGAGCGGAGTACGACTCTCTCTGCCCGCAGCAGACGCACCGGGCGTCGGAGGGGGTTTAATGACCTCCAGCCACCTTAGGCAGTGGCCTGCAGGCGGTGAACATTTTGGGGATGTCATCTTCCGAACAAATACAGGCCCGAGAGGCAGCACGCGGTGTTCCGCACGCGTTCTCAGAGGAGTGCGGAGTGCGGCCGACGGGTGATGGTCGCACCGGGTGACGGGACCCGTCTAGGGTGAGACAACGCCTGTCGGTTGTTGCGGAAGAATGCAATAGCGATTCTCGCTCCCCTGATCATAGGCAAGTAGTGGAACACCGGGTTGGTTTTGGGTCGGTAAGAGTTCGACAGACCCCTTCGCCTCCTCAAGGCGGAGGACATCAATCTAGGATCTTCCACCACGTCAACAAAAAAAAAGAAAAAGAAAGTTAGTAGCATTATCCCCCAGTTGCAATCAAGTTGCGTTTTCACCCAGTTCGGTACAGTGGCGTTCAAAAGTATTACTAAATTTAAAGCAATTCAATGTGAGATGTTAAAATAATATTATCGATAAGCGTTGAACATTATTAGTTTAAATTACATTACGAGATAATTACGTTAGAGCTATAAAATATCTAGGTAGCAGGTACGCAGTAACCGTCGATTATTGTATAATTATAGTAGAGCTAAAAACGGAACGGAACCTAGATATTTCTCTTCTCTTCTGGTAGGTTAAATAAAAAGATTTATGTCACTTTAAACAATGTGTAAAAAATTAAAAATATCTTCTGTAGTGAGAATTACTACAAATTTTAAGTTAATTTTCTTGCAGACTACTGCTAACTATATATATATATATATATATATATATATATATATATATATATATATATATATATATATATATACATATATATATATAATATCATTTTAGTCAGAGCACTCCGATGTCATTTCTCGCATGGTAGTAGGGTCAAAAATTGCAATTCAAAATAATAATACTAATATTATAAAGCTAAATAGTTTGTTTGTTTGGTCCGTTAAGCTCAGGAACTACTGCTTCGAATTGAAACTTTAGTGTTGGATAGCCCATTTCGAGGAAGGCTTATAGACTATATAACATTACGCTACGACCAATAGGAGCGGAGCATCAATAAAAATGTTGCAAAAACAGGGAAAATTTATAAACGCGGAACGAAGTTGCGTGTGTCAGCTAGTTGTATATAAAAAAGTAGAATCGCCAGAGGTGTTTTGAATGTTTATAGACACCTAAATTATACGTATATTATACTTATCGTTTGTTACCACGATTTTAATGATATAAAGTAATATATATGACGAGTTTTCCTATTAATGATTTGATCCATAAACACTCGATGCGGTAACAATTGGTTCCACTGCAGATTTCTTAACATTTTCAAGAACTTTTTTCAATTTAATCTGACATAATTATTTACTTAAGTATAAGTTAAACAAAAAAAATAATAACCGACTTCAAAATAGAAGGAGGTTTTCAATTCAGATTTTTATATTTTTTTATGTATGTAAGGCTATCCCTGTGAACCCCCTGCAGAGTTTGCAGCTTGTTCTACAAAAGGCGACCCCGCAGTGGTCAAGGGGCCTTACCCTTTGTAATTCCTTAGGGCTAGCTACTGCCAGATCGGCCTGGGTGACGTGTAACCCTGCTCATTGCTCTCATGAAAGCCAGAGATCGTTTTGCACTCTCTGGGTGGTTTGAGTTCTCTTCCGTTCCCTTTTATCCACCCCCTTGACATACCTACGTCACTTCAACCACCAGGGACCAGGGACGTTCCGAAGCAGCCGTGTCCGGTGAGTACCTGTGTCATCTGGTAGGAGAACTTGCCATGTCGTTCTCCAGCCAACCCTCCACTATGGGTCTTACCACCACCGTCGTGGCGTACCCTGCGCTCGGTCACTCAAGTCGTTCTTTTTATTTAGCCATGGCGGAGCTGGAACCGTTGAGTCTAAACTTTAAAATGCAGGCCAAAGATAATTTGTGATTTAATTCTGACGATTGAAACGAACGCACGGAGCAATGAGCAATGGCTCATTACTTCGTGCGTTCGTTATACCTACTATATAAAAACAAAGAAAAATATTTAAATTGTGGGTTGTATTAGGTTAAGATATTAAAGCTGGAATGCATAAAATTAACTTATAATAATAATATCTACCACAGATATCGTCTGCCGTTATTGATGCCCGATACGATGCCAGATAAAAGGTTGTCATACTTTGCTTTAACAATGTTTTATTTGTTCATAATTTTAAGATTTACTTTTTATAAATAATAGCCAAACGATGATAATCTTGATACGATATATCGATACAATGAGATACAACCGCAATTGACACAGTAACGATGGGATATATCGACGCAATCGACTTTTTTGGGCATCCCTATCTGCCGTCAAGATTTTAATCAAGTGTGTTGCTTTAAATATTGTATTCATTATTGAAATTCCAGTATATTACACATACAACTGTTCGATATGCGTGTGCGCACATACACAAACATCGTTAAATTAACCTTGCAATCATATCACTAACTTATTTCTATACAATGAAATGTGATGAGAAATATTGATTTATTTTTATTAAATCTATTTAAAATATTAAAATGTTTGTTTAAAGTGCGTGTCTGATGAAATTGTTTTATTTTTTATTCGTTACAGTGCATGACTAATATTAGCAGACGGAGTCGTTATAGTTTTTCTTTAAGGACATTTAGTTTTCATAGGTGAAAATATTTTAACACCTGATAAGAATTTATTCTTGTGTGGATTGATCATTAGCGCAACATTTAGGTACATTTATTACGGACTAGCAACCCGCCCCGGCTTCGCACGGGTAGCAGAGGCATCTTCAACAATAATCAACATATTTCAATCAATTTACACAACATATTAACAAATTATACACCTAAACCTTCCTCATGAATCACTCTGTCCATTAGTAAAAACCGTATGAAAATCCGTTGAGTAGTTTTTCAGTTTATCGCGAACAGACAGACAGACGCGGCGGAGGACTTTGTTTAATAATATGTAGTGATATGTAATACGCAATTTATGTAATAAAATAACAACATTCGATACTGTATACTAAACACGACCCTGATCCTGGATTCTCTTTAATTTTTTTCTTTCGTCGCATAGACGTCCAGAAGTTACATTAAAGTTACCCAAAATCAATACAAATAAATAAAATTGAAGTGTCTGTTTGGAATGTCAAAATAATAGCACAGTTATTTGCACGATACCTTTGAATAAAAATCAGTATTTTTTTATTTTTGTCTGTCTGCCTGTCTGTTTGTTTCGGCTAACCTCCGGAACGGGTGGATCGATTTTCCCGGGACTTTCAGTCGAAGATAGCTGGTATTATAAGGAGTAACTTAGGCTACTTTTATTGAATAATTTAATGAATATCGAAAATAAGAAAGAGGGTCTAAGTCCCACAAACCAGTTTTTTTTTTAACTACAGTATACTATAGATAATATAGAAAAGAAATGTCCATCAACTAAAATTTTAAGCGCTAGAGAATGCCCTTTTGTCGTTATTGCCGCCTGTCAAGCTTATTCTAAATGAATGTTAAAAAAATAAGTCAACATTACCACAGTAAGGCTTCCGGTCCCGTCCCATCGTCAGAATTAATGTTTCCAATTTTAAATTACAAACAAAAAGTTATTGATTAAATGCTTTAAAGCAAATTAGCCTAAAAATAGAAGTGATTAAAATGTGTTTGAACTAGAATTGCCAAACCTCAACAAACTTTTTTATATTCTCAGGACATAAATTTAAAACAGGCTAATAAATCAGTATTATTTTAAGCCGCTTATAAAACCGATAGATATATCAAATTTTTTATTGTGTTTGAATAAAGTTAGCAAGAATTCGAAAAACAAACTACCTAATTATTTTTAATCTGCAAGCAAATAAACCTACTTATCTATTCTAATGAAATAATATCAAAAAAAGTAAAAAAATTGAAGGATGTGATCCGACTACTAGAACTTGAGATAGCGCATTCAAAAATATACTTGACAAACAAAATATTTAGCTTTGTACAGTGAATATAGGTGCTTATTTTCTTCGCATTACTTCCTTTTAAAAACCGTTCCCTATTTTCGTCCTGCCCCATGCATCGAGTTGCCATAACGTTCGTAGTGGAAAATAAATTATGTTTCACAGTTAAAAGTTAAATATTACAAATCTACAATTGTTAAAGGAGCAGCCCATGTATTTTCTTTTCTATATTAGACCGGTGTTAAATTTTCTAAGCTCCAAGCATGATTAATTTTCAGACTCTTAAAAATTTACTTTGAATTTAATCGAATTTCTGATATAAATCAAAACAATATACCAGTAAATTATTTTTGTTGTCGTTTAAAAGCTCTTGGATATCAACCATAAAAATATTTCTATCGACAGTTGAAAAACTTCGCGAACAACATCATCGGTGCTTAACTAGTTGATAATATTAACATGTTTATAGCCTGCGATAAGCTCATTATTTAAAAAAAAAATAGCTAATTTACGTTATTGGACTTTCACTGCACCACCGCCTCTTAAGAAGCAAATTCATCATCGTTCTAGTCTTTTTTATTGCCAATAATTTAGCATAACCAATTTCAAAGCACTGATCAAAGTGCCCGAGGCAAACAATATTTAAGTCGATTTTGGTTTATGTCCTTAACAGTTTCGTTTTATTTATGGATATTTTTTTAGCGATTCACAATAAAAAATTGATTTAAATATAATGTTAATTTCGCACCATTGCTGTAGTTAATGTGGTAGAAAAGCACAAGGAAGCAGTTGTATTACATACCCCATGAAACCCTGTCGAGCGTAGTTCCACCAGGAAAAACGGCACCACGAAGTGTCAGTCACCTGTAGGATCGAGGTACATACATTCCCAGTCGGCGGCTAATAATTACAAATATTTAAAGACGATGAAAGTTGAAAATGAATTTGAACATAAAAATACTTAAATAATTTTTGAAAATCGCGTTTATCCCAATTTTAGCCTCCGACGCAAAAAGAGGAGTGTTATAAGTTTGACGTGTCTGTGTGTCTGTTTATATGTCTGTGGCATCGTAGCTTCCAGACGAATGGACCCATTTATGTGCGTTTTTTTTTGTTTGAAAGGTGACTTGATCGAGAGTGTTCTTAGATATAATTCAAGTAAATTTGTTCAGCCGTTCGAAGATCATCAGCTCTTTTCTAATCGTTGAAAAGATTTTATACGGTATTTTGATTTATGTGAATTTGATCATATGCACATAAAGTATACCGACATATAGTCCCGACTCCGTGGAGTACATTAAAACATGATTTATGTGACTTATTCAACAAAATTCATATAAAACAATATGGCACTCAAATTATAATAAATATTTATAGGTACGTAATAAAATAGTCTTTAATTTTTTTTTAAATACAACTTTGTTTAACCGATTTAAATAAGAAGCAGGTTTTCAATTCGACCGTACTGACAATAGTAATCTGTAACACATATAAGATAACTAGCGACCCACCCCGGCTTCGCACGGGTGCAATGATGATACTAAAGCAACCGCTATGTCCCTGCATTTTAAATCTGTAATATCTTCGAAAATATTCATTGAAATTACATGCTGGAAAGGGCCATTTTGATCTATATTATATGCACAGTGTATTTAAGGTACTTAATTGGATAAGGATTAATGCTATATTGCTTAAAATCGCTTCGTAAATAAGCCATTATTTCTCGTAAAAAGTAAAGGATAAAAAATGGTTATTGTGGGTTATCCCTAAGAGATAGACATATATCATCGCGAACTTTTTTGTAGACCTTTTTAAGGTGTACAATACTGTGGTACATTATTTTGCAATGTAAACGCAAAAAAAATGTGTTTATTTACGACATCACATTAGAAATCTCTAAAGTTATTAATGTTTCTCTACTATATTATGCATGTATTATACATATAAACCTTCCTCTTGAATCACTCTATCTATTAAAAGAAACCGCATCAAATTCCGTTGCGTAGTTTTAAAAATCTAAGCATACATAGGGACAGACGGACAGCAGGAAGCGACTTTATTTTATACTATGTAGTGATAGTAACTTCGTAATCTGTAACTATAGAATCCAAAATGGTCTCATAAAAATTTTTACACTAAATTCTAACCCAAAAGATGGCCAAAAGCTAACAGCAATTTCACATGAATTTTATTATAAATTTATTAAAAACTAGCTGCGCCCCGCGGTTTTACCCGCATAAGTACCTCGGTAAGTTTCTTAACTTTCAACTTTCTTAATTTTTTCTTTCATAAGAACCTTCTCCTGACAATAACAAACACAAAAAAAAAGAATTATCTACTTTGGCGTTACATTTTGGAGATTCATTTTTATTTATAGAAATATAATGTGACATTAACGTTATAGTTTTCGAGTACTATCTGTGCTTGCACATCAATAAAGTAGATTCTACAACCATTTTGTCTTGCAACAGTTTGTCGTATCATCCAAACCCAATAAATCATCTAAACAGTAAATTTAAATCCTAATTTACGACAGTTAAAATGTCCGTTATTTAGGTAGGTTTGTCTACTCTTAACCTGATACCACTTATACAGCTAGAAATATAATACACAATAAACCACTTGTATAATATCCCCGTTTGCCGATAATGAGACGCATAGTTTTTTCGTTAAGGTGAAAATAAAGATAAAATATTTAAATAACTGTTATTTATTGTCCGTTAACAGTTTTAACAGTTATCTACTTGATAATCCTTTAGTTTTCATTTCAGTATTCTATACGCGATTTGAAATTACCAACTCTCACTATGCGAGAGTTTGTCTATTCATTTGAAAATGATTTTATAATTATAATATCGAGTCAAGATAAATACATTTATATTACTATAAATCACGCTAGCTATTGAAACTTTAGAATGTCCAGGACATTAAAGATTCTTAATTAAAGCGATAATTCATCTCGCATTCTCAATATATGTATTTTCACATACATATAAGGTGTTACAGAAAGGTGTACTTGCACTATTTACGAGCTTTATGCATCGCTGGAAAACAATTGAATTAGCCTGAAGAAAATTGGAATTTCCGGTGTAGGTGCTCTTTTATAGATAACATAATAAATGTATTATAAATTTTCATGTCAATTTCAATGATTTCGTTTCTTATGCTTATTTATGCAGATATTTTCTGACAAATCCGGGCATTTCATCAACATCAACAATTTTCCTAAAAGCGCTTATGGAGTCTACTATACGACCCGAAAATATGACCACTCAGTTCCCTAGCACCTTGTATAAAAATATGTTAACCGATTAAAATTTGTAAGTAAGTTGATTAATTTTATGTGTAATTCTAGATGAACTTATGAGTACTGTTCACTTGTAACTATGTGTGTGTTCCGACATACACTGCGAGCACTGTAAGGTGTGACGTCAATTTAGTGTACTGCGAAGCCGTTCCTTTATCGTTAGCTATACTGGTTACTGTTTAAAACGGAATACAGTCCGGTATACTATCAGTTGCCAATTCAAGTCAATTGTCAAATCGCAATGACAAATGCATTTTCAATAAAAGTGACAGTGTGACAGCACTGAGAGCAACTTACCTCAAAAACTCCATTGCTCACGCTTTATGACGTCATGTATTTCCGTACGATACTGCGGCAGTATACTGTCAGTCTATAACGTAACAAATTTCTCCCCAGTACGAGCACTGAACAGTGCTCGAAGTGTATGGCGGAACATACCATATGTTAACAAATCTTGAAAGAATTTTAACGTATGTATACCATACCTCCTATACATATAGCTCAGATGACAATACTATGATTTGGCATCTTGGAGCTTATCTGATGATGGAGCCAGGAGGTGGATAGTGGAACTTTGTTTTACTTTTTAATTTGGTTCGATATTAAAGCGTGTTTTTTTTTCCAAACTATAATTTATTTTCGAATTATAGCTAGACTTGGTTCACTCCAAGTACATCGCGGGTTATAAGTGCTGCAGCATACATAGTATAATATTATTTTGTGCTCGTGAGTAAGCTTGCCATTTATAAGCGCCGGTAAACGCATATCTTGGTCGGGCCGTGTGCGTGTTTGAAACTTAGTAGTTTCATCTGCGTTATGTCTGAATGTTTACTGCTCTTCTTTATCTCTTATTGCTTGTACAATAAAGTCATCCTGTGAATCTACAAGCACTTGTCATCAGGTCTCGTGAAATCATGCTAAGAAAGCTCTGGGAATATTTATTTTACGCAGTAATGTTTTGCTTTAACCCATAGGGTTTCGTTGATTTGTGTTTTCAACAATATTCTCGTTTTATTAGGTCTAAACAGGAAGAGGTCGAAATTTCGATGGTCTATTTATAGTGGGATACACATAATTATAGTATATATATATATATATATATATATATATAAATATACTATATATAATAAACTATATAGACTATTATAGTATCGTAGGGCACCTATTGCAAATCTTCAAGATAATAGTCACTAATGGTTCCATTTTGACTTTGTGCAAAGCATGAACATATTTGTGTAGAAGCTGATTTACGCTCTTTTTATGTCTTATTATTGCAAACTTATAATAAATAACATAAACCTGTACAAAAAACCATTAGCAAGAAAAGAAAAATATTTTTACCAAAAGAATTCACGATTCTTATTTTTTTTTAATCATTATTATTGTTCATGTTACTTTATTTTTACTTACAACTTCTGACTGTATTATTTTGTGTTCACTTTTAAGGTGGCGCTAAACTCTGATCACGAAGCACGCGTACTGTTGATTGTCCACAGAACAACAATAATACCTAGGTACTAAAACTCCGTTCCAATTAAATTAAATTTTAACACATCAAAATTGAATAGGTAGGTATATTTATGTTCTGTAATTAAATACAATTTAAAATAAAAAAACCAATTTAATATCGACATCTTGTAAATTTCATTATTAATATTTGTTACCTATGTGTTTTAGATTTAAAAATAGTTTTTTTTTTAAATTCATGTTTAGAATGGCATAAAAAATTTATCAACAACACCTACAGACAATATTTGAAATAGATAAAACATACGAGTAGATTCAAATGCCGTCGAACTAAAAATAAATGTGGAATCGTACTAGCTTTCTTATTACAAGAAATGCATTCCAAATTTGAAATTTAAAAAAGTTATCACTTCTAAACTGTAAAACTTCTTATAAACTGTAACATTATGTACGGCCAGACAAGATAGTTGTAAAAACCCGGCGCGGCAAGTGTCGGGGTAATTTGGAGATACCTAGTGCACTAAGATTTTTACATATTAATACGTATATTATTATTTACGAACGTGGCTAGAAATAGTAAACCTAATTTTTCTATAGCGGTATGAGACAAAATTAGCTTGTCATTTTTGTTAGTAAATTGAGCACAAAACCATTAATTCGTTAAAACAGCGAAATTAGGAATAACTATATGCAAGAATGTCTTATAACCGATTAAAATACTGTAATTTCGAATTCTATTGTCGCTTGAATCGATTACGGATGACCACTATTATAAACCAGTTTGTATCCAGATAATTAGAAAGACATCAACTACCTATTATTGTAAACTAATGACATTTATTGTTTATACAAATTTTTAAAATTATTTGAATACCTTTCTAAATTCTATAAGTCTAGAAATGAATTAATACAAAAGGCTGAGCTGCAGAAACTTTAACACTATAGAAAAACTTTATTTATTGGTGATTTTCTTTATATATTATAAATCATGTCAAGTATATTTTATAGTTAGAGAATGTGTGCATACATACGAGCATTACATTGAAAAAAAAAAATCTGATTATAAAACTTTAATTAAGTATTACATTCCCGTTCAAAGGTTACCTAAAAATCTTGCTTTTTGTTGTAAGGGCGGCTACTATGCATTTATGTATTAAATAGTATAGTATTTTTTTATTTTATAATACAACTAAGAGTACGTATTCGCTCACTCAAACACTCGGATTAACATTTTTGACAATGAAAATTATCCTACATGCATGTCCTGTAAAACATATAATTTACGTTTTAAAGGACATACATGTAGAAAAATTGTTGTTCACTTAAATCGACTATATTAATGTACCTAAATACTTTTATAGCAATGCATTTTGACAGAACAAATTAAGCCTTTGTGTTCACTAGTTTAATTGTATTTTTATATGTCTAATCAATGTACATAGATAATGTACATCTATGTACTAAGTATATATACTTAGTACATTGTAATGATATGACATTGCTTATATTGATATATAAACTTCGATATTAAACAGTCAAAAATAACATACAATATAAATGTGTGGAAACATGAAGTCATATTTGTTAACTTACTCTGTTACAAGAACGTCAACAGAGCGCGGTCCTACACGGCTCATAATAATTTTCAAAAAAATTCAGTTTCAGAGGATGTCTCCTCCCTATATTTCATATACTGTACAATACACAATAATTTTTAGAAGTTTAATTCCAATGTAATGGGAGTTTTTGTCATATGGTATTGTTATGATAAAAAAACTGTCAGTTGCAGAAAACTTTCCTGTACGTCAGAAGTGAAAATAGTGTATCTGAGCACCGTCACGCGAGTTCTGTGCCTTTTCCCCAGACCAAAAGTACCCAACGTGCCTAAAGAAGTTTACACTTAAAAAACCTGTCAGTCATAGGACTATGTACTATTATGTATTCTGTGCTATAAGTCAGAAATGAAAACACATACATATATTATATACATATACACACACATCTGTATGTTTCCATATACATATTATATATATTTATGTATATACCCATATTCGCAAATAAATAAATGATTGATTGATTGATTGATGTCATCTGAGCGTTGCGGTCACGCGAGTTCAGCGCTTTTTCCCCATACCAAAAGTGCCCATCGCGCCTAAAGGAGGTTTCACTTCAAAAATATAACAAAAAAAATTATCTTCTAATCCGATTCAATTTATGCACAGAAGCAACAAAACGATTGTATGTTAGGTACATAAACAAACTTGAATTTGGATAGCAATGTCTTAGAGCACCCAACTTTTGGAGTGACACTAGCTATACTAATGTCTTCGTGTCAAATGCACAAATGTCTTACAAGACATTTTATTTATTCTTTCATTTCAAATATACTGTAAAACCCCAATACCCGAAGGTATATATTAAACCGAAACAGCTAACAATATAACCCCAAAATCGTATTATTTTCAAATACCTAATTGGCTATGCATAGCATCAGAAATTTATTCTCTCTGTTAAATACACAGATAATAAATTGTACCAAATGGTAGATATAATAAAAATTATACTATACCTAGTAGTAGTAATAATTAACGCATACGTGTATGCGTTAATGCGTCTAGCAAGACAAATAGGTACATTGACCGTTGTTGGAAGAAATATAATTTATTTATTAAGATAAATATATATGTATATTATAATACATATATTTACAGCCTTAACGTTCAGGTCTGCGTATCCGGACAACCGATACTTATATTTCTAAATTTTATATTCTTGTAATATTTGCCGTTACGTCAGTATCATGATGTCAAAGTATACGAAAACCCGAAATTTTAATAAAAAGCGTAAATCGCGAGATTTATATCTAAAATGAATAATTTATTCATTTATGTATTTATTCAAAGGGATAACACTACCTACTTGACAATAGACATTATTGTATATAAACACAGAAACTAGTATTTACGACGGATGAATAGTTACATTCTTAATTTTCTTTAACAATTTTAGATTTTAAAAAGGTAAAATGTAGAATATTTACAACTTTAGTCATTATTGAACTGACTGACTGACTGCCTATTCTCTTCTAACGCTTAATATTTACCTGTTAAAATCTTTTTTCTATGAGCATATCGAATAAAAAGGCCGGTAGGAGTCGACCACGCAAACATCCCAAATGTGACCAAATTAAAAATGTTCTAAACAAGGGCTGCTTACGCAACGGGAAAGCAACGTGTGAAAGGGTTAATGACAGAAGAGAAATCTTGCGAGGTATGTAAGGATAGAAGCAAGTCCCGGACTGTTGTCTGTTTACACCGAAGCAAGGGAGACAAGCGTGAGCGAATGTGTGTATGAAAAGCAGATTTTATACTCGAAATAAAGACACGCTAGTAGAGAGATACTCTTACTCTACAAAAGACCGCAGTTAACCGGACCCACCGCATCGTTGTTTTTCAACTTTAGAGTAGTGTCGTCACAAGTGGCTCGTGGGCTCGTGGCTAAGTGACAACCGAGTAGGTTAGCACATTACACAGTTAAGTAATACTAGCCAGGTCAGTCTAGAATGGGTGACCACTCCTAACACATTGAGACCCCTCCGTGTCTCGGAGAGCAAGTTAAACCGTCGGTCCCGGGTGCCCTACAAACATCTGTGACATTCATTACGGGCAGTTGGAGCCCTAAAAAGTCCGACAACCTGGTCTAACTACAGAACTGCGATGGTGAGTAGTATCGTCAGTGCTCTTTGGGATGGGATAGGGTATACGCAGTACGGCACACCGTGTGGTTTTATTCGGTTTCTGACCGCCATACTACGGCCTCACCCATGAGGCCACCACACGAAAAAAAAAGGGTTGCCAACTCACAACTGACATCGCTGTTGCTGCCAGTGTTAATAGGCACTGGTAACCGCTTATCATCTGAAAACAAACAAACAGCTAGAGTTTGTTTGTAAACAAAGTTGTATAAACGAAACAACTTAGTAGCTAGACGTGAGACTGTTTTGACTTGCATGATTTCAACCATGAAAAATTTGCCGTAATTTAAATATTGACTCGTACATTATAGTAATATTCTTATCGACACCTCATAACTTCTTTAGTAATGGTGGATTATTAACACACAGTTTCGTTATATGAAATGGATGGTTTAATCTTCCTGCCAATTATATATTTTGACGCGGTTGATTGGTTATCTCACCAACTGTAACTAATTTCATCCCGACAATAGCACCATTTCTTTGTGTGATAGACAAGACTTTGTGACAGATAATAGTCCGAGTCTGGGTGTGCTTTGTGTCCGTTCTTTGCATGTTCATTCTCTTATCAGTGTCTTCATATTATAATTTTAGGAACAAAAGTGACCATTTCCGTTAACCTGTTACTTCGTGACTGAAGACACGAAAAATAAAAATTCCCTAACTAGATAAATAATTACTTTTTTCAATTTTGAGTTCACGAGGAATCAAAAATGTCGACAATCTGAGTTAAACGTTGCTATACGCTATGAATGAAACTGTATTTTTCACAATGTTTAACAATATGGAAATAATTGATTAATTCTACGCCCAAAAATTAAAAAAAATACCTATAACAAATTACAAAATAGTATGTTTAAGTTATACCTACGATTACGAGTTTGTCTTTGTTTTGCCATATCTATCTTAGTAAAATGTTGCCTTGTGAAATATAATGGTTCTACTCAGATTTTAACAAACAGAAAAGGTATAATTTCATTTATTACGTCTACGACTGACAATAACTTAATAACCTTTAATATAATTTTCTGATGATTTTTCTTATAGGTCTGGTTAAATAATATCAATTTTAGTGGTTAGTGACCCTGACTGCTAAGCCAGAGGTCGTGGGATCGATTCCCACCCAAGACAAATAATTGTGTGATGATCACGATAATTTGTACTGTGTCTAGGTGTAATTTATCTTTAATATGTATGTATTTAGAAATATATAAGTATGTTTATCAGCAGTCTGGTTACCATAGTACAGGCTCTGTCTAGTTTGGGATCAGACGGCCGTGTGTAAGGTGTGTGTAGTTATTATCTGTATATTAATACGTGAAGCGAAAACTTTGTATCCCTTTTTACGAAAATTGGGCGGACGGAGGAGTATGAAATTTCGCACACTTATAGTTTATACAGAGAAGAAGTGACGAATGCTAAAATTTTTGAACAATATTTGCTACAAATTAAAAAAAAATGCAAAAACGGGTACATACAGCTATGAGTGTCCAGTATATATTTTGACCTGTCATGGTACAAAAGTCTATACAATGACAGGTCAAGTAATATTGGCTGATGAAATAAACCATGGTCGAAATTCGACCACCACGCGATCTCTAGTTATTATTATTATTTGTGTGTATTATTATTATTATCTGTGTGTTAATATAAGTAGTTCAAAGACATTAAAAGAATATTTAACTTATTATAATTTTAATCACTGAGACACTTGTGTCGGGGTTTTTTAAAGATGATTTAAGATTCCTTATCTACCGCTAGGAATGAAATGAAAGTTCCATGAATGAATAAAATACAAGTTGTATGAAGAAATGATGAACAATAAAATAGAACTATAGTAATTACATTTAAAGTTGTATCTATAGTACGTACCTATACAAAATGATTGTCGATGAGTCGTCAAACATCATCTTTTCATTAATGATACTAGTATAATATTGTTTTAAATTTTCCACGACTGGGTCGTTTACAACGAGGTGCGAATAATGATCATTTAGATCATTATTCGCACCTTCTTAAACTCACGTGTTCCTCACGTGAGTTTATGATGATAAATTGTTAGATCAAATTTGTAATAATTACGAGGAATTTTATAACTGACTTCAAAATAAGAGAAGTTTTTGTCGTGCCTATGATTTTTCGATTGTAAACGAGTTTTAGTGTTTAAAGAGTACCAAAACAGTTGTCGTAGCTACGGCTATCGCAAAACAAAAGCGAGTACCTTCAAGTACCTACAATCCTGGTAATATTATAAACGTGAAAGTTTGTGAGGATGTATGGATGTATGTATGTATGGATGTTTGTTACTCTTTCACGCCAAAACTACTAAACCGATTGCGATGAAACTTGGTATGTAGATAGCGGGAGACCTAGATTAACATATAGGCTACTTTTTATCCCGATATTCCCACGGGATCGGGACTTACGCCGGTGAAACCGCGGGGTGCTGCTAGTATTTTATATATTTTTAAATGTATTGTCAGCCATGATTCTTTTAGTTATAGTTACATTCCCACCTCAATAATGGAATTGGTGATGTACATTTCTAGTTCAATAATTGAAGTGTCTTAAAGTTGGTTTTAATGTATTTAAAAGATAATTCTTTGTTTTGATGCCCCGTCTGCTCGTTTCGAAGTCAAGTCCCACCTTTGTAAAAATTGTTACAAAATAACAGCAAATAATACAAATAAATCATTGTTACAAAAATATAAATAATAGTAATAAAGGAGATATTAGCATAATCATCACATTTTTTTGTAAACTGGGCTTTGAACGAGCCGCTTAGGAACAGGTAAACGGATTTGAATAATATGTGCCGTGAAAATGGCTGTCATAAAACTGTTCAGTTTTACTTAAATATATAAATGAAAATAAAATAATATATTGTGATAAAAAAGCATATTTATGTCTTTCACCTCATTAAGCTTTTATAAAATGTTTTATGCATAAACTATTACAGCTAAACTTTATAAATTATGCCTTAAGCAATTTATTTATATTGTCGTCAACGAGTAATAATAGCAGAAATTTATTTAAAATAAAAGCAAAAATAGCTAACGATGCACAATCGAGAAAGAATTATTTGAAAAGGTTCATAAAAGGGAGGAATTATTTTTACAGAGTCCGATAGGAAAACATTGTGAGGGTCCCCGGTAGCTCCGGAATCAGCTCAAATGCGTAAAGATTTTTAGTTTAAAATATCGACAGTTTAAACCTTTACTTCATCTAGTATTATGTTATATGTGGTTTAAATACAGACTGTTTGTGAGGCTTGTGTGAGAAAAAGATATAATATACTAGCTTTTGCCCACGGCCTCGCCCGCGTAAAAGTTCTTTTTGTATCCCTCGGAAACGGTGTTGAGTAGTTAAGGTGTAACAGAGTAACATACAAATAAACAAACAACCTCACTTTCGCATTTATAATACAAGTTGTTGCTCGCTACTTTATTCGCTTGGAAATTTTGGTGAAATCTAACCCACGGGAATCATACGTTTTTCCGGAATAAAGAGTAGCCTATATACTATTCCAGACTATAATTTATTTCTGGGACAAATTTCATTCAGATCCGTTTAGCCGTTTTTGCGTGAAAGACACCTCACACACGGCCGTCTGATCCCAAGCTAGGCAGAGCCTGTACTATATTAACCAGACTGCTTACAAACGTACTTACATATTACTAATGTCATACATGTTTTAGATAAATAATTACATTGCTAAAAGCTGCACTTTTTTTCTGAAATGTTGGCGTCTGTATAAGATTGCGTTAGGGAAATTCCATAGAGTAATGTCGTTCACAAACAAAAAATATATCTCAGCGTCATCTATCGAAGACAGCCCGAATTATGCCGTAACTACTGATATATTAATAGGTACTATATTTAAATTATACCGTTAAGTATGCCTACCTAATTGTAACTCAATATTTTTACTAATATTAGTTTTTCCTTAAAAAAGACATTACCTATCACTCTGGTTAAGGCAAAACCACCAGTCATATTTTATTTTATAGTTTGAAAAGACAATTTAATTTTTTTTATCACCGTTGTAGCCGACAATTGTAACGGTAATGAACAAACTAAATCTAACAAATCTATGTAAATGTGAGATAAATAATAGCGGAGGAAAATGCCTCAATTGAGCATATGTTTCATCTTCTACATTCGTATACATTTTCAAATATTTTACCAGTCTATTAAAAAAGCTATGCAAAAGAAATAACCATTAAACATTATTTTATCGTAGGCACATAACCTTTACAAGAAAAGAAATAAAATAAAATGACATTTGTATTCAAATTTCACGGCGCCAACTATAAATTGTCTCTATAGAAATTTATAGCACCTACCTACCTAAGCTATATAAGGTAGGTAGTAGGTACTATCAATTTCTCATAGAAATCGTCAGTCTACTGAATAAAACCTCGAAAAAGCTTCACACTGTCCTGTCAGTTTAAGAATGAAAACTGCTTCTTCAGAAACGCCAGTTTTACGTTATTACTGTTATAAACCAAAAAAAGTATACTCACGTTTGTATTTCGGGGATGCCCAGTGTGACGCCTGACACCGTTGCGGCAGGACGCTTCACTCCTTGAAAAAGGGCCCCCGTCGAGTCTGAAACTAGTCGGGCATCTCCGAAATACAAACGTGAATAAAACTGTATACTTTTTAATAAACATGAATACCACTCACGAAAGTTTTTATTGTAATAAGAGTATGAATGTACTTTTAAGATGAAGTTGGGATCGCTTGCAATAATATTTACTAAACCGTAAAAGGCGTAAAGCGTTTAAACTTCAATTACCTATTATTTTACCAGGCAGTTAATTTAAAATTAATTACAAAATTCCACTCAAATTTACAAGAAAGCGATAAAAAAGAATAACGAAGCAATTTAATTTGAAGTCTAAACATGGAATATATCAACTTAATTAACGTTGAAATATTAAATGTGATGTAGTGTTTACAGTTTCTCTCCGAGAATCATATGCAAATGAACCTTGTTCTTGGATATGATCCTCAACTAAAAGTGCGTTTGAGTCAAGGTCAGTAAAAAGTTTTCACAGGAACTATACAGCATTATATTATTATCTAAGCCCCCATTCATCTTTTAGAGTTCCGTTCCTTAAAAGAAAAAAGGAACCCTTATTTGATCACTTTGTTAGCCACCCATCGTCTGTCTGTCTCTCAAGGTGTTTTTTTCTCAGGAACCCATGGACGCATCAAGTTGAAATAAATACCAAATACTAATATCTGCGGTCACTTGAAGCTATAAAAAAATCAAGCTTCTAAGTCACTGCAATTGAAAGATACGGCCATTGAGGCCTCAGATTTGACCAAAGATTTCATTCAGCCTAAGCGCAGGCAGCAGTTTCCTAAACGAATAAAAATAGTAATAGTTTTCTTATAATCTGGAATAAATATTGCTGAAAATCCGGTAGAGGCTAGTAAATGTATATTAAAAAATCGTTTTTAAATATTTATATTGACTCGAAACATACAATCACATCATACATCACAACATACATCAATCTGCAATAGCATTGGTTTCTGAGTTGCAAATTAAAAAAAAAATATGGGAAACGTAAACCAATACTGATAATTAATAAATAAAAATCTCGTTTACAAAATATTTTTAAATCTATAATAACATGTAAACATGTTATTGTTTACTTTGTAAGTATTTTTTTGTGAAACAAATGAAAAAAAATCTTATAAATAAATTGCTGTAAGTGGTTTTAAAGTGTATTGGGTAATTTTCTGGTCACATAATGGCAGCACTTGACTAATCTGTTGTTTTATGTAATGACAAATATGTCAGTCATTCGCTTTTCAGTTACGCGCGCGTTAATTGACAATCGAGTTTTCTTTGATTTTAACTAAAATGGATTATTCTTTTCACGACGACCATGACTTTCTTTTGGACCCTGTGCCCTCTTTTGACGTTGACCCTAGCATGTCTTTTGAAGATGAACACGAAACACATAATAACCTGTGCCTGAACATAGATAACCCAATTTCGCCTCATGAATTCTTACATTGCAAGGTATGCCAATGTTAATTCTCCAGCTCAGTTCTTAGATAATGTTTAATTAATATATGAAGATAACGATGAAAGCCGAAAAATAAATAGACATTCACTAAAAACAGGCTGTTTTATTTTATTTTTAATCTTTTTTTAAAAATGTCTGGTTACTACATCCTACTAATATTATAAACGTGAAAGTTTGTGAGGATGTATGGGTGTATGTATGTATGGATGTTTGTTACTCTTTCACGACAAAACTACTGAACCGATTGCGATGAAACTTGGTATGTAGATAGCTGGAGACCTAGATTAACATATCACTTTTTATCCCGATATTCCCACGGGATCGGGACTTACACGGGTGAAACCGCACGTACATATTTTTGGTTTCTACATGGCTTTTTTAGCTACTAAAAATAATATTGTTATCTCAATATTAAAATGTACGCACCTAGGCCGATATCCCATACAAAGCTGTTGGTGTCCTTTGAACATTTCGTAGGTAAATGAAAACCTATTAAGACCTTCCCATTGACCTAGAATCATGAAATTTGATAAGAAGCAAGGTCTCACAGCACAAGTAAAGGAAAAAATCCGAAAGTAATCAATTTGTTGTTATATCTATCTGTCTGTGTGTCTGTCAAGACCGTCATCCTTAGGAACCCGTAGGGGCATCAAGTTGAAATTAACATCAAATACTTATGTCAGCGATCCCCTTCGGCCCATAATTTCAGAGCAAAAACTAAACAAAGTGGCTAAATGTTGTAAGCAAAAAGTGGTTCTCAAATTGAATGATTCATTATTTTCTTGTATACCTGAGATCCTGTTAGATCCAAGATTACATTTGCATTCAGTAGCCTCATAGATCTGATTTCTATCGGTAACTGACGTCCGGCGATTTGATGTAAATCCGTTGCATTAAAAATTTGTCTGTACAGTTATTTGAAAATATTTTGTACAATAATTATTTATCAACATCTATATCTCAGCCTTGGTAAGTCCATTGTCCACTGCTGCACATACAATTCAAAATGACTGCCACACTGATATGACTTTCGTTTCCTAATAACCAAACCTCAAAGCAGTAGTTCCTTGTGACTTGGACCAAATCAACGGATAATGAATTTTCGGACCAAGCTACTATTTTGAGGCCGTGCTCGCCACTAAAGAACCTGTATTTTCCAATGGTTCTTTGTTCTCTGAACTATACGCACTGATATTTAGGATTTTAGTTTGCAACAGCTTTGGTTCTTCTACGAACTTCTTTGTCTGAATCTCTCATAGACCGCCAACAAGCATTGCAACACCTTTTCAGGGAGTGAGGGATGATTCAAGGCCTAAGCACAAATGCCGTGCAATAAACACATGTCTATCCATTTTCTACAAGTATACAGCATAATCAATAAATGCGTCATTATGTGACTGTATCAAGGAATAATTACGTGTTCTTTATAAGCATTGCTTACATCATGTCTGTTTCGAAACAACTGGCTTGATCTTCAAATTCAGTACCTTGTTTGCAGCTTAGGCGTGTATACATTTTAAGTTAATTTTATGACGTAAATCTACTGTTCTAAGTTCAAAGTTTGGAGCTGACTACAAACTACGTGGTATTTAAATTCTCAGCATTCTCAGCATAACAGTACTTAATAGCTATGCTATAACTACAACAGTTATCACAGGTAAAACATTTTTACGATGCATTATTTTCTGTAAAAATTTTGACATTGATTTTGACCGTTCAAACACATAGACCGTATAACTTCCTACTAAATAAAAGAACACAGTGTTTCACGATAGGTGCGGAGTTCCTTAACATTTCACAAGACGCAATTAAAACTATAATTACATAGACCATAATAACAAACGTGTCAGTTTGGATTTCCTGGCTATTAAATAGTGATCTCATATCTACTTTGTTTTTTCAACGAAATCGTAATGGTTTAAAACATTATAGGTTTAATACAAAACAATTTATTTAATTATTTGCTAGTAGATAAATTTGTCACACTGAAACATTTTTCTCAACATGTTACAATTTCCTTACCCGTTGCTTATTGAACCTAGTATTCAATACATTATATATATTTTACTATAAAGAATGTTATCCATCTATCATTTTATGTTAGCCATTGAGCTTTCATACCCCGCTGCAATTTAACATTTAACAACTCTAACAGGTCTCGTCTATTATCCTTAAATAATTTTATATGATCATATAACATTCTCGATATCCTTTAAGTGTAGAATCAAAAGGATGGATCATTGTACTGCCTACGAAAACGCGATTTTATATTTAGAAATATTTAAGAAAAAATTCGGACTGCGTTTAATATTTTCTTAATTTTTGTGTAACAATACTCAGTGGAAGACGTTTCTGTTTCTCGACTATAGGTTGACCGTAATGTCAAATGTAATTAATTATTCTATATCTTCATTGCTTTATCGTTTAGCGGTTAATAATAAATTGAACTGAAACGCTAGGTGATTCATTTAAAACCTGTTGGGTACATTATTTAAACAAAATAAATTGATATCCTCCGTGTTTTTGTTTTAGTATGAATGGGATATTTAATTGCGTGATCTTGTAAATTTTATTGCAAAAGTAACGATAGTAACAGTACTTGTTGTCGGTGCTTATTAATCATTACTTAATCTTCATTCTGTAAAAAAGAACTCAACTGGTTCTTAAAAATTATTAAAATAGTTGCTGGTATTAGTTTTATTTCTGGTAAATATAGAAGTTGTTTTTTTAAGGCAAAAGTGGTAGATAAGTACGGAATACCGTAAGATAACCATTCAATATGGATATCTCAATACTTAGTAGTTGTTACCATACACGTTTACTCAGACTAATTTGTAACCGTGTGCACAAAAAGTAGTATTTAATAAAATAATAGCATGAAATATCTTGTTTCAGGACAAGCACAAAGTTTGACAGGGGGAGGCGCATACTCATACTCCGACTCGACTGGCAAAAAGTACACCGGCACTTACGGACTGCAGCCAGACGGAAAGATTGTACAGACAGCAGGCGACCGCTTGGCATTCTCGGACTCTGCACTACCAGGGTACGGATACGGCTTCGGCTACGGATATCAAGGAGACGACTTCTACCCAACATATTTCTCGAATCTCGAGAATTTGCTCCAAGAGTAAGAGTTGAACTTATGAAGCTGTATGCTTCCGGTGGAGGTTCTACTCTCCGCGGTGAAGGTCAAAACTATTGTATTTAAATGTTCCTTTAAATCTTTACTCTATTTCTCCATCCTAGGAATTTAGATGCTGCAAATTTAGTAAGATGTTTTTCAGTATGTTTACATTAAACTCTTTATCATTATTTTTGCACAAACTCATTGATTCACACAGTCTTCTGTTTACTAAGTCTTCTATAAAAACGTGTACTTAACTAAACATTTAAGTAGCAGCTTTGACTCTTAACTTTTATTAATTATAATTGATTTTATTTTATAGCCGTTTTAGGCGCCAAGCAGGGTTTTCTATTAAACGCCAGAACCCTTTAAGGTAAACTTTAAAACTGCTTAACAAGGGAGTTTTCCTTTCTGGTAACTTTCTGATTTTTTCAATCATACTAATCCTTTCCGGCTTAGGTCTTACCTGTCGCTTCTTAATCTTTATCATCTTACGCTTGAACTGTTCCGTGTGTTTGAACAAATGTTTTGGGTTGCAGGGTGTTCCAATCAAACGTAGAAAATCAGCAGCTAGCGTTCAACGCAGCGAGAAAAGCCTTTGATTTATCGTCAAATCAGGATGGTTACTATGATAATTTCGCCACCAGGTTGCCGCCTTTCCAGAACTTCAGAAGACTTAGAGCAGGGGTCCCTAGCTTCCCTAGCTTCCCTAGATTCCCCAGCTTTGAGATGCCCAACTTCCCGAACAGTGCGTTCGCCAGCTCCGCTCTAGGACCAGGATTTAGACGCCAAGTAGCTGCAATAAACCCAGCAAATCCGGTAAGATTTGTAAAGTAAAACTACTTATCTATGATAATATCTCATTTATGTTATGATGTACATGTTTGGAATGATCAAACCACGAATTCATCATTACTTATGTTGATTGTTACTAGTCTCTGTTGTTTTATTTCTTTGGTTCTTTTTTTTCATTGAGTTTAAACGTTTTCAAGTGGTTATAAATTCGTATGTGTTATTTATAAAGTAATACAGTTATCAACATCAATGTTTAAATTATTCGTAGGCATTCGTAGGCAGGTGCAAGAAAGTTTTTAAAGAGTTTGATTTAAGACTTTTGGTAATATTATTGCATTTGACTTGGCTTAGTATGTGGTTATATTTAAGCAGTAGACCTTCCTTAGTTCTTGTCTAAGTTGACGTATGATACTTACTTAAATTGACCTTCATTAGCATACAAGATGCAGTTCCGATATTGCATACGATGTACTTACTTACAAACACGTAACACGGAAATCGTACTTTACAATGTACATTAAGATCAAAATCTAATTAAGTAGATGCTTTTCTGTTTTTATAGCATAACATGCGCTTAGAGATGTGATAATTAGAGAGACCTATAATAATACTAAATTATTTAAATTTAAATTCAATATCTCTTTTACGTAAAATGGTCATAAATTATCTGAAATCGTCAATAAAAAAATTTAAAAAAATTATGGATCAACACACACAGAGTCACCGCAACAATAGGTTGATTTGCCAAATTTAATGTAAAATTATACAAAGAAAATGGATAACATAATATCATATCTGCCTGCCTGTGTCGATCTATAACCGCCCGTTTCGAAATGGTTAAGCCTTGTGAGAAGAAACCAGGCAAACAAACTGACGGCCACTCTTTTAAAGCACTAGATAGTTTTAACAATATTTAGTAAATTTTAAAGCATAAACTTTTTGTTGTGCGTTTTTATCTTATTAAAATTAAAAGTAAATAATTTAAAATTAGGTTATGAAAATAGGGAAACTGACCTATTCTTATGATTATACTCTCATTGAAATATTATGGTCTTTAGTCGTTATAGACTGCACCTTCTATCAGGATTACAGCCTCCTAAGTTGCAGCGTACATTGGGGCATTGTTTGTCCTACTATCATTAGTTTTGATTAGATCTCTTTATCGTCATCCTCCTTGCTAACTGTTTAAAAGACTAACATACTTTTTGTTTTCACTGATATTACCTTTTCTTTTCAAAATAAAGTAACAAATGAGTTAGTAATGTCAGTTGGTAAAGAGGTTTATGTTATGATTAAATTTAAAAATGTATTAATACCTAACCATAAAGAGTAAGCAATTCTTTACAAATAAGAATTGTACCACGATAGCTTGTATATGTTTACAATACACTAACTCCCTCTTAGACGGTAATTAAAAGCAAATTACACTGTTACCTCAATTTCCAGCTGTCACAGAACGTGAACATTAACAGGGTGAGCCACTACTCCGACACCCCCGACCGTAATGGATACTATGCTGTCTCCAGCAAATCCTACTCGTCCTCTTCAAACATCGACGGCCAAGAATTCAATCGCAGAGGAGCCGAAACCACAGTCAATGACAACGGAAAAGTCACTTCATACAAGGTCCAAAGTTAAAAAACAAATAATATTCTAAACGCCTTTACTGTTAATTTAAAAATGGATCTCATACTGAACACAAATATGGTGGCTATTTTAGCAATATACCGAAATGTTTTTTAAATAATTTGCTATTATTTGTTAAATGTAATTTTAATACAAACCATTATATTGTGAAGTAGAGGCATACAACTATATTTATATGTTATTTGATTAGTTACACGATCAATTGGTGTGCAAAAGATGTATCAATAAAATTATAAAATGTTGCTGTAGTTTTCATTCTACAAAAAAATTAAATATCGTCAGATATTACTTTTATGAAAGGTTCTAAGGAAAATATATCTTAATTAATTAATGGCGTATAAATGCTTGCATGACTTCATCAGTAGGCATCCCATCTTTGAGATAGTGATGAAAATTATGATGTATTAAAGTATAATTACGGAAACGTAATTAGCTGACTATACTTACAGAGATTATTGGTCGTCTTTTTAAGCTATTTATACTCTTTCTTTATTCACGTTCACTTACATCATAGAGCTTTTGTTAAACAACCAAGACGACAAATAGCCCACCGACATAACCGAAGTAATTACAGAGCAAAATAATGGTGTTACTCTCGCTTTGTTATATCCCTATCCCCGCAAAGAGTGTATATGCCACCCTTTTTAATAGCAGTAATATAATACTGTCAAAGTAACGAAGTTTCACTAATGGCTTTCGTAGAGTGAAAGAAAAGAACATCCGAAGTTGGGAAATGCTTACATTTTTACTGCAATAAAAAAATGAAAACAATGCCACAGGTACATAGTTTTTTTCACATACCTACCTTCGTCACAGAATACATAGTACTAGTACCTACATGGAGAAGATTGATTAATAACATAAAAACATCACACGAAAACATTGTTACAGAATACTTAGAAACGTGCACGCAGTTATTATATGACGACTTATACCATACCTCTCAACCTCTGAACAACGTCTCAAGGCTACTAAGATAGCATCACTAAGTTTTTTCCACATCCAATTACGAAGTTACCGACACGGGATGAACAAAAACAATGACCGCACAAGCATTAGTTTAATTTCACCAATTTGCCGTCTAACTTAATCTTTTTTGTTGTCGTTTCATATACATTTTGCATATAGGACCAAGGATTGCTCCTTGGTTGACCACAATCTATAACCCCTTGTAACTCTCTGCATTTACTGCAATAAAAGTCTTTCATGCCATCATCTGTGATTCTTCTATGAAACTTCCCTGGTGTCTGGTAAGCTGGTCTCCTATTTAAAGTATTTCTAAAGCCGGAATTGTATGTGATAATCGGCACTTCTTGATTGTCCCAATTTATGTTATTGTACATAGTCGAAGGCTTCCATTGAGTCGGAACATTAATATAGTTGGGATATATGTCTAATTGGTCTTGGCCATTTCTGTTGATGGAGGCAGAATTTGGGACCATTTGCGAACCCTGTCTGTTTCTGTATCTAGTATCTGGGGTTCTGATAAGAGTTGTTTCCACTGATTTGTATCCATTTACTACGGGAACTTCTCCGCTATCTTCTTTTATGTCTTTGCCACTGGGATTATACGTAAAGGCTCCTGTACCATCTAACAACAAAACATTGTAGGTTAAGATTATATTCTACATCAATAGTTCAATATTTTATAGGTTTCGATAAAAAACACAATCCTTAACATAAAAAAGACAAGTGCAACACTGACTCGGGCACTTAGGGTTCCGTAAGCAAACAAACTTTATGTAGATAGTTTGTCCGTCTCGGAAATCGATTCTCGAAGACTTTTGCTTGTTTTTTCCGAGTGACAAACTTAACTTTAGCGTTCTAAAAATACTTTTCCCATACATCGATATAGGTCGCAGTCGATTTTCAAATGCAAAATATAAGTTTGTAATCGCAAAAAAACAACTTTTTAAATGGTATAACTATAAATTAACGATCTGATCTTACTCTATAACTCATTATTCTAGGTCAATGGGAACTGCTCTGTAGATTTTGGTTTACCTGCGAAATATTAAAATGGCTTAAATGTCCATATCTTTTCATTGCGTTACTACTGACTTAGAAACTTGATTTTTTTACAGGTGCCAGGGATCGCAGACATAAATATTTAATATTAATTTCAACTTGATACCTGTACGCGTTCCTGAGAAAAACGGTCTTGACAGACAGACATGCAGATAGACGCACAGTAAAGTAATAATATATAAGTTTCTTTTGAGGAATGAGACCCTAAAAAATGTGGTAAGGTTCATTATAAGGTTATCTAGATAATACATGAAGGCGTTGTACGTATTTTAAGAAAATTTTACGAATGTGAATGAATTATCGTAAAATTTGTTAAACTTAAAGTAAATGTATAGAAGAAATGCAGAAATGCATTTTTAAACAATGGGTATGTGTTACGTGAAAACAGCTGCATCAAGCTACAAGCATCCAGCAATAAGTTGAACTGTCGTGGTACGTCAGTCTATACAATGATATTTCAAGTTCTACTGGCCAATTAAATAAACCAAAAACGAATTATGGTCCAAATTCGACCACCAGGCGATCTCTCCTGTTAATTAATTCATGTTTACCATTACTGTGCAGTCCTCTTCTATTGTTATTTTTTAATTTAGTCGACACGACTATCGTGTGTTTAACTTCCACATCGTCGTCATCTACTTTAGTGGAATTAGTTATTGTAGTGGATTCCTGGTCTTCTCCAAAATCCATTTTTGTTGAGACGCCGTGACACCAACCTATGTTAGCTGAAAGTTTAGTTTCATAATTAATCGTTACATATACAGAGTGTTATAGAAAGGTGTTGTAAAATTTTAGGAGGCGTTATAAAGCACTTAAAAAAAATAGAAACTACTATACGACCCCAAAATTTTACCAGGTGTGGTAACATTTTGGGGTAACCCTGTAACATTATGTATGATAACTGTGCATGTACAAATTCTATCTATGAATATACTTAAATGTAGTTTATCAATCGTTTTATTTAGAAAAAGATCTATTTTAGCCAAAAATTTATGACAATTATAAATGATTAAAATGCGAGCTGATTCAGAGCGTATATAGAGTATTATTCTTTAATAAGTAGTAAGTAATATATCAGTAAGTAACCAGTCCTAAAGTTGCAAACTTAACAGTTAGGTACTAAATTGAACATGTTTCATCTCATTCTTTCGCAACGATGAGCCCTAAAGTGAAAAAACAGCATGTACCTTAACGACGTATTATTTACAGAAATGGCGTTTGCCTCTAAACAAGCAATACGAGGGCTGCACTGAAAATTTCGGGAATCAAGGAAGTGACACAACATTACTATTTAAAAATGCATTTATTGCTTTTCTGAAATTTGACACATTTTCCATACGATGGAACCAATCATTAAAGCAACCATTCCATTCGGAAGTTGGGGTCTCCAAAATGGCCGTTTTGTAGGCGTTTACAGCTTCTTCAGGTAATGAAAATCTCTGACCACGCAATTTATTCTTTGTTTTAGGGAAAGTATAGAAATCATTAGGGCTTAGGTCGGGACTGTACGGCGGATGGTCTAATAATTATATGTTTTCTTGCTCTAAAAACTCTTTTGTTCTGTGCGCGGTGTGAGAACTCGCATTGTCGTGATGGAGGATGATGCGGCGGTTGCAGTTCTCTTTACGGAGTTCGGAAACGACCTGTGGCAAACAAATGCTAGCATACCATTCTGCATTAACCGTTCTTTGTCCCTCAAGAGGAATAGTCGCAACATGGCCGGTTTTGGAGACAAACGTGGCCAGCATTTTTTTTGCAACACTCCGTGAACGAACAATTTTAGTTGGTTTTAACTCATTTTCGAACACCCAAACTCGTGACTGGTTTTTTGTTTCGGGTTCGTACGCGTATATCCAGGATTCGTCACCTGATGCAATGTTGTATACAGCATTTGAGGATCCTGCGTGGAATCCTTCGAGAGTTCTGACGCACCAAGTAATGCGAGCCGCTTTTTGCTCTTCACAGAGCAAATGCGGTATCCATCGGGAAAACAACTTTTTTACACCTAATTGTTCATGCAAGATTATTTGTATTTGACTCATGCCAATGTCTAAATTTGCCTGGATTTCGCGGTATGTCACATGTCGATCTTCCTCAATCAGCTTACGCACAGCATCAACGTTTTCTTGGGTGACTGCAGTTTTTGGACGACCTTGACGGGGATCATCACTGAGAGAAAAGATCCGGTCAACACACTGTTTTTGTGTCGAAAGTCAACTTCAACTTTTGGATTGTGGCTTTGTGGAGTTACCACAATTTTGCCAATGTCAAGTAGGTATACGGAGGAGTGTCGAAAGTCATAATAAATCATCGCCATTGAATTTTCTCGAGTCAATTCCATTTTCTCAACGACTAAACAAGTTTGACAAGACCTTGTGAGAAGACCGAGAATCTTTTTTAAATAAATAAATGGTATTCGATTTTTAAAACCAAGGAGTTTTCAATTAAAAAGATTTTAATATGATAGGAATAGTGGAAATATTCCATTCCCGGTACTTTTAGTGCAGCCTATGTATTTAGTGGAATATGTGGCTACAATATTTCCGGCCATCACAAAAACATTTTAATGCAGGTTAATATTTCTGGCATAAATGAGATAGGTACAATAAATAAAGATACTAAGTTTAAATAAATAAAATACAATAAACAAATGAAAGGAACTGTCCCTTGTTTCCGAATACTGTGAGAATTCGTTTTATTGAGTTGAAGGGCTCCCATTGTATGTCAATGTCAAGAAGCTTTAGGCCTTTGTCAGTGCTCAGCCTTGGCCTTTTACTATTAATATTTCCTTTGAAAACGTAGTCTAAAAATAGGTTATTCACTATATATTATTAATTAATACACGTGAAATCGTTTCTTCAGAATCACGTACGGAATCGGCTTCATTAATTTTAACATGGACTTTGTGTTTAGGATATGTATCTAACAACAACAATCAAACAAAACATTTATCATTACAGTCACGTCGAACATAGGTAAGTAGATACATTATTCACTCGTTAATTTTGATTTAATATAAGCGTTTCTTCGTTTTTCGTTTATGCTTATAAATCGATGAAAGCCGGCTGCACGCACGAAAAAGCATGACTCATTGTCACGTTCCGCCTGAGCCGAGCGTACAAGCGATCGGAGCACGATCGGCCTAAGCGTTCGGCTTGTGACGCTTCTATCTCTCGTAAAATTATCGTCCGTAAACCGACTTTACAGACAACCAATTTTTACGCAGTACGTAATGGGAAGCGATTGCCAATACCAGGCGCGGCGCTCGCAACACTAAAAATGTCACTCAAGCCTTTTCCTGATAATCTCTGGCTATCTCACCTATCAGCAACAGTACCAAACTACACAGGTTGTGCGGTTTTACTCGCGTGGCTCGCGTGGTTACTATTCTCAATCGTTAGAAAGGCTAATCCGATCCCAGATCCATAAATTTTTCAAAGGTTTTTGAACTCGCCTAGTTATCGAACAAGGTTAAGAAATTGAGCAAAGCTTTTATACCTTCTTCTCTACCGACTTCTCATTTTGTCTGGCATGTAGGTATAACAAGGCAATCCCCTCTTTCATGACAGTTCATGTTATGAGGTGGTTCACTGGTCTAACAACATATTACTGCTATAGCCGGTTACACTATTGCGGTAAAGTACCCAACCCACGTTGGGATTGGTACTTTAAAGTATTCTTAATACGTTTAACTTTAAATGTACACACAACATGATTTCAAAGCTTCAAAATTTGATGTATGCGCCGATCTTCTTTTTCACAAATGATTATATTCTTGGGACGGTAACTCCAAAAGTCCTGGTGCAAATATGTAGCGTCTTCGGGAAAAAATCTCACACGAGTACAGTTTACACTAGACAAATACCTACCGTGAGAATAAATATAATAATACAACCGATTTGCTGTAAGACTAAAAGTGACCTCACCCAAAACATCGGGTATTTATCTGTGTTTATTTTGCAACAAGACTTTACAAAAATAGCAAGAAAAAAGTAAAAAACAATTAATTTTCTGGAAAAAATATACCTTCGTTTATTTTTGAGACAACTAAGTGATTACCAGTGTGTATAAACATTTACAACACTAATAATGTCGCTTTCGTGTTGCCAACTTTATACCTTCTCCGGTGAAGCACTGCTTACGTGGGTAGGGTTAATATTACCTGGTACATATCATATTTTCGAACTTTAATCTTTTGGCCGTTGGAATCGTGGCAATGAATTTGATGCTGAGATAGCACACACTAGTAACAATTCGAAAACCAATATGCTTAGGTTAATAAGAGGGGAATCCCATTCATGCCAATAATATTACTGTCAATCACCAATCCACTTATCACCTTATTGTAAATGAACCAACGTGAAAATATATTTCTTGGAATCTTACCGCAAGTGAACAAACAGATGTAGAAAACTTTAACCATGATGTCACCCGTATATAAACTAAGAAAACAATAAGGCTTCTTGCGTGTCGCCTACGTTTTATATAAACTACATGAAATTGCACTAAATGATGTCGCAAAGGAAGCAAAGCAATTATGTCCGTGTCGATGCTATAAGAAACGTTAAAGTACATTGTAATGGTCATACTACGGTATGGTAACTTTGGCTAGTCATGGTTTGTGGACTAAGGCCGCGTCCAGGAGTACAACGGTGGCGGCGCATACGTGAGCAATGCGGAACGAATTATCCAACTATATATGTACAAATGACGAGTTATTTGTAAAATCCCATTTATGGAGAACAATGTTGATCTTTCGCTATATTATTTTAGTTATCGAACATTTTTAGGGGAGGGTGATGTCTATAAATATATTGAGAAGTCAACAAAACTCGGCGTAGAGATATACTAAATAATCATAAGTTTAAAACACCCCCGACTCGAAAATTCCTTCAACGATTAGAAACAAGCTGATGATCTAAGAACGGCTGAACAGATTTTCTAGAATTATATCTAAACAGACACACAGACACGTCAAACTTATAACACCCATCTTTTCGCGTCGGGGGCTAAAAAAGGAGAGGGGAGAGGTACTTTACACTTACGGCAGAAGAGTTCCAAACCTCTTTTTTAAGGATAGATGCTTATCTATATGGATAGATGCCCCACCGTTAAAATGCTAAGACGAATAGATGCCTGTAGTATTGGATAAATGCCTTATGGAATAAAATAAGTAAAATAAATAGTTTTAAAATGTTTCATTTGTAATTTTAAGGAGAGAATTCTAATCACAAATATCATTAAAAGCATTTTTCCAACCGTAAATTAGCATTTAAAACGTGTTCTAATTTAAGAAGTAGTTATTTAAAATAAAATAAAAATCAAAGCAGTTTATAGATCCTTATTTTAGGTTGAGCTTGAAATTGCTTTCAGTTTTCCACACATCTCGTGGCGTATGTGATGCTAAAAATCGGGGATTATCCTTTTTGGTGTGAATAGGCCCTACTGAGGATGAACCAGTGTATGTATATAATAAAAAATCAAACGAAATGTATTAATACTTATAAAATTATGGGATAGTAATTATACCTAACCTAATTACTTCTAAAACTTTGAAGCATTTTTCGCGTTCGCTGCGGAGATAATCACATGCACAAACGAGAAATTTCTGTTCTGTACAACGGCTTGCTGTGGACCGAGGTATATGATGTTTTAGGTGTTTACGCTATTTAAACTATTAATTCGATGTTGCGACTTTAGGGGGCCATGATCTCGAGAACGAGGCCCCTATCCCACTGCGGCATCTATCCCGGTTTTACCCTAATCAGTTGAGAACTAATCAAGGCGTGAAAGCGTAATAAACAAACCATAAACTACGATAGTATACTAAGTTTATGAAACAAATTCACTTTTACATTTATAATATTAGTTAGGATTAGGTACCATTCGCTTACACACACACCTACATCTTAAAAACCTATTACAGTAAGTTATTTTTTAATAATTAATATCTTTATCTTTATTTGCTTAAAATGCGGTGAAAGGATGACAAATGGATATTAAATGATAATTTTACTTAATTGGAAATAAGTATAAGTTATAAAAATATGGTTTATAATTTTGTAACGATTATGGCAAAATATTTTATTAGAGGTACTTCTATATACTTACTATGTGTATAGGGTGATCTTTAGTGCACAAAAAATTATCTAACTGCGGTAATATCACCTCTAAAAATAAAACTTTCGTGAGACAGGTTAAGTACACAGCTTATTAAATAAAAAAGGAAATGATATGTACCATGGATATTGACATTGACTGTGTGATAAGGAAAATTCTAGAAACAAGTAAAGGTGACGTCTCATTTAATGGTTAGACTATACGATTTACTAGATTTGCAGATGATATTGCAGCAATAAAACTTTTAATAGTAACGAACGACACTTTTAAGGAATTTGGTTTCAAAATAAAAATTAAGAAAACTAAAATTCCTATCATCTCATTTTTTTTCCAAAAATAACTAATAGAATTAAAACCAACAACAAATACTCATATAGAGTCAGTCGACAGACAGTTTTCAATATTTCGGTAACCGAATAACGCATGACTCGAGATGTTCTCCTGACATAATAGGATGTCAATAGAAGCCAAACAAGCTTGAAGGCTAGTATAACCGCAAAAAAACAACGCCTATTCAAAGCCAAAATCAACATCAATGTAAGGAAACGGTTTTTTAAAACCTACATGTGGAGCATTGCACGTAATGGCTGTGAAGCGTGAAGAAACAGCGAGAGGTTGGCAGCATTTGAGATGTGGTGCTGGAGGAGGATAATCAATATCAGATGGACATAAAAATGAACAAGCGATTCCTGAATGGGAGTCGGTTTTCAGCCATTAAAAACTCTAGATAGGTAACAGAAAAGGAAAAATAGTTGGCCACTTGATAAGACGCGACCACTTCTTCAAAACAATATGGCAAGGAAAAATAGAGGCTTAAAATCCATTACCAGCCACGTCCTACCTTAAAATAATATAAAAAAATAAACTTGGTAATATTTCAGACACAATCGGAATCACTCGTGAAAAAGAGGTGGCTCCTGTTCCATTAGACATTGCTTTATCTAACGCCACCTATCGAATTTCTTATGAACTAGGTACCTAAAAAAATATGTAACATATTTTTTTAAGTATAACTTCATAGCTTATACACAAGTTATTTACCCATTCATATTCACAAATACGTCAAGCAGGTTTCTTATTGACGATATTGACAAAGAATGTAAGGGAAAATAAGTTTTCCAAACAGTGACATCTAGGGAGCTTGTTCAATAATATTACTTACTTTGGTGAACACAGTCGCGTTCTCTTCAAAGTTGTGAAGTACTGAATTGATATAAGGAGTTGTCTGTTAGATGGCGCTTTGTAATTTTTGTAAAGTTGGAATAATATAACTTATAAAACAGTGACTTACCAAACAAATATAATTTTAATTTAAAAACAATTAACTTACTAGTTTTGTTTATAATTGAATCATTGAGTACCTCAAAAATTTTAGGTATCCTATAGAGTGTATGTGTGTGTAACGTGTAACGTTGTTTGTTATTACCACGGAGCAGAATCTGCTCCGTGGTTATAACTCATAAATTTAAAATAAACATCAGAGGCCTCGAAAATAATTTTAGGAATGTAATTAACTACAAAAATTAAAATTAAGATAGCTTACTACTATGTACTATATTATACTATGTACAAAATTAGTTCAAAATCTGGCAAAAAAGAATGCGCCCAACGTGGGGCTCGAACCCACGACCCTGAGATTAAGAGTCTCATGCTCTACCGACTGAGCTAGCCGGGCAGTTGAAATGAACTGTGAAATTATTAATTAGTTACTATAAAATTATTTTTATTTCCATGTCGGAAAGTGCCACGTGGCTATGACAAAATTACAGTCATGAGAAGATCCACACATATATACTGCATGGGATTGCTGTATCGCAACATCTGAAGCATGTTTGCCATAAATTTAGAATAACTGGGGTGAAGTACACTTGGTTTATGGTATTAGCTCACCAATGACGTCATTATGTGTGTATAGCAGAGATGTTACGAACATCATATTTTAGACATTTCTGAATGCAAATGCATATGCGAATACGAGTGCGAATGCGAATATTCAGAAGATAGGAAAAAAGTAAAAGTTTGGAGTCATGGTTTTTATTATATTTTTAACGTAACTTAGAAATCAGTAAATATACGTAACGTATATCAATAGAACAAGTAAAATTAGTAATTAACTTTTAGAAGTGGCAAATTTTATTTTAGGAATCATTACTTCGATGCTTTTTCGCCTATGAGGCGATTTTTCCGTGGCTCGTATATAAGGCCGGCTAAGCACTAAATAATTGCTCACTTTGTACACTGGCAGGTGGAACACTGATTTACATTTTGTTTTCGGCTAGTCCTTTTGGAATTACTTGAACAATTAAAAACACGTCACTAACGTAATATTTATTTACTGCCAACTAAACTAGGGATGGCGATCTGATATCGATTAATCAAAGAATCGATTTTTCAGACGCAAAAGATCGATTTTTTAAATCAATGTGCAGTACTGAATCGATCCAGTGAATCGATATTGCACCCTTGATAATCGCACTTCGATTTTTTTTTTTGTTTTGGTTAAAACCATAAAATTATTTACAATTATATAGTTGAATGTATCCGTAATATTACGGTGTTGCCAGTTAAAGGGTTAATTACTCAAAAACTCGCGAGATCACTGAAAGTTTCCTTCGCCTCCATTGAATGAAAAAAAAAAGGTAAAAACTCTATTTATCACGACCTTCACTCAATAGCTATGATATTTATAAGTATTGTGGGATCATCTGTTCCTTATGAGCGCCTTTTTTCAATTGCCGGCAACATCGCAAGTGATGAGCGGAACCGCTTGGATCCTAGTAGACTTGACAGACTAAAAAGTTTAGATATGAAGCATTGGGAACTTTAAGTTTTTCATGTAATAAATATAATTTGAAAATAAATGTCTTCTTTAATACCTGATCTGACTTTGATATGGTAATAAAAATAATTGTTAATATCGAATTCTCTGAACTAAAAAAAACTGATTTTACTGATAAGAGATTATTTATTGGTATCTTTCTTGTTTTTCATAAAATAAATTTATATTTACATTAACGCAAACTTGAAAAAATATCGATTTTTTTTAAATCGATCTTTTAGGCCTCGATTATTTTCTGAATCGATACATCAGCACACGATTCGAATCGATTTCAAAATCGATGTTTTTCGGACAGAATCGCCATCCCTAAACTAAACACCAATTACCTACGATACGCGACGAGAAACAGCGCTTCCTATTGGCCGACCGCGACACGTGATCACCGCTTGAAGCGCTGCCCGCTGCTACTTGTAGCAACGTGTACACACTCGCATTCGCTAAAAATTCGCATCGTTTAAAGCGAATGCAAGTGTTGATGCGAATGTTTAAAATGATGCGAAAGCCAACATTCGTAACATCCCTAGTGTATAGTTTCTGCATTGAAATATACAAATACACATATTACACAAACCTACATACATGTGTGTGTACCTACATACATGTGCTTGACAATGTCGCTTGGGATCATTGAAAACCGCTCATTCTTGTACCTGGGCTAAAGGTTCTATCTGGTATGCTGGTGCTCCTACCGAAAGATGACAACTCTCATCCAAATAATTTAAATAATAATCAGATTTCATTTATTTTGGCACGTCACAAATATAGGTCACCAATAAAAATGGTATTATTTTGGGATAAAATTTTGCGGGGAATTTTAAAATACATTACATACAATTCTAAACATGTACATTTATTAGTATTAATAAATGTACATATTTAGAACAATTTCACATGTTTGGAAAATTTGTGTTATGTGGAATTCCGACGAATGTGAATTCAACTGTCAGGGTTATTGTTTGGACTGAAACGAAATCGGTGTGGTGTTGGTAAAGTTTCTCTTGACCCACGAGGACATAGACTTGTCCAATATCTTTTACACTTCCACTAAGGTCTGCAATCCCGCACTCTTCTTTTCCAGCAGGAATTTTGCGGTAAATTCACATTTACAGCGGGATCCCGCTGTAATTCCCGCATGAGATTTAAAAATACATTCATTTATAAAAAATATATCACTGTGATAAGCATATTTAACCAGATAGAGAATATATATTTCTAGGTAATAAAAAAACTAGTGAGTATAAACTTTATTTTTAACTAAGAATCAACAAAAATTACCATTTCAAATACTTTTGTTGCCAATAGACATTAGTATGTCTTTAGCTACTTAGCGTATATCGTGCTGTTGCTTGGCAAGCAGATAAATTAAGAACGGTTCGACGGATTTAGCTGATTTTCTTTCATATATATTAGTAACAGTCCGATTAAAGTTTTAGGGTAAAAAAATATTTCCCGGAAAATGAGGAAATCCGTTGGAAACTGCAGTGCTTTTTTCCATGAAATTCAAACTTTATTGAAGTTTTGGCAGGACGTTTTTCGGGACAGCTCGCTGTTGATGTTTCTTTAGTCATACCATGTATAAGTACATACTTAACGAATTTATTAGTGTTATTTTACAATTGTACTTACAAATAAATATCTAACAAATCTGAAATAACCTAGTGTTTTTAACACGAAGTTACGGAAGACGAAATTAAAAATTCGTCAATAAAAAATTATGTAGTAGAAATGCGGGAATTAAGCAGGTCTCATCGATATACAATAAGCCACTTGTCTTGAATGCTGTAGCGCGTAATGCGGGATTGCAAACCCTGACGTACATTTTTGCAGAACCAATGCTTTCTAATCAAACAAAACAATAATATATCTCTTCATTCTTCTAACGAATAACTTATTTGTAAACTACAACGCAAAAATTAGAATCAAAACACTGGATTTAAAGTCGAAAAAACTTAACCGTTAACAACATATTACAGCCATGATATCTTGGCAAGCGTAAAGCAATGCTACAAAGAGCTAACTCTCTTCCGGGCAGAGATAGGGCGTGTTTACATGCGCATATTGCCAGCGTCAAAGCTCAAAGCTGCGGCTGACTCCTAAGGGGATACAAACGTTCCTTATTTGAGATTATATATCTGCACACTGTGCGGTTTATTTGACCAACATGATGGAAATTCATCGCTATCGGTTGCTACACCGGCCTGGTACGTTGGTTTGAAATAGGAACACATTGTATTACATCTCCAGTCACCGTTCTTGAACAAATGTATTTTTTTAACTATGTCTTACTAAAGTAGTCTGTCCTTTTCTGTCAGTAATCTTCTGTACTGGAAACTAGTTAATGTGCTGTTGCTGTCAATGTTGCTATTTATTTGCTAAGTGTTGATATGTATTTGACTACTTTTATTATTACGTATATATATGTATGTTTATTTATATTTATGTATACATATATGCATATTTGCCTATGTGTGTAAGTATATGTATTGTTATAAATAGTACACCCACAGCTACCAATTATCTACTCCTGACACTAAATCCATCAAAAGGTTGTCTGGTAGAGATCGCTTTTAGCAATAAGACTATTGTAAGTTTGTATGGTGTACAATAAAGAATATTCTATCTATCTATCTAAAGTAATGAAAACATTTTTATGTTGAAATTATATGTCTATCGAGTAATTTACTTACTTATACTAATTAATTACTGACCTAGCACTTGTAACCATAAACACGTAACACGTCTGGGTCTTTTCAAAATGCAAGTGAATTTGTATGGTAAAGATGCCTCGTCGGATATGGTTTATTATAATTTATAACTATTAATAACTATACATAGTATCCCTAAAGTTATTTTCTAAATAGCCTAAAAGAAAATAGCGTCCATAAAGCGATTTTAGACCTTTGCTTTTAAAAAGAAATATATTTATGTTGCTACGTGTACTTTAAGAATGGTAAGTTCTCTTAAAAAATCGCCTCTTACCTCAAGTGAACGCACGGGTATTAAGGAAAGTGAAACCATAAGAAAAGAAAAGTTGTGTTTTTCGTGCGGTATGGGGATGGGGGTGACGCTTTCAAATTACCAAGACGCTGTGCTAGTTTTGGTACCGAGTTGGTACAGTCGGATGAGAAAATGTATAACAGAAACACCAACAACCTACATCGCAAAAGTTCTGTAAGTTTGTTATTTATGTAGTATTTTTCTGTCTTGTACTGACAGCATTTTTTATGAACACGTTTTAGTAAGTTTTGCAATTTATTACAAATGTTTACAGGCACTAGTAACAGCTCACGATCACCCATGCTCGCTCCATGCCATGTACTTATACCAGGATAAAAGAAAAAATAATACTTACTTAGCATTCAGCCACGCGTGACAACATCAAATAATGAAAAACACTTGGATAAAAGTAGATTCTCGCGAAGGGTTATTTTAATCATGATTTAGTCTATAACTTGCCTGCCAATTATTATTTTTAAAAACCCCAGTATCCAGTATTTCTATATTTATTCGTCGTTGAGTGTACAGCCAATACAGCTGATGCGAGCTTCGCAATCAGCGAAGTGCGCTCGATGGCTGTATGACTGCTTACCTATGCCTTTTCTTTCATACGTACCCACGAGTATGCTAAATATTGCATATGGCAACTTTAAGAAAACACTTCAACCTCTTTTATATGTTAGATGTTTCGGAAAAGTGCAAAGGCTCGTTTACCTAAATTAAACTGATTATCGAATGTGGTGTGTTTTTTATTAACTCGCTTTTATGAGCTTTACTTTTTTTTATGGTATGGGGCAAACGAGCAGACGGGTCACCTGACGGTAAATGACTACCGCCGCCCGTGGGCACCTGTAACTCAAGAGTCACAAGTGTGTTGCCGGCCTTTAACGTGGGAGTAGGAGAAGGGTGAAAGAGGGGGGGGGGGTTAGGCCCTCCGGTAACTTCACTCACTCGGCGAAAAGCAATGCAAGCATTGCTTCACTAGCGATTTTCTGTGAGGCCGTGGTATCACTCTAATCAGCTCATACGTGCCGAAGCATGGCTCTCCCACGATAAATTGTAACTATGTAAACAATTCTTGGAAGTCAATTTTAACTTACTTCTGTTCATCGTATCGAAATGAAACTTGTATGTATATATGTAGTTTGGATGACAATTCTACAATTGGGCTTCTTGGACCTGATCTGATGATGGAGCCAGTAAGTGGATAGTGGAACTCTTCAGTGGCTAGTAGTAAACCCCTCGAGTTTGGGCTCATATGATTCGTTTTGACGACTCCAATAGATTATTCTTGGTATAGATGGTCCGATGATGGAGCCAGGAGGTGGATGGTGGAACTCTTTTTTTATTTTTAATCGGTTTGCCATTAAAACGTCTCCTTTTAGTTTTACGAAACTGATTATTTTCAATTTTCCTTTAGATTGTTCCGTGGCGTTTGATGTTCTGGTGGGGAACACCCAAATACTCCGAAATATTTAATTCCGAATTTCGATGTTCCGATTTTCAAATGTCCGAATTTCATAACACCTAAGAATCATAATGTCTATTATTAAAAATCACGAATTTTATTTTACCGAAAGTCGATATTGCGATTTGTTAGTTTTCCGATTTTCATACGTTCGAAGAATCAAATTCTCGGAAGGTTCTCGGTCCGAAAAACTACATTCCGATTTTCAATACTTCGAATAAACTAAACCGTCAACATGTTGTGCCAAAAAATTTAGTAACAGAAACGAATCGCTGCAAAACCGACTTCACGCAGTCTTGTCTGCCCTACCCTAGAGTGTAATTTAAGCCCGCGTAGGCGCGGAGGGGTGGGGCGGCCCGCGAGCTGAGGAGCAGGTGGTTTCAAGGCCCGCCGCCGCGGCTGAGGCTGGCCGGCGAAGCCGGCCAGTAAGCCGAAGGTGCGGTGGTGAGCCTTGAAACCATCTGCGACGATAAGCTCGCGTGGGGCCGCCCAAACCCCGCAGCGCCGGAGCCGTGACAGAAACAATGCTTGCTGCATGCATGCCTGCTTGAATGCTGCATGCCTGCTTGCATGTTGCATGCCTGCTTGCATGCTGCATGCCTGCTTGCATGCTGCATGCCTACTTGCATGCTGCATGCCTGCATCATTTGTCTGTGAATCATTTGGGTTATGTTAAAATTATACCAGGAAAATAGGAAAACAAAAGATATTTAGTTTTACAAGGCGTTTTTATTTCGGAATTGCATTAATCGGTATTTTAAATAATCGGTATTCGTATTTTTGATGTTTCGAATTATCATTAAGTCGGACTTTTTATTATTCGATCTATTGAAATTCGGTATTTTTAAAATAGTAATTATAAACGTTAGGAATATTAAAATGTAGGATTTATAAAAATAGGAGTAATGATAAGTCGGTCTTATATTCGGAATTTTGAACCATTCGGATTTATGAATATCGGTATTTTGAAATTCGTGTTTGTGACTTTCGGAATAAAGTTTTTCGTATTTATGTAGTGTACCCGTTCTGGTGCTACAAGGAGCAGCTTCAGTATAGCTTACTATCAGAAAGACCGACAGTGCCTCGCGGTTTCACCCGCGTAAGTCCCGATCAGGTGGGAATATCGGGATAAAAAGTAGATAGATAGATAGATAGATAGTACTCTTTATTGTACACCAAACACATGATATAAATACATTTAAAAAAAAACAACTGAAACATAAAATGCACAATGGGCGGCCTTATCACAATAAGCAATATCTTCCAGGCAACCTTTGGATGGACAGGACTGTAATGATTTAGTGTGGGCGGTTATGGTGTCAAATATATAATATGTACCTACTACTAGTATATACATATTTACACAAACATATATACATACAACTTCATACGTATACACATACACAAATACATATATATATATACACATACATAAATACATACATTATAATTGCGCATAGTATTAGATTATATATAGACTATCTTAGGCATAACTTTGCTGATAGTATTCTTTTAACATTTTTTTGAAAGATCCTAACGATTGTGCTTGCCTGATGGAAATTGGTAGGGCATTCCAGAGACGCGCTGCTTCAACCGTGAAAGATTTATCAGAAAACTTTGTTGTATGCACTGGTATTTGAAGTTTTAAGTTTTCCGATGATCTCAACAATCTTGAATGTGTGTCACGTAGGAACCTAAAACGTTCTTTGAGATAAGAGGGAGTAAGGGGATTGAACAATATGTTATAAAGTAGAGAGAGGATATGAGTATTCCGACGAAGGCGAATCGGGAGCCACTTGAGCAATTTGCGGTATTCAGATACGTGGTCAAGTAGCCTATGCGTTAATCCAGGTCTCCAGCTATCTACATACCAAGTTTCATCGCAATCGGTTCAGTGGTTTTTGCGTGAAAGAGTAACAAACATCCATCAATCCATAAAAACTTACACATTTATAATATTAGTGGGATAAAGATGTTAAAGGAAAACATAAACATATGGAGAATTTGCGTCTCAGTACAAAAAATCTAGGTTTTTATGTTTTATTACTAATAGGTTTTGTGTTGTGTTTTTACTGTGTCCTTGAAAATATTATCTGAAGGGTATACGTAACATTTCGAGCGCGCACATCAAAAACATGATTTACTTATGTATGAAATAAAAAATTATAAGTATTTATAATTAACTAGAGATCGCGTGGTGGTCGAATTTCTACCATGGTTTATTTCATTGGCCAATATTACTTGACCTGTCATTGTATAGACTTTTGTACCATGACAGGTCAAATTATATTCTTGACACTCATAGCTGTATGTACCCGTATTTGCATTTTTTTAAACTTTGTAGCAAATATTGTTCAAAAATTTTAGCATTTGTCACTTCTCTGTATAAATTATAAGTGTGCGAAATTTCATACTCCTCCGCCCGCCCAATTTTCGTAAAAAGGGACCCAAAGTTTTCGCTTCACGTATTAATATATAGATTATGTAATAAAAATAAAGATGCAAATGAGGTTTGAATAAATTGAAACCGTAAAATTTTGTTGAAGCCGGATCCATTGTTGCAAAAGCATATTACCTAAAGACCAGGACAAAAAAGCGGGAAAGCGCGTTATCTGGTAACACTCAAGTGACGTTCCATTGTTGCAAAATCATGGTACCTAGAGACGAGGACAAAAAAGCGGGAAAGCGCGTTATCTGGCAACACTCAAATGACGTTACTCAACTTTACTCAATATGAATCTAACTCCTTCGTTCTAATTTTAGAGCGGCGGTAATAGATATTTATCGTTCTGAAACTTAATTGACCGAGAAACTTTTTCAGTCTGTGTTTTAGCGGTACCTAATATTAGCTTCACCATAAAAAAGATTCCACAACAGCGCTCACAGTCCAATGAATCCTCAAAAGGCATCGACGAGATAGTTCAAATAAATAACCAAGTTATATAATTGGACCGCTCAAAACACAATGTAAAGTATTAAAAGTTTTGACAGGAGATAAGTGGAGCCTATTCTATTAAAGCTTGTTAACACACAAACAAGACAAAAAATATCGGCAGTTACAAAGTCTTTATACGTAGTAGTAATAAGAATTAAGAATTTATTGCATGCAAAGTAACAATCAACTTTCTGTATCATCTGTGGTTATCTATGGGCGGTCACGAATGATACAAAAAATCTGTTACAATGTAAATTCAATAAGAGATAAAAAGTAGCCAACTGAAAAGTACCGACTAGTAATGTAAGTATAATTTATATATAAATAGGCAAGACAAAACAGTTAAGAACCATTTTCTCAACCGATTTTCTTTTTTTTGAAGTGAAAACTTCTTTAGCGGCGTTGTGCATTTTTGGGATGGGTAAAAAATGTTAAACTCGCGTCAGGACACGTGACCTGATCGAAAATTCGTAAGACGGAGCCGAGTTTCTTATATTTAAAAAATAAAACATTCGAAATTCAAACATTTATGAGCGGCCAGGAGCGCAGAACTTCCAGTATACTTCCAGTGTGTGTATGTATACATTTAGATATTTTATTTATTAGTTGTTACCTACTTTTTATTTTTAACGTAATTATATATATATTATACAGATATGTGTGTGTGTATGTGTGTGCATATACATTGTGAAGTTATGTTTTCACTTCTGACGTGCAGTGTTACGACTGACTGTTTTTTTAATTTTATTTTTTTATTGGGTTATGGCTTTTGTCTCCCAACTGACCTGTTTTTTGTTTTGTAGTTTTTCTTTATAAATTATGTGAAAACGACTACAAATAGCTAAAACATCCAGTATATATGTCACCTGAACTCGAAGAGTTCATCCACCAACTCACTAAACAAAGTAGGCTACAATATGACCACTTTGTTTGTACTCTCATGTCTTAGATGGGCAGAAAGATTTTACCCGGAGGAAACCGTTTTACAGCGTGTAAGTTTCACCGTCGCGAAAAACTTACAAAAACGTCTTTCTGTTTAGTTTATCATAAAAACGCGAGATTAAGGATATACAGTAATTAGTTTGATTTTGCGCTACGCAATGTAAATGTAACAAGCGTAGGTATCATTTTTACGCGGTACGGTGAATGACCTTCAACGTTCGGCGTTATATCTACTATAATACAGCTTGATTTTTCGTAAGATTTAATATAAAAATTCGTAACACTAAAGAAAGAAACTACTTTTCTTAAGGTAAGTTGTGTATTTTCTCAGTTTCCAAATAACCTTTACCTTCATAATAGTATTCAGTCCGCGAAATTCAATTTTCACGACACGAAATGTCGGGTCTGTAATGGAAAATGAACTCAGTTGTTTTTCCCGGCGAATGACATGTCTTTTGTGTTATCATATCATTACTTGGCACAACAGAAAATAAATAATTGAATAGGCTTTTTACTTGACTGTTTTAATATTGGCATGAACACGTGGCAAAGTATATACAAACGTAGTCCAAGTGCTGATAGCTCAATAGTTAAGAAACAGTATTTTGCAAAAGAAAAATATGATAGAAATTCCGTTAATTATTCTGCCTACGTCCATTTTTTCCAGACAATAACAATCCTGGAACCTTCAAGAGTAGAGTGAATACATTTCTCTTGGATAGGCGTGTACCATCTTCGTCTTCAACGTCACTTTCCATTAGGTGAGTTTAAAGACAAGCGGCTACTCCATTATTGTATTAAAACAACAATTACTTATTTTACTAAAATGGTTTAGATTCAGTAAATAAATAAGTTAACCAACAAACTTGTAAAAATTACAAAGAACTAAAACCATACAAATAAAAAAATCTGGGTCGCTTTCCCTGATACGGTTCCCACAGGCCAGACATCTGGAGGGTGAAAAAGATGTATCAGGTTGCCGAAATCAAATGCAGAACTTAAAGTTCGTAGATAATGTCTGCTAAATTTCACTCGTTACGGTTTGTGTTTAGCCTTTCTAAAAGCACTTATAACTTCAACGCTTCTTGATTATACTGTAAGAACTTCTGTTCCCGACATTTGCTGGATAATTTTTTACTGAAGTACTTACATGTTTTTTTTTCTATATCAGAGGAAGGTGTCGTTTCTCATCGTCTTTTTAACATCATCTCATCTCAGTCCTATGACGTCAACTGCTAAATATATCATTATTGTGAAATGCTTACAATGCTCAAAGTGACCTAGTATACTGGTGCTAAGCATCAGTATGATATTATATTAAAAATATAGAACCTTAGCTCACATCACACGTGACGAATGCGTATGTTATTGCCATATTACAATTATGTACTTTACAGTCTCATTGTTTATGGGTTTAAAGATAAAATATGAGACATTTTACTAACAATACCTCGCAAATTCGCTACAGCTCTTCTAAACCAATGAGTCAGTACTTCGGTAATGAATGACTAAGCCGTACTTCATATCCACCCTACACGCAACCAGAGGGTGGGGTCAAATGTTCCTCACTCACCTACACACACAAAGCTATCTGTCAAACGCTTATCTAGACAACTTCAAACTTCTTGTTGGCTAAAATAATAGCATCTTTTAATGGCACAGTCATTCGCGGCTTTCCTTTGATACGTATTTTGGTTTATGATTATTAAATTAAATCACATGATAGCATACACGTATAAAACCTCCGACAAAAAGACAAGGGTAAAAAGTGCTTTGTAGTTATGAATCTTATGACCTAAAAATATAGTTTAATTTTGATTGAAACTGAAATTGGTTACTTACTACCTACGTTTTTATAATAGGTTTTATTAGCTTTTCGTTTAGTTGTATTCAATCTGAGTTTTTATAATATCAGTGAAGGTGAATATGAGGTCGTATAGTGTTTCTATTTTTAAAAAAACTTGCGATTTCCATTGATTCTTTTTTAGAAGGTAGTTCCTTAATAAGTGTCAGAAAACTCACTACTCTCTTGGTAGTCATATACGAGGGGTTTCGAGTGAAAACCTTTCAAACCACGTGACCTGTATGAACCGTTGAGTAGCCCGTGATGAATTATTTCTTGAATTTGATTTTTTTTTTTCATAGTACATAACTAGTGAACCTGAAAATGATAAAGTGATTTAATTACTTCCATAATTGCTCTATATAGATGTTGTATGTAAAAATATACGTCCAAAAACCACTATTAAATGATTGCGTTGACTTATGCCGCGTTCCTGTAATCAAGAAACGATTCGTTTTACATACGGACGGTAAAATTTCGTTGAATTTTCAACGAAAATGTTACCGTCCGTAAGCAAAAGTAATCGTTTCTTGATTATAGGCACCGGCCACTAATGCCCGGAGCTTGAACTCTTTTACAGCTTTATTAAATTTTAGTTCTATTATTTCGGTGATCATTTGGTTTTCCTTTAACCCCAAAAGGCTCAGATACTATCTACTTATCAGACTGGCCTGTTGGTCTAGTGGTTAGTGACCCTGACCGCTATGCTTATAGGTCGTGGGTTCGATTCCCACCTTAGTCTGGGTGTTCTTTGTGTCCGTTGTTTCTATGTTTGTAAAGTCCCCCGCGACACAGGAGTAACTCCTAATGCGGGAGTTGTCTTCTCTTAGAAAAAAAAAAAAAATTCTACTCAAATTTTTTTGCCAGTCTTTCAATTTAGATATACTGAATTTAAATAATGTCTGTAACTAAAGACTGCGCGTGCACGGTTACCGTATTTCACGCACATAATAATATTTATTTCAACTCATTAGTTATAACATTTTTTAACAATGTAAAATAAACAAAAAAAAATCTCAACCCTGTTAATGTAATAAACGAATCGAATAATCAAATAAAAACTACAACCCAATCAATTATAAAATCAATTATAATGAATAATTGGAATGAATTGTAAGGTCTCTACTACAAGTGGCTTACAGTTCAGACCATCCTAAAGGTTAACCAAACGAAATAAATAAAAGAAATCAAATCACTCACGTGTCCAACTGTCCGTCCGTCCACTTACATTCGATAATCACGATCGTGTTTAGACAAAAAAGAAAAAAAAACAATAATAACAAAATAAACAAGGCCCGTAATCACCTCATGTCAGTAGAATGAAACGTAGGGTGACCATAATGTCTTAGCATTTTTGATCGTTCTCAGTTTCTAATAAATATACCTTGTAACAAATAAAAGACTTTTCTTTATCTGCTTCTGTTTTTAAACCCCGACGCAAAAAGAGGGGTGTTATAAATTTGACGTCGATGTCTCTGTGTGTGTGTGTCTGTCTGTGGCATCGTAGCTCTCAAACGGATGGACCGATTTCGATGCAGTTTTTTTCATTTGAAAGCCTATGCTTGCTTAGTTATGTTTCCTTAATATCGGTCTCGCAGTGTAAGAGTATCAGCTCTTTTCCAAAATGATGTAAGGCACTTTGTAATCGTGGAAGGGCTTTTCGAGTCGGGGGTGTTTTAAATTTTAAGTTTATGATTATTTGATAAAATTTTCGTTATCTCTTGAAATTTATTAAATGGCAATGTTTATAGGTCAAGAGTTGTGTCTAGAACATATTTTTTTCTATTTTCTGTCAACTCACAAGGAAAATAAGCAAAATTTTGAGAGAAAACGATGAAACTGAAAGACATTGTTCCGTCCGCTCAATGTAGCGTATCTTAAAAAAGTTTACTTTGTAACCAACTTCGATAAAAGAGATCCATTTGACTGTACTTTTATTTATGTGACGTGGGTCACACATTACAAGTATTCTTGATTGTTAACCTCTTATGCTTAGCTTAACGCTTGTGTTAGGAACGGGTTCACGTCGGTAGTGAACTGGGTGGAGGTCAAAAACGTTACCACTTTAATCGCAAGTCCGACGCCTTTGCCATTTCGCTACCGCCTGGTTTCTTTTCCGTATAAGTATGTGATACTTTACCAGTTGTGACCATATTGAATTGACTTCGTCTCCAAAATAGTCTCATAAAAATAGAAAAAACAAAACCACGGGTTACTAATAGCTAATGAAAATTTTAAGTTGCAGTGAAATCAATTATCTACTTTATTTTAAAGATGCTAATTTTGAATACCAAGTTTAAAATATCGATTATCATTCCTTAGCTCAATAAAATCCGAAAATCACACAAAAATTATGTCACAGTAGCGCGCCGTTCGCTCCCACTTGAAAGTCAAGTTACGAGTTTCGTCATGAAGTATGACATGACGGCGCGCCTCGTCCAAATATTATATTTTATTTAAATTATTAACGGCTTAAGTGCTTAACTGTTCGTTAATTTTTATGTTTTTAAGGAAAATATTAAGTGACGAGGTAAAGCATTACCATAAAAGTTTAATAGCTTTGAATATTTTTTAATGACGAATCTCATATGATAGTATTTTATACCTCTTTCTTTTTATTAACCGACTTCAAAAAAGGAGGAGGTTCTCAATTCGACTGTATGTTTTTTTTTATGTTTGTTACCTCAGACCTTTCGACTGGGTGAACCGATTTTGATGATTCTTTTTTTATTTGAAAGCTGGTGCTTCCCGTGTGGTCCCATTTCAATTTGGTCCAGTTCTGACAATGGCATCCATGAGAAAACCATATATAAGTCTTTTATGGAATAGTTTTTTTTTGTTGAAGTCGGTTTTTTTTTAAAGAATTATTACAAAGTCAGTCCTTAGACCGGTTGCCATTGTCAAAAATATGAGTTTCCTAAATCACCTTCAAACCTACCTACTTTACTTGGCAATACCTTATCTATTAAATATTCACTTAAATTGTTCGACTGTACCACACAGAGACATAAATAATTAAATTGTCAAGGAAACAGCCATTTATCTAAATCCCGTAACTTCAGACGGTTGGGACATCACCTGAGCCAAATGCACTATGCACACAAACATTTGCACCTAACAAAACAGCTGACGCGACTTATTTTTCACCTCATAAAGTTCAATTTTGATTGTCAATATACTTGTCTGTAAGCATTGGTAAATTGGTCAATAAGTTCATTGAAGCACATGGATTTTAGCTGATGCAGCTGGAATGTTATGGTATGGTGTTGAATATAATCCACGGATTAATAAAGGGGACAGCACCTGGGACATTTTATAGTACCAATAAATACCTACGTACAGATGTGTTAAAGTGCATATTGTTGATAATATAGATTTACTAGCTATTCCCCTCGGCTTTGTTCGCTTTTATTCTTGATAAAAGGTACTCTGTACCCCTGACAACGCGTAACAAACAAACAAACAACATTCGTCTTTAAACATTAGTTAGGATGTAAGATCATAGGTACTTGCATAGTTCTTGCGAATTTGTATTGTACGGTAGTGGATATAAAAAGCAAAGTTTACTGGTAGTTAAATCGTTTTTTTTTATTTATATTTAGTACATGGAAAACTTACAGCTATAATTAATATGTATTTGCAATAGATATTTAAACGGTCTGAAAGAGATGCAATTCTTCACGTATACGAATATATTAAACAATATAAAATAAGATTTTAATACAGTACAGAATATAAATTTAATTTTGAATGTGGAAATAAAAGGAAGTTTACAATTTCAAAACGAAATGTCCTGACACATGATCTCACGATCACATGATTTTCTAGTTTTTAATTACTACATCACTACATATTATAAAACAAAGTCCTCCGCCGCGTCTGTCTGTCTGTTCGCGATAAACTGAGAAACTACTGAACGGATTTTCATGCGGTTTTCACTAATAGACAGAGTGATTCATGAGGAAGGTTTATATGTATAATTTGTACCCGTGCGAAGACGGGGCCGGTTGCTAGTATTATTTAAACCAAACACAATTTTCAAGACACGGAACAATGAAAACAATCCATTTGTTAGTAATAAATTTCAAATTGCACAGAATTAAACAAACGCCAAATTACTCAAAAATAAACAAACATCTTCAAACAACATTTAAATTCATATTTAACAATTTGCTTCTAAACCCTGCCATTATAAAAGCAATATCTATCCATAATATGGCACATTTTGCATAAAATCTTCGCAAAGTCGCTTGAACAAACAACTTTGCGTTTCGAGATAGGGAATTCTGTGGTTATCGTAAATTTTAATCATAATTTAAGAAGGGCTATGGAGAAATACGACGTAATAAGAATATACTGCAAAGTTGAAAAGCTCAGGTTTTGGTAAAGGCCGCGAAGGGAGCAAAGGAAAGTTTGTATCTTAGAAACAAAACATTGTAAGATCTTTTTTTTAAGTTTTGTGCTCAGTAAAAACGGAACTCATTCAGCTCGATGTTAAAAACTATAACAGAGGAAGATAATTGTTATTTAATTAATTAATCTGCGTGTTATTATGATACTTAATTGTAATATTTATAATTAATAAACTATCAAAGCGGCGGTAGGGTATGGCGTCGGACTTGCGATCAAGTGGTTGCGGGTTTGAATACCACCCAGTGCACTACCGACGTGAACCCACTCCTGACACGAGCATTTATCTTAGCTGGAGGGGTTAACAAGAATACTAGTAATGTGTGACCGACCCAGGGTCGATCACACATTCTTAATAAAAAAAACGATCTTGTTTATCTACATACACACTCAAGTCTAAGTGGTTGAATATTAGTTCTTAAAGCAACGACAGAAATGCGATATTCCTAAAGTTTCCAATTAACCAAATTATCCAGCTTTGTTATAAAATAACCTAAAATTAAGTCACATAAGGAACTCTGTCAAAAAAAGTTAGCTTAAATTATAGAATGATATTTCTTTCATGGTCATGTTGCAGAGATCATGAGTTCCTATTACCAACTCTCGGCTTAGCTACAACTTAGCTATTTAGTTACATGTAAACACAACCAAAAAGCCTAAACACATGCATAGCATTATGTTGAAAAGATGGAAAGTTCCTGAAGCCACCGTCACGAACCTCCAGCCCATCATGACACCACTGCGATGGTCCAACATTATTGGGTTTTCATAAGTATTTCAAATTCCAGCACAATCGGTTTGCAGAAATTAGTAAAAAGTTCAGTTGCAATATTTTGTCTAGCATGTCTATGGTACTACGTTTGTTAGAATTTTCCTTGCAGGGAACGAAGAAGGCAAAAGGAGGAACGGAAAAACATTATGCATTATGTCGGCTGCCCGTAGTTCGATCATTACTTTATTAAAAAAGAAACAACGTGCAGCAAATTTTTTATAGACAATTTTTTTTTTGTTTTTCGTTCCTTCGATATCCGCGTGGTTGTTGAGTAGATAGGTAGATAAGTTAATTGTCGTGTTGATTATTAGTTATCTTATACATATTTAAAAAACAATGTCATTATCTTATCAAACTTCATAATGAATTAAGTTTAGTTAAAAGCGTGAAAAAAAAAACAGAGAGAGTTACTTCGATTTTTTAACACTTTGAAACTAGGAGAGGGTTTTCAATTCGTTTGGTTTGTTTGTGTATAATATCTTCGAAAATTGTGAACACATTTTTATTTCATAGTTTTTTTTTATTAATATGTTCAATGGTATGGTCCTATAAAAATATTTATCAGGAAACGCTGAACTGAATGGTTCCGATTTAGCAACAAGAAAATAAGATTTTTTTAAGCTTCCTGTGCAGTATTGTAATCTGAAGAAACAAAAAGCATATGGAACCGGAACATATTTATATACTTTTATTCCGTAGCATTAAGTATATAAACTTTGTCTGTACCTATCAAAATGAAAATTCGAACATGTTTCACGTTGTCTAGGAGGTGGCTGTGAAGGACAGAAGGCAAGAAGGATCAACTTTTGATTTTGATTTGATTCATCAGATGTTTTATAAAAAATCTGGTGAATCGCCACCTCGAAACGATTTTATTTTTGAAGTGAAACTTTTTAGAATCGTTGTGATTTGAAATTCGCTGAAACGGAAGCATCACGATAAAGTTCCTATAATCTTTGTCTTTGCGCCTGTATACTACCAATCTTTGTCTTTGCGCCTGCGTTACTATATGTCAATGTCAACGTGGTGTAATTTTTGTGCATTTTTTCTCCATATTTCACTTATGCTTAATTGATTCTTTACAAATTTACATTTAAATCCAATCTCAACCTTTATTGAAAACGAAGTATTGTTTGTTTTGAAAGTTGTGTACAGTTGTAACTGGACTTCAGGTTTGCTTACTGTTTATTATTAAGGCCATTCTTTGTATATCTTGATCTGTTTTTCTGAAGTTTCACTTCTGCCGTGTGTGAATTGCATACATACACTTTTTTACTACACAGACCGCGTTCAGGACTTTAGACTTTAGGAATAGATAAACATCGACACAGTAAAGTTGACTGGCCTGTTGGTCTAGTGGTTAGTGACCCTGACTGCTATGCCATAGGTCGTGGGTTCGATTCCCACCCAAGTCTGGGTGTTCTTTGTGTCCGTTGTTTGTATGTTTGTAAAGTCCCCCGCGACAGAGGAGTCATTCCTAACGCTGGAGTTGTCTTTAAAAAAAAAAAGTCAAACGTACTGTTCTTTTTCATTTCTAAATTATAAAATTCAAATACCAAGTACATATATCTACTTACCTACTTCCAAGTATATACAAGTCCTGCAATTACCTGTTCATTCATCCTCTACTCTTCAGATATCATTACATGAAGTCAAGCAATAATACTCGTACCACTACCTACAATAAGAAACCTGATTGAAAATTACTGTTTTTTTTTTTAAGTTTCCGTTTGCCGATAGGTTCGGAATTTAAACTGTTTGTTTTATCCATCAATACTCGACTCAAATTACCCGCCATGTTTACTTATTGATTATCTGTGCCTACTGTATAATTATTATAATGTTTACTCTTACGTACCAATTTGGTAATCCTATTATTTTTGTTAAGCAAATTACTCGTTGCATGTTGTGAGGAAATTAACTGGTAATTTCATTTTCTTGGAGAGCTTTAATTGTTAAGTGATGATAGTCGTTGTCGTTCACTGGATTTGGATTCGCGGGAAGTAAGTTGTTGCCAAGAAATATTTATATATGTGATTAAAATAAAAAGGCATGTTACTTATTAGGTACAATAGTATATTGGTAAGTAAAATTTACGCATTTATTCTACACAATTGATATTGTTGTTATTGTTGTATGTGAATAAGGTCTACGTCCTAACAATATAGTAAAAATATCAGTGCCACCTATTAACTTAAAATATATGATATTGATATATTACATTAGTGTGATTACACTTAATATTTTTTTAATAAACATTGAACACAAAAACATTTAAATGTGTTTTTGTTTAAGTTTAAATAAAAGCTACGGATTTGCGGAAAATGTTTCGAAATGTTTTTCATATTCTCGATCAAGTAGAAAATCATTATGTTAAATGAATTACAACGTATTTTTCAGCAATTAAATCTTCAAACTATTTTGAAAATCGATAATTTGCAATTTGGTCTAACAGAAAGTACTTCTAGAGCCAATACTTTTCTAAGGCAAATAAAAGCTGGGGTAGAAAGGACTAAAAGTTTTTAATTAAAAGTTCTTGGTGAAATTAGTTTTAACCAGTAAATGCTATTGATAAATAACAAAAGAACATTATCTTATCCCGTTATTTTAGAGGCCATAAGAAAAGTGGACACATTCAATCATTTTATGTATTACTAACTTTTAAAATTTCGCGTTCCATGATATAATTATGTATTTAAACGGGAATTAACGCGATCACGAAAAGGTCAGGTCAGCCTGTGACCACGGCCAGTGCAACCTGGTCGAAACGTCAGGCAATTCAGAGGTATGTAATACCTTTTCGTGATCGCATTAATTCCCGTTTAAATACAGAATTTTATGTATTTATCATAACTTTAAACAAATTACTTATTATTTGCATATTATACTTAACTTATTAGTTTTAAGACTAGTTTAATATTTGAGGTAGACATATAGTTACCATACAAAGAAAAAAACTATATAAACTTATTTTTATATTTAATAAAAAATACAACAAAAAAAATATAAAAGAGGTGTACCTATGCATTTGAATTCAATATATTGAACACGAAAAATAAATTATGGATACTATATTACGATTCATTTACCGTCGCGTGCCGCTAGGACTCTTTCATAAACTATTGTATCCATCCCCAGTAAAATAACTCGGAGATAAATAAAATAAACATTGGTATAAATAAAAAATAAAGTACCATTGTATAGAGGCGTCACGCGTGGGAATGACAGTCGCCTAGGGCGATGGCCATGGGAATGACGTAATTAAATAAATCATCATTTTCATATAAAATATAAACGTTGTTAAATTTCTGATAGATATAGTGGATTAAAAATTAATCATAGTCGTAATTTATGTATACATAAATACTCATGAAGCATACAGGCTTAAGTATTTTTCTTAGCTTCAGCTATATGCATCTGCTTCTAGGTTTATAGCATTTTTTAATTTAGAAAAGCAATCGTGAAAAGGCATAATAATACTCGTAAATCTCGTAATACATATTATTATTCTTTTCCATTAAATTAATTCAGTTCTCAATTATGTAACCCTTTGATTTTTTTTTCTTCTTTTTTTTACACTACAACACTTTTGGATCCTAAATTTATATTGTCTTTTAATTCTAATTTAAACGGGTATAACGTACTTGTTATATTTCGAGCCTTCATATCATGGTTTATTAAAAAAAAATGATGCTCTAGTTTTGTAATAAATTTTACATAAAAATTACATTAGGTAGTTTGAACCCTTAGAATCGAAAAAAAAAGACCGTGACGTGGCATTTGTCCACATTGTGTCAAAAATGTGTCATGTGCATAATATAACATGACTTTCTACCTTTTTATCGCAGTGACGCAGCGATTCTATACAAATCTTGTGACTATCAACTAAACTGTCGTGGCACCCCACATGACGTGACAGTTTTTGCAACAAAAAATTCTACGTGTTTACCCTAATTTTAGTTCTGGTAACATTGAACAGATAACGATGCTCCGCGAAGTAATTTTAAGCTGCTCGTGCGGATCAATTTTAAATTAAGAACTCGTTTATCACGTTCCATATTCTTAATTTAAATGCATGTTAGTTGATCAATGTTTAGCGGATATACATTTAAAATTATCATTTTACCTTTTATTACTGTTTTAACATATTATGAGATCATTAGTCAATGTCAAATCGTTTTAATTATTTTTCAAATGTCTAGATGGTTGAGTTTTGTTGTTGTTGTTGTTAAAATTTTCTTAAAACAAATTTGCACCATCGCAAGGTTCAATAACATGCATAGACTTATCATAATCTACCTATGATAATATGTATAATAATAAAAAATATTGTCAAGTTGCCCCATAAATGCTTACGACTGCCATCTGTTTATTAAAACCATTCTAGTCCAGCCTAAAGTTGCCTGGAAGAGATTACTTTAACACTTTAATACTTTAACCGATTAGTCCGCCCTTTATACAAAATGGATGCTACATTATGTAGCCTACATACTTACATAATTATTTCAAGTCGCATACCTACGCTAAACCACGATGTACCAAGTACAATTTTATTAAATAATTTCTATTAAATTACATATACCTGCCTAACCTATTATAAAACCAATAAATAATTAATTAATTGCTAGTAAAACAGTATCAAAAATCAATTTACTACCAACGGCTTATATGAAATTCTAATTTGTACAGCAAACAGCGGGGCCGATCAATTTTATAGGGATCGTCTGGCCGCCAGATAGGCGCGTAAACAAACATTAGGATTACGATAATAATTCTACTTGACCGCTATCATTACCATCCATCATGTAGTAGTTAATCGATTTGTGTGTTATAGGGTTATAGTACTAGAATGCGTATCTCGTGATACCATATTAAGAATTTGAAATTTCTACCATTCTCGACGTTATTTACACAGAAACGTCAATTTTTTTTTTAGATAATCAAGGTAGCAAAGTAACACATAACCGACCTGATGGTAAGCGGTGACCAAGGCTTATAATTATTTACAATACCTACCAGCGGTATGGCTTGTGCGTTGCCAACCGAATACCTATCCTTATCTATACCACCAGTACCAACAGAAACAACACTACGCTTTGTGCTAGTAGAGTTATATCAACCAATCAATAAGCCTATTGCAGTCCTGTTGTGGAGGACTAGGTGCTGTGGCGCAGATTGAAAGAAAGAAAGAAATGAGATTGGGACAGGCCTATGACCAGCAAAGGACTGTTAGGTACATATATATATACCTATATATGTACCTATATCTCTCTATTACATAAAACCAATTACATGGAATTTGGCAAACAAGGAGACGCGCACGCAAAAACACACATACTAATTTTGCGTGCGCGTCCCCTTGTTTGTCAAGTTTACATATAAACACTCGCAACCTCACTCGAAAATTTCAACTTAAAAGAAAAATTTTAGATAAGATTAGATACCTAATATTTATTTGCATAAATACGTGTAGGTGCAAGGTATTAAACATCAATTCTGTTCAATTGTGTTTAGCCGTTTTTATAGAGGTGTACAAATGTTAAAAAAACAGATTCAAAATCTAAGAATGAATATAATCTGATATGAAAATACAATAGTAAATGTCCATCTGAAAATAGTACAGTATCAAATGTGAAATAAACAATAAGACAAAAAAAGAGATGTCAATATTACAAATATGCGCTAATTGTGCTACTTATAACAGTTATAGAACTGCCTTTGCTATCCACATAACTTTACGTCGGAAACTCCAGACCTACTTATCCGAAAATTACAAGTAGGTATCGATCTTCGAGTAAATTATTCAGTCGTTCGTTAGTCGAGTAGTTATCCGGATCCAATATTAAAATGAGCTGCAATTTGTGCGGTGCCGATACGTCACCGAAACGATCAATCTACAGGATTGAATACGTCCTGTATGTATATATGATAGAAATGTGTAGAGTTGAATTTTATGGTAATAGTTCTGAATCTACAAATAAGTGTATAAACTACGTACGTACGTACGTATCTATCTATCTATCTAAACATTCTAATTTTTGCCAATCAACTGGAAGTATTAAAATCATTTTTGTTAACATATTTACATTTCTCGGAGGCCCTTATAGATTACTCGATGGACTTTATATTTAAAACTCTTTCTGTTCACTACTGACATTACATTTTAGAGTAATTTCAATATCAGCTGTGACTAGACTTGGCCGACTAGTCCTGGTTAGACTAGGCGTGGTTAATTACTTAAAATAAATATAAAATTAAAAGCAATCAAATCAATAACATATTTATTGTTTATTGTTATTAATCAGTGCTTTATGTGACAAAATTTTCTAAGTTTCCATGGTGTTATTCATACGAATGTTTAATAAAATATCTTTACACGTAATCATTTAATCACCATGGTATTGACGTCGATTGACAATAAATTAATATTTCATATCTGCTGGATATTTTGTACCATTCGAAATTCAGTGAACGATAATATCCACAATCAATGCAGATGTATCTACATGGTACTTAGTATGAAAATTTATATGATTTGTAAAACTTGTCGTGTTTAAAGTATTATAAGATACATATAAAAAAAAACGAACTTCGCATCAAAATTAAAACTTCCTTTTTGTGGAAGTCTGTAAAAATTAAAAATTAATCTGTTACTTTAACTTTAATAACGTTATAACAGGTGTAACCTTAAACTACTACAAGGTGGTTACGGATAAATGTTAATATAGTTGTGTCAGTTTTCTTTCGAAATAATATAAGCACAATGACTCCACGCCGTTTCCTTTCCAGGCGCGTTATTCAAATAAGACGCACTGCGTATCGCAGGCGACTTGTCGCTTGATGGATAGCCTCGGACCATTTTTAATCATCCCCTGTTTTTATTTTACAAAGTCGTAAACACATTCACACGCTCTTAAAAACTGTCTTTGTGGACTGAAATTTAAGGTTCATTTTAATTGTAACAATATTTTATTTGGTACTTGTTTGTTCAAAAATTGATAGGCTTATGTGTTTAACATGAGTTCTGCTGTCAAATAACAAGCTACAATCGTTGGGATAAACCAAATCAACACTTGATATGTTTTAATGTAGTCAGAAATTATAAATACAATAGTCAATCACTTGAGATTCTTTATATGAGTATATGAGAGTGAATATCTCGTCATCTGACACCGTGTCTAATGTTATGGGGTTCGGTTATACACAGAAAGTTGTTATGAGTCTGGCTTTCATTTTTCTCTCTCTGCTAAAGCCACCTCATCAAAGTTATATTTTCCTAATGATGGAGTACCTATTCCTCGAAAAAAGAAATAGATGTACGTATTTCATGTAAAATTAGTACTTGACTAAATCTAATGATGTCCCAATAGTTAGCTATAAGCCAATTAATCTAATCTAACCATGCCCTTATATTTAGCGATATGATGATCGTATCTAATCTTTACTAATGTAGGATCTTTTCGTTTATCTACATATCGGACAGGTCAATAGTACGGGAGCTGATTTGACAACGGTACGCAAGCGCCATCTGCTGGCGCTCTACAAAGTCTACGAGTCGGCGTCCGACAACGCTGAGACACAGTCTTATTGCAACGGTCAAGTAGAAAAGATATCGTAGAAAGTGTCTCACGTTCAGTAGTATCCAATTTGTTTGATACCGACATCTACCCACAAAACTATGTACAGACGGCCACAGACAAAGTGGAAAATAAGGTACAGACGATATACATATGTTTTGAGCCTTGATATTATTTTCATTCCATTCCGTTTCTACTCACAAAAAAATGAAAACGAATTGATGGTTTTATCGTAATATTAAAGGTGCATAGATGTTCACTGGTAGTACTAATAGCGATTAAAACTTTTTATAGTATAGCTCGCACTACATACTTTAAAAAACCTAGACGTACATAGCCAAGCAAAAAAGAAAATAGATACCTATTTATAAACAACAATAATTCAATGGAAAACTAAGTGGATGGATACACAGTTTGTCATCAGAGTAAATTCCATACAAATTAAATGCTAGTTCAAACACTAGATCTACTTCGTATTATACATTTCACATAACGGTAATCTATTAAGCTGCGTATCGTCAACTGTAGATCCAGAGACAAGATGAATTATCTTACTGAAACAATGCGAGTGAAAGGCTTTCATTGTTCAGTAGGAGCCTCGTTCACCGCGTGCATTTATACATTCACGGCGGCTGTTCGCGACAAAACCTTCCATTACGAAGTAGCATTGTGTCTCTACTCAATGCATGATTAACGATTGCAGACTTCGAAAACATATTCATTCGTTGGAGTTCTCACAAGGGTTGTCATTTTCACCAGCAACTTTCGAACACCTGTAAAAATTGAGAAGTAATTTATTAAAAATACAGAGTTACTGGTAATATATCGGCAATCCATTACGGAGACGTAGAGGAGGTCATTTTTAATCAAAAGCCCGCCTTCTAAATCATGACCCCTACGCAAATGTCAACCGTTTTTTTTTCGAGTAATTTCTTTTATGTTTTTTCAAAGATATCGTGGTATACAACTTTCTACAACTATGTATAAAAAAAACTCATTTGTGGAATTACTTTTTAATGTTTTATATAATTGCTAACACTTCAAGTACATAATATTCAATTATATAGTGAAGTGTAATCTGCAGTACTTTTTAAAGCAGAGGTACAAAACTTTACAATTTTCATATTTTCTAACAGGTTTTTTTGACTTAAATGGTCGATTTCTGCTAAAATATTTATAAAAGATGTACAACTTCTGACCTATCCAACGACAAAGAAGTGGTATGTTATTCTGTGTATTGTGTGTGTACATTGTGTACCAACAATCCAGCAATAACGAAGCATGGGTGCCAACCCTAGCTATCAACGTCGCTGTTGCCTCTGGTTCCGTCACTATAATGATAGATATCGATATATTTCCGCGAGAAGCGAAAAATGGCCTGTTTACATCCGCTCGATTAAGCACATAGGATGAGTTTTTGAAAAATCTACGCGGAAAGACATACCGAGTCGTGCCAATATATATGACCACAATCTATTTTGGGCTTTAGCTGTCCTAGAATAAGTTTCAAAATTATTTAGGTCTTTAGAAATGTACTCATACTCGGTGTTCTACGAAGCGTAGCTAGAATGTTGTTTTATTGAAATCGGATAATTTATTTGGTGTATTTATTTGATAGCGGTACGTCGGATTCAATAATGTGGGAGAAAATTTGGTGATAATGGGTATCATTATTCACATGTGAAGAAATATATCCTTCAATCAGGATAATAATGTAATTGGATGTTGGATTTGTGCCAACTCTTTTTTTTTCTTTTTAGAATTAATCAGAATTTGTTTAGAAAATACATTTTTGTTAAACTAGGACTTGTTTCAGGCCACCTTATTATAAAGCATAGTCCATAGACTAAAAAAAAACAATGAAATGGGGTGGTTATATATTCTTCTTCTTTGGTTTGTCCACGTTTTGTGGGAAAAGCAGTTTATCTCGCAAGCATGATTTAGATCATGGTAAAGAGCTGTCCCGGGTTCTTGAAGATTGAAAACTACCAGCTTTATATTGGTTGATGCCAGATTCAGCTTTTGTAAATTACGATTCTAAATTCTCAATTGGATCCAGACACGCGGCAGCGTGTCAAGCCAAGTTAAAAAAAAAAAGAAACTAGCGATGCAGTAGCCCTGTGTTGTATTACACGAACAATTTGGAACCACGTCTGACTGCTTAATAACTCATAATCTATTTAACATAAATACTTGAATTTATGTTTATTTATTAAAACGCCTTAGATTAACTAGAAGCCCAAATTTTATAAATACACCTCAAACAGTCATCGAAATATTATCGTTTAAAAATCGGCATTTTTTTAACTGACTGACATATAGATCAAAAACCTAACCTACTTCATGATGAACTAGAAAGTTGAAATTTGGCGTCCATCTGTGTAAATATGTGTATGCAAAGGAAACAATGAGAAAACAGAAACACAGAAAACCAATTTTTACGATTTAAAATATTTTCCAAACAATCATTTTTATAATTAATTAGTGATTTTCAAAATAGTAATAACAATTTTTTTCTTTCACAGGAGAATAGGTTCCACGATTCCGTGATGAAGGGTCGCTTTTATCATTTTACATACCAGATTAGTTATAAAATTTAGACAACCAATAATAACACAAACTACAACTGGCAGTGCTAGCTTAGCTATCTGACATAATTGCAAACAATTGTAACAATTCTATTACGAAAGAAATTACAAAAGTAACTTCACACATCACATAAACGGTCGTCTAGTCTGTTCCCAAACTAGGCAGAGCCTATACTATGGTAACCAGACTGCTGATAAACATAATTATATATTTTTAAATACATACTTATTTTAGAAAAATTACACCCAGACACAGAACAAATGATCATGCATCATCACACAATTATTTGTCCTGGGTGGGAATCGAACCCACGACCTCTGGCTGAGCAGTCAGGGTCACTAACCACTAGACCAACAGGCCAGTCATTCTTACACAATCTTACTACTTATATTTGGAAATGGTAAAAGTCTTGTGATTTTCAAGAATCCAAATTCGATTCCTGTTGTCTATAAACTTTTAATAGACACTTTGAAAATTTACAGAATTACTACCAATAATGTAGGTTACATCGATGAATGGCCAATGCCCTCTAATATATCTAATGTTGAAGAAAATGTACAAAATAGCACAAAAAAGAAAACTATACAACGTAAGCGCAGGAAAAATGATAATTTTACGGAACACTTTTGAATAATTGAATACTAGCTATGTCAAATCTTGAGCTTCAATTTATCGTAAATTATCTAATTTGTTTAAAAAAAACGACTGTTCAAATTTAAGAAGTTATATTTTTAAATAACAAACATTTTTATAGCAGAAAAAAACAAGAATTTTCTTTTTGAATTTATTTTAGAATGTTGTACCTATGTATACATATGATAAATTTCCAGTTTCAGTTCCAGCAATTCCATTAAATTTACAGAACTTGGCAACCATATAGATCTCAATTCTTTTGTCGGCGAAATCTATAATACCATATATTTTAATATGGAACTTGGCTCCCATTTTCACATTTATGTTTTTGATGAGATATTTATTACTGAATTTACTGTAGTCATTTAGCGCAATGGTTTTAGTTGATACCTCTCGTTCGTACCTAGTTCGATCTTCTCCATCTTAATTATTGTTATGATTAACTTAATGGCTATTTTAATTTAGGTGTAACTTGTGTCCGATGACATTGTTACTAATAATATACAGAGTGTTTCGTAAAGGTGTGATCATATTTTAGGGTCGCTTTGTGTTACATCCTGTATATAATCTTGAACAGACGTAGAACAGGTTTACTGGGTTTATCCCTTCTTGAGCATTATTTAGTGTTTTTGTTTATGTTACTTAGTTACACAAAGAAATGTGCATTTTATTATATCGAATACCACGAATTACACTAACTCATGCCGATGCTCAAGTTCGCAAAACAAAACACATGTCTATTCCTGATTAAAAAACACAAAATAACGTTTAAAAAGTCATTTAAACTGTTCAGCAAGAAGAAATATACATCCAAGTGTAATTTAATCTTTAAATTGCTACGTTCATGTTAAGACATTCATTTGCCCTATTCAAGAAAAATTTAAACTTTTGTATAAACACAAGTTGAATGGAGAAAAAATATACTTAATAAAAATAGCTTTGACAGTTTGCTATTCAGTTTGAAAAACATAGCGGTTCTGTGGTGTAAGGATTGTAAAAGCAAAAAGTTGTCTGGTTCCAAATTAACCTACAAAATTTTGCAAGCGGAAAATTTGTTGCTGAATTAATTTTAAAAGTAGGACACCACTCAGCTCTAAATATTTTTGGCCAACGAAATTTCTTCGGGAGTAATTTGGACTTGCAGTTGGGACCAAAACTTCGTAACTCCGATTTATTTATGTAGGCGAAAATACTCCCAAGTTGTTTTAAAGTTATGCTCTTGGCTGCATACTAAATGAAAGCTGTAGAATGTATAGAATAGTATTGGTGTTATAAAAAAATATAGGCAGCGGCCATTACACCGTGTCTCGAACATTAGAGCTGTTGCCGGGAAAGGCGGTATAGACTGTCTATATCGCTTAAACTTTTTAAAAGTTTTAACAAGTGTGAGCCACTTATTAAAACTTTAAACAATAACCAGCTATGCCCCGTGGTTTTACCCGTGTATAATTTAAAAGAAATCACTGATTGAAGATTTATAATACTTCAGTATAGACTAATATTTTTGTAGGGCATTGTATTTACGTATCACTAACCATTATCTGCAGACTTACATAACAAAACATCAATATTTAAGGCTAGCTAAGAGGTGTAACTGAAACTAAAACATATATTATTCCTTATGAATCTGGCTGTCTACAAAAACAATTTTACGAATTTGACTACGTAATTCCTGAGATTAATAATATAATATTTAACAAACAAACAAAAACTCTTTAACTTTATTAAATTAATACAGATAATTGATTAGTTTTAGTTTGAAACTCTTCAATAAGTTGCTATTTTAGCACTATTAAAGAACGCGTGTACTATTGAAGTCAAAACTTCTTTAGCGGCGTTGTGCACTTTTTGGGATGGGTAAAAACTGTTAAACTCGCGTCAGGACACGTGACCTGATCAAAAATTCGTAAGACTGAGCCGAGTTTCTTATATTTAAAAAAATATAACATTCGAAATTCAAACACTTATGAGCGGCCAGGAGCGCAGAACTTCCAGTGTAACCTATGTATACATTTAGATATGTTATTACCTACTTTTTTATTTTTAACCTGTATGTATGTATGTATATGCAAATACATTGTGAAGTTATGTTTTCACTTCTGAAGTGCAGTCCTACGACTGACTGTTTTTTTATACATATATTTTATGTTAAATATTTTTTCCAAGTGCACACTCGGAAATAGAATAAATACTACTACTATTAGTACCGTGTGAGTTATGTAGGAATTAATTAAAATGAAATTCCTAAGGTTAATAAGCACAGGGCAGCCAAACCAAGTAGGTATATTAAGGAAGCTTCATATTCGTTTTATATTAGGTTCAAGGTGTCCCCAAGCACCCGAGTGCCATATTTACTGTATAAACTCTATTAGGAATCCCGGGAGGAACGGCTGCCGGCAGGAAATTAACTTAGACCCGTGTCAAACGACAGCTGATGCCGACACAATGTCTTTTCACAACTATCGTAATGATCTTCGAATGGAATTGCGCAATTTAAAGTAGATTTGCATATTAAATTATTATTTACTGTAGTCTCATATCAGACCGATCGCAAGTGTTCTGAAAGTGGTGTGAAAATTCTAACCTTAGCTCAAACAAAGTTCTGAAGTTGATTGTTGTGTAAATTTGCTGTCTTGAAAAAAAAATCAGTTTTAAGAACCTACAATACCATCGTGGGTTGAATATATATTATTGGGGACTCTCATGGGATGTCCATGGCTATCGGCCAAACCTCAATGCAATGGAGAGCAAGCTAAAGAAACAGATGGGACGTTCCCACTTTAAATAAAAAGTGGTAAGAAGCTGATTTTAGGGTTCCGTACCTCGAAAGGGAAAAACGGAACCTTAACCTTATATGATCAAGTTGTCTGTCTGTCCGAAGGTCTGTCTGTCTGTCAAGACCCTTTTTCTCAGGAACGTGTGGAGGTATCAAGCTGGAATTTATATCAAATACTTAAGTCTACTGTCCCTTGGAGCTGTGTAAAAATCAAACTTCTAAGCCAACGCAATCAAAAGATACAGCCGTTTATGCTGCAAATTTCCGCAAATTTTCGATACTCGCAAGGAAATCAAAACCTACAGGGTACTTCCTGTGAACTCAGAATCTTGAAATTTGGTACGAAGCAACGTCTTACAGCACAGATAAAGGAAAAATTGCGGAAACTGTAAATTAAAATTAAAATATTTTAGGGAAACCCTCGCTGCGCGAGTCCGGCTCGCACTTGGCCGGTTTTTTTTAGATTTCTAAACTCTAAAATTGTATACAACTGGTCATGAACTCTGGTAGTAAGCTGTTATCAGTGGTTTTTACCATAGACAAACCTAAGTTACTTTTCAAGAATACTTTGAGATAAAAATACTTACTACAGTTGAACTTCTTCGATTTAAATGCGCTTAAATATAGATCACATTTTTAATACTGAGAAAGACTGCAAGCCTCTATACTTCTATATCTGGATAATTCAATTCTCACAATACATTTTCTAGAACGCCCACGGTGATCATAAAACTCAAGAAAACACGAACATAGTATTCGTGAAAGTCAGGGAACGTAAAACTGCTTTCGTAAATAGAATTCGTAGTAAAACCAAATTGGCACACTTAGAAATACATGAAATAAATAACAACATTATAAAATAAACAAACACATATGTAAGTACGTACGTAGCTAAAAACAACTAGGTCAAAACATCCGCATAAAATGGTAGATCCATTTTCTCATTCATTATAAATTATCCTAACAGTCTCCAAATGCCACATTTTGAATAATGTGACATTCGTAAGTATTCATATTTAAAATCCTTAAAATCAAATGAATGAATCATCATCAATACATAGCATAATAATATCGCAAAATCGAAATAACTGAAACGACTAACTTTTAAGAACTATACAAAAAATATCCTTAAAAACGGAGGCAGTTAAAATACTGTTTGTTGTATAGTAGCGGCGGGAAAGTTTTCCAGCATTTTGCAAGTCATTTTCGGTATTTCGCTCTTTTTGAACAACTAAATTTATTTGTGGAACCGACGAAGTGAAATAGTTCAAGAGCTCAATCTACTTTAAAATGAAATTGAAATTTGTAGAGAATAAATTACAGGCAGTAGCAAAGGGCGGCAGTTGCTCGCTTATATTATAACATAAATGACAATGTTTGTGCGTTTGTTCTTTTGTGCTTAAAGAGGTAGCCAGCATAACTCCTCCACGCTGAAACATACGGATACGGATACGCTGTACGGATTTCAATTAGATTTATCGGAAACGTATGTAAACAGTTATTATATACAATTCCTAGGAAATGTGTATAATGCCTAAAATCGAAAGGAAATGTGTGAAATAAATGTTATTATACACATTTTTCACTTCACATTATACGCAAAACTTTCATTGTATCCCACGTAGTTCATCAAAATGTTTGTGATTCAAAAATGTAATGTTGTGTAATTCTAACTACTACTGTAAAAATAAGTAAGGTTGAAGAATACAAAATCAATAAAGAATCTTAGGAAGATTTTACTCATTTATAATGTGACTGTCGTACCTAAATAATAATCAATAACAAGGTGAGCTTTTATAAGAAATTATATTTGTAATCTACTATGAACTACTACATCTCTATGATGTTGCATGGTATAAGCAATAATAAGTTTGACTGTAGCGACATCTTTAATCAGTAGTTGTTGTTATGTGATACCTAGAACTATTTGCAATATATATATTTGCTATATTGCAGCGCGAGGTGCACGTGGCTTGGCTGTTCTACACTACTAAGTGCAGAACGAATACTGGTGTACAGGCTCCTCTTCGCCATATCTTAACACAACGTATAACAGATAGGTACCTCGCGGCTGTTGAGATTTTTGCACAATCACACTCAAAATTTAAAATTACAGCAATTCACATTTTAAAATACTTGTATGAGGATTCTATTGTTGCTATTTGTCTTCTTTATTTATAAAAACGTATAAAACACACACACACAAATGTGTAAAATGTGCTGGATTTATAGAGCAAGAGATTTGATTTTCAGCCTACTGTCTTTTATTTTTTATTCATTAATTCTGTGGTTCAATATTAATTTTATACACTTTCTTGTAGTATTAGGAATTGCATACAATATGTAAATACATACATTTCCTAAGAAATATATGTATTAAACAATCGTTGACAAATTATTTTAGACATTTCCTAAACAGGTATGGAATGGAATTTTTAACATTGCCTAGGAATTGTTTACATTTCCTAGGAAATCTATACAATTTATGGTGTGAATTAAATATTATGTTAATGCCATGATAACAGGTGTTACCATACTAGCTAATAAAATGCTGATTAGAAACAAATTGGCTCTAATATGTAGTTTTTCATTTTGTGATCTATTTAGTCCTGCGAAAGGAATTTCAGAGTTATTTTAAAAAACATTTATTTATTAATATTGTGCATATCTCCTAAACAATACTGAAAAATATTCTGTACTTGAAACTTTCACTTTAACATTATGTACAAACAAAATGTTTAAAACTATCTAAACATAGCTAGATACATTTTCAGGGCTGATGGCTAACCATTACAACTTCACTCACAACATGCCGCCAATACAGTTAAATTAGGGATCCACTTGAGCCTTACCCATTGATTAAGGAGTGGAATAGCAGATGTGTGGAGCTACCTTATATTTTTTCGCTTTTCGTTGACCTTTATTTTGTAAAAATTTAGTAATACTAGAATACAACTTTAAAAAATACTTGACTGCATTTTCAACCCTAAATTCACCCCTTTTTAATGAGTACATTTTTTTTATATTACAGGGGCAAACGAGTAGACGGGTCACCTGATGGTAAGTGACTACCGTCGCCCATGGACACCTGCAATTCAAGAGTCACAAGTGCGTTGCCGGCTTTTGAGATGGGAGTACGCTCTTTTCTTGAAGGTTTTGAAGGTCGAATCGGTCCGGAAATACCGCAGGCAATTAAAATATTTGTTTTGTCTCTTCGCAGTGTAATAAAATGTACAGCACATTTCATATAACCAATTAATGTAAGCTTTGTATGAGGTCGCATAAATGTATACATGTGAAAGGTCAAACTGAACTTATGTACTTACTAAACAAATTGAATTAAAATCACCATCAATTTTTAATATAATGCTGAAACTATAATGTTTTATGCCTGGACATTTTTTGTTAAGATGCTGCGTATTAAGTATTCAAATAAAAAATTGTTTTAAGTATAAATATAACAGGACCTTTAAAGTGGACGTTTGAAAGTAACCTAATCGTGGGAGAGCCATGCTCGACGGCCTCACAGACAACCGGCAGTGAAGCAATTGTGTTGTGAAAAGTCATTGTGAAACGATAAAATATGAGTATGTATAATAGTGACCATACTTTATAACAAATTGTAGAAAAATGGATATTTAAGATATCAGAAGTCTCCGATAGCTTTCGCTGTTCACAAGTCTAGGCAGACGGGAATCATCGTATAGCTAATCTTGAGGGCGGGCAGCCGCTTACGTAAATGTCATTCACGCGACCCCTTCACGCTTTTGCACACCAAACTATGGCAATCTACCCCACCCCCCTTCCCCTCGCTAAAACGGGACGACAAAGGGGAGAGGATGTAAAACACAAGAGCTCTTAGATCGGTCAACCGACAATAGATGTGAGTAGAATGGGACTCGGGCACAATCCTTCGTGATTGCGTTCCGTTCCATTTTCAAATCCACTATAACCGTTTGTTCTTTTACCAAAACTTGCTTTGTTTACATACCTTTTGAATTTCAATTTAAGAATACATAATATTACAGAGGCCGTTTGGCATATAAATACTTATTGAAGTGAAAACTTATTGAAACACATTGGGCACTTTTGGTATGGGGAAAAAGTACCGAAATCGCGACCGTCACGCTCAGATACATATGTAGTACATATGTATGTATTCACTTCTGACGGGCAGTCTTACGGCTGACAGTTTTTATCTATGGATTTTAGAATGATTCGACATTTGAGTTAAGGTCAGCCGGATACTTTGATTTTATAAATATCCAAAGGCTAGATATAAATAATTGCTCTGCCTACACATGTCATTATCACTTACAAAAATGTTATATATTTATTACCCTTCATTTGTTATATTACTTGCGCATCCGTTTTATAACATCACTAAAATTTAAATAGAAATTTCAGAATAGCATCATGACGTAGTAAACGCCTACACGCTTTTCAACGTTATTCAAGCATCATTTAAGATACTTCTTTAAAAATATTTGAGATAGATAGATAATTCAAAGAAATTTATAAATGGATATATAGAATTTAGCAAGCAGAGGTTTTCTAAAGAGCTAATGGAACATAAATAAAATACACACCTGCACAGGTGTATTACACTTGTAATACACACTCCCACCTACAGTAGGAGTCCGCCATGCTGAAAATGACTAACAAATTGTTGGTTTACCGAACAAATGATGTACCTATTCCGTTCATTTTCCCTTCAAGGGAGGCTGAGAAAACTACACTAAACTACACCTCATCACCACCGCTTAGAGTGTGAAGATTATAACCCCTACATGGGACAATAATTTGGTTGAGTCTCAGATAATGGGGTAGATGACTGTCAAGACAAAACGGAATTCTTTTATGAAATACTAGCAGCGCCCCGCGGTTTCACCCGCGTAAGTCCCGATCCCATGGGAATATCGGGATAAAAAGTAGCCTATATCTTAATCCAGGTCTCCAGCTATTTACATACCAAGTTTCATCGCAATCAGTTCAGTAGTTTTGGCGTGAAAGAGTAACAAACATGCATATATCCATACATACTCACAAACTTTCACGTTTATAATATTAGTAGGATTAAGACATGACATCAAGCCTTAGTGTTGTCAAATCATACACTTTTAATGTTGATTTGACAATTATAAAATGAAATAAAAACGATAATTAAAAGAAGAGGACAAATTTCGCAGTAAGGAATGCAATCTCGAGCCGAGATCTCCGGCTTTTCCGAGATCTCGGGCAGTTTTATAAAAAAATTCTATTGTTTTTTTTCGGTAAACTAAAAACTGCTTAGCGTGTTTTATGATTAATTAAGACACAGAATTAATTACAAAATAATCATTTACTTATTAAAACATATTACTATCGGGCTATTGTAAAAATTACCCATTTAAAAGCCTAGTTTTAGAGAGGTGATTTTATAAATAGATTCTTAAAAAAAAAAACAGTACTGATGGAGCTGCCTACAAACGGCATTTTTTTCAGTTAATATGTACTTGGTTGGCACTAGCGTGAGTAAGCTGTCATAAGAAAACTGTAAAAATGTACTCCTTGTTCCCTCACACTTGTAAAGACCTATCTCTTTCTTTATGAGTGAGTCTAGACTATCTGTAACAAAAAAGGACGTACACAATGTACACATGCCTTTAGAGCCTCTTCTAATTCAATGGATTATTTGATGTGCTGACTAACGAGGATTCCTCATTCGCATTGCCCGCGCACGGAGTATACGCGGCATGCAATCGAGATCCCGCGAGATCGGGATTGCATTCCCTATTTCGCAGTATTCTTAGATTGCCTGATGATTTGTTTTGAACATAGGAATCTTCCCAATTGACCCAAGTCTAGATGGACTTTGAGTCCGTCATACCTTTCGCTAATGAGATATGATAAAGTTCATAATATTAATAGAAATTACTGAATTAAAATTACCATAACTAATATCCCTGCAAGAGACGTTTCAAATGACTCGCACAACACAAAGTTTCATGTAGTTTTTAACCTATTTTCACTTTCGGTATTAAAAGCCAGCAGTTTTATTCGGTAGTTAAACTTTTAATTTTCCCACTGGGACAATTTTTGTGGCTCTCGCTAGAATTCTTAAAAGGCTAAAATTTCAAATATTCTGTTGGTGACTTGTAATACAGGTTTGTAAAAACCCTTAACAGGCACCAGCTCTCACAATGTAGACTAGATACCATGTATTCCGCTTTAACACCTGTTTTGTGTATCAATTGTGAGAGAAAATAAACGAATTATTATTCTCTTTATTAACATCTATAAAACATATAAATTACATTTTTAAATACATTATTATAAAAAAATCGAGTACAGGGACCAAGCTATCGGTGGTTAGGGTTCCAGAGATAGAAACCTCCTCACAATACGTGCCGTGTCAAGAATGACTGCCTTCTGCATTAGGTCCTTAATCCAGCTGCCTAACGTGAGCCTCTGAAGGTGTTGATCGAGGCTCTTTGCAATCAACCCATGGGCTGATATGACTATCGGCACAATGATTGCCGAATCCACATCCCACATGTCGACCACCTCATGGGCCAAATTCAAATACTTCATTTGTTTTTCTTTTTCAGCCCTTAAGAGATTGTCGTCATGGGGAATGGTGATATCTACAATCATTGCTCGGCGCTCTAATCGGTCTATTACCACTATATCAGGTTTATTGGCAACAATAGTCCTGTCAGTGATAATAGACCGATCCCAGTACAATGTTACACGACCATTTTCAAGAACTGGGTCGGGCACATATCTGTAGTACGGTAATTCCATAGTCACAAGGTTATATTTAAGAGCAAGCTGCTGATGGACTACCCTGGCCACTTGGTTATGTCTGTGCAAGTACTCGCCGTTGGCAAGACGAGAACAACCGGAAATTATATGCCTGAGGCTTTCTCCGGGACGATGACATGCCCGACAAATGTCAATCGTGCCATCCTTCAGGATATGTTTCCGGTAGTTGTTCGTCATAACAACTTCATCAGTAATTGCACAGATAAAACCTTCAGTTTCTCCAAAGAGGTCACCGAAACACCAGCTACTCGGCATGCTGCAACAACCGCACAATACAAAATTGAGTGTGTATCGCTGATATCTATGCTTTTTTCAAAATAAACAGGTAACATCGAATCAAGGGTACATACTAGCGCTTTGTTTCGTTTATGCATTGGCAAACGCGGTAAACGTGGTCTACTTTCAAAACTCATGGACCGATATTCCAGAATAGCGCCTTCCAAAGTATTCCTTATTATATCAGAGTACTGAGTACTTACAGATGAAGCATCATTTTCCTCCCCTCCTTCAGCAGGATTAGGTTGCAACAACAAAGAGTCTGCATTTGTCACAATTTGTGAAGGAGGAGAAGTAGAAAGGCTAACCTGCAAGTCCGAGCGTAGCCTTTCAAGTACGGAGTTATCCAGCAAATTACATCGCTGAAGGGCCCGCACTTGATCCGATAGTCTTTGCACCGAAACGTTAACAGCTGGCTCAAGTTCCTGAAACAGAGGCATCATACGATCACGATACGCAGTGAGGTTAGTTCCTCCCTCTGTAGCCACAAAATATGCTCGCATGACGTTCTCATTCATTGAACTCGTCCATTTCATGCGACTCACATTACCACCGGTAGCGGGGGCCCTACTCGAAGCCTATGGGCCTCGGGGTCCCAAGCAGGACGGTGGCCGGCCTCCCCCCGGTCGACGTACAGGTGTTGGCGACGTCGGCGGGGAGAAAAACTCGTCGCTCGAAGTCGAGCTCGACGCCTCTGCAATGGCCGGACCTCTTACTGTGGATTCCGGGGGCTGCGAGGCGGAGCTGAGCGATGAGTCCGGGGATGGTATAAGTGCTTTACTTCTGGCCCTTGTTAGCATTGTCTTTGTCTTCGGTTATTTTATTAATTTATAAATTATTTTGACATGACATGACATTAAATGTCATGTCTTAGTATATATACCTTTTTATGGTCAATTATATGATTACTGCCGTGTTTTCATTTTAAATTTGTATCTAGTAATCATTTTTGTGTATACATTTATAAAATGTGCTGTTTTATTGTTAAATTATGATTAAAAATATAAATATTACATATACTGTTGGTGAACTAAGACTGCTTCTTAGGGTTGCCAGTTATTATTTAATTATTATTTCTCTTTATTAAACTTGAAACTTATAAATTACATTTTTAAATATGTATAAAACAAAATATATATTTAAAAATATAAAAAATAGTAGACCACTGACATCGCGTACAGGGACCAAGACACCGGTGGTTAGGGCTCCAAAGACAGGAACCTCCTCACCATACGGGCCGTGTCGAGGAGAACTGCTTTCTGCATCAGTCCCTTGATCCAGCCGTCTAACGCGAGCCTCTTAAGGTGTTGATCGAGGCTCTTGGCTATTAATCCATGAGCAGATATGACAATCGGAACAATGATCGCCGAATCAACATCCCACATATCGACAACCTCGTGAGACAAATCCAAATATTTTAATTGTTTTTCTTTTTCAACTTTCACGAGGTTCCCGTCATGAGGAACAGCGATATCGATAATCATTGCGCGGCGCTCTAATCGGTCTATCACCACTATATCAGGCTTATTGGCAACAATAGTTCTGTCAGTGATGATAGATCGATCCCAATACAATGTGGCACGACCATTTTCGAGAACTGGGTCGGGCACATACCTGTAATATGGCACCTCTGAATTCACAAGATTGTATTTAAGGGCAAGTTGTTGATGTACAATCCTGGCCACTTGATTGTGTCTATGCAAATATTCCCCGTTGGCAAGGCGAGAACATCCAGAAATAATATGCCTGATAGATTCACCGGGACAGTGGCATGCCCGACAGATGTCCACCGTACCATCTTTCAGAATATATTTCCGATAGTTATTCGTCATAACAACTTCGTCCATAATTGCAAAGACAAAACCTTCGGTTTCTCCGAAAAGATCACCGAACCGTAGCCAAGATGTGGAGGCTTTAAAGTCTATATCAGGCCCATTGAGGGCCCGATAAAAACGACCATGAAGTTCTTTGCCCTTCCATACCTCCCTGCGATCATTAGTACTAAGTACTACAGGCTTGCGCCAGTTCTCTTTAGCCAGAGCGAGCGGAGTGAGTCCGTTGTCCACTGTGACCACATTACGATGCACTCCCACATCAGTATGAAGAAAATATTCTCTAAGGTTGTATATCTCGCGATTGTGTAGGGTCTTAATGTTTAAGAGTCCACGACCCCCAAACTTTCGCGGGATATACAACCTCATTACCGATGAACGTGGGTGGTGCATTCGGAATGCAGTCAGCAGTGTACGGACTCTCCTATCAAGGGCATCTAATTCGGTCTGAGTCCATCTAAGTATACCAAAGGAATACAGCAAAACCGGTATGACCCAACCGTTGCAGGCACGGATCTTATTACCGCCTGATAAAAGACTTTTTAGTACTTTTTTCAGGCGGCCAAAAAAACGCTCCTGCAGCGCTTGTTTCACATTCGATTCAGATATTCCCAATGACTGTGATATACCTAGATATTTGTAGGTTTCGGTGGCAGACAGAGATCTGAGTTTTGTTGAATCTGAAAGTTCGACTCTTTCAGATTCTACTATCACACCTTTCTTAACATGCATGACTGCACACTTCTCCACACCAAATTCCATCTCGATAGAGTTACTAAAGTTTTCAGTCACATTCAGTAACGCTATCAATTGCAAATTAGTGGGGGCTAGTAGTTTCAGATCATCCATATATAGAATGTGCGATATAACTAGATCATCTTTCTGCAACCTATAGCCTAGCCCTGAACCCTCTAACAGAGTACTCAGAGGGTTCAAAGCCAGGCAAAACCACAAGGGACTCAGACTATCCCCTTGAAATATGCCCCGCTCAATCTTTATTGGTACATCGCTTGCCGCATTCTGCCGACATCCTGGATAGCGAAGTACCGTCCTCCATTGCCTCATACATGACTTCAAGAAAGTGCAAAGAGTTGTATCAATTTTATACAACTCTAGCACTCTCAAAAGCCACGTATGTGGAACCGAGTCATAGGCCTTCTTATAGTCTATCCAACATGTCGACAGATTCTTACGGTTACGACGCACCTGTTGGCTAATGGCCATATCCATGATAAGGAGCTTTTTAGTGCCACGGGTCCCGCTTCTACATCCATTCTGAGAAATAGAAATGATCGAATTTTTATTTAAATGTGTAATCATTTTGAGTCTCAGAACAGATGTTAGAAGCTTATACATGGTTGGTAAGCCTATAGTTATAGGTCTATAGTTTTTGGGATCCATGGCACTACCGGATTTGTAGAGTAAGTGGGTAATACCAGTAGTCATAAAATGGGGTAATAACCCAGAGTCTAAAGCTGTTTGGAATTGAGATGCCAAACGAGCATGCGAACTTCGGAACCACTTCAGCCAAAAGTTGTGCAGTCCGTCTGGTCCAGCTGATTTCCAATTAGATAATGAATGGACTGCACTACTTATGTCCTCTGTTGTTATGGTAATTGGTTCCATTTTTTGTATATTTTCGCATGATCGCTTAACATCTCGCATCCAATCACCTTCTGTATGAATGATAGGCACCGACCAGATGTTACGCCAAAATGTATTTGTATCATCATCATCCGGAAAGTGCCCATCACTCACACTTGGATCCACTTGTTCCCATCTTCGGTAAACCCACCTCTCATTTCTTTGGAACATGCGATTCTGATTATACCGATCAATTCGCTTTTTGTAACATCGTATCCTATTTGCCCACGCATAAACTTTTTGCTTTAGAAAGTCTATGCGCTCTGTGACACATGACATGTATTTTTGAGGCCTAATTTCAGTCCCCAAAAATACCTGTTTCACAAAGCGCATCACCTTTGGCCGTGTATTGCCTAATCGAAAGCAAATTAGCTTACTAATGAGTGTCCTAGCCTCAGCAATACGACGCTCAATCCTACACTGCCAGGCTGGCACAGCAGGCTTAGGTCGAGTAGTAGTGGTATTATATACATAATAATTAACTCTCGCTACTCGACATACTGCGACAGCCGCACAGTAGAGAATAGAGTGTGTATCACTAAGATCTTCGCTATTATCTAAATAATCAGACAATAGCGAATCCAGGGCACACACCAGCGCTATATTTCTTTTATGCATAGGCAAACGGGGTAAACGTGGTCTAATTTGGTAGTTTACAAACCTGTATTCCAGAATCGCATCCTCCAAAGCGCTCCTTAACCGGTCAAACGCCCATTGGGTATTTACGACCATAGCCTCACTCTCCACTACTTCATCAACAGGTAGTAACTGTGGTGTGTCGTTAGTAATCAAACTCACATTTTGCGACGAAGTAGGGACAATAAAGCTATTCCGTACTTCAGAGCGTATCCTCTCAAGTACGGTCTCATTCAGCAGGTGGCAGCGCTGTATAGCCCGTACCTGATCCGATAGTCGTTGTGCTGATACGTTGACAACTGGTTCAAGCTCCTGAAACAGAGACATCAAACGAACACGGTACGCAGTAAGGTTAGTTCCCAACTCTGTAGCCCGATAATATGCCCGCATGACGTTTTCATTAAGTGAATTAGTCCATTTCATACGGCGCACATCACCACCGGCAGCGGGGGCCCTATTCGAGGTCAGTGGTCCTCTGGGTCCCAAGCAGGTCGGTGGCCGGGCTCTCCCCTGCCGACGCACAGGTGTTGGCGACGTCGGCGGGGAAAAATACTCGTCGCTGGAACTTGAGCTCGACGTCTCATTGCTTGCCGTTGTCACCGAAGTGTGTGTTGGCTGTGAGGCGGAGCTGTGCGACGAGTCCGGAGATAACGGGTGTGCATCTCTACTTCTAGCTTTAGATCTTGTTAGCATTTTGTTATTATTATTATTCCTTTCGAAAACTTATTATGTCGTTTGGGTTATAAAATTTTAGACTCAAAAGCTATTCAATGAAACGGAATAAACGTTTTTTTAATGTTAGGGGTATAAGAAGATAACTACTCTCCTAAGGTTGCCTAAAAGAGATTGCATTTTGCAATAAGGCCGCCCTTTGTACATAAACTGTATGACAAATGTATGTATGATAATTTTACTGTAAGACTGGTGTACGAATAAAGAGTAATCTATCTATCTATCTATCTACTCTTTTAGTTCCTTTAAGTACCCCTATGGAAACTGAAATTGAATTAAAATTAATCTTATTTTATGTATAAGTTATTCGAGAAATACCACAACCACAATGTCAATTTTATTGAAGGAGAATCGCCTTAGCGACTTTCATGTTATGTGAGGATGTGACGTAATAGGCACTCAAACATGAATTGTTGTGTTATTTCCTCTGCTGTTTTTTTTTTACATCAAAGTTGACAAACAAGCGTATGACCCGACTCATAGCTATTACAGATGCCTGTAAACATTAACTGTAAACAAAGTCATAGGAACAGCAGATTTCTGATCAAATTAGAGCCGCCTGACTAGAATTTTCGGACCAAAGTCACGAAGTTTTAGCAGCGTAGTTCTGTTTGATCTGTTCATAAGTACGGTCATCAGAACTTTTGAAACAGGAAATAGCTTTCTAATAGACGGTTCCCAGCCGATCCTCTAGGATATAATGATGGATAAGTCAGGTGTGGACACACCTGACTTATCAGAATCCGATCAGTTGCCTCCTTTTAGTTAGTACTGCGTTTAATAAAAAAATCATCTTAATTAACTAAGTTACTCGCACACCCAAACTCCCCTGAGTAACTCTCAAAGACCACATCATGACCGTACCGACCAACCTTTGTCATAACATTAATTCAACTAAGGATATTACTCCTACCAAATTACAAATTCCGGCTACCCATTAGGATAGAATTAATCAAAAGGACAATAGCCTCAAATCTAAGACACACCATACCCTTAAATTGTATTGTCAAACCAACACATGGTCGCCAAAGTGGCTTTTCTGAACACTGCTACTTTTGCCTGTCACAGAGTAAAAATGTTTTTAAATAAAATATAACCCTATTCCATTTTTTTATGTTAAGAACATAGAGTAAAATCTACTCTGTGTGTTTGGACTTCGCGCACACGTGCGAAACACTTGAAGAGGGAGATTTTCTAAAATGGACTACCACTATCACGTAATTAAGTACCCCGTCCGCTGTTCACCGGACCATGAGGGGACGCAGGGCTAGAATAGCTGAGGTATTAAAATAACAAGAAGATTATACGAAGCATTTACTATCTTAATCTAGTACAAATAGAGATCAAAATCCTTAGGATATATTTTCCATTAAGGTACATTTGGCAATCAGGGTAATGTGTTAGGCATAAATTACTAGTTTTCTTTGGAGTAGTAGATATTAAGTACGGATGAAAGCAGTTAGTACCCAGTTTAATTACTATGGAAGCAGGACAGGGATTCGATAATAGATAAGAGACACAGGTCCTATTAATTTGTTAAAGCCGCAAAAAGGTTTTATTTAGTACTTGGTTAATTTTGCTGGGTTGACTACAAATTTACTGAACCTATTAAGAGTTTGTTAATAATATGTATACATCTGTGAATAAAATTAAATTTCTTATTAAGAAAAAAACGTCTGAGGTGTCTTTGGGACACGGAATCTCGGTTGGAACGTAGTTCTTTTCGCTATATGTATGAGGGGTATAGTTTCAAACACCGCAAAGTCCTAACGCACAAAATCGGGTAATTAAAAATTTGTTTCTATTTATTGTAATATTTTTGTAATAATTTTATACTTGTATGTATTGTTAAAAAATTATTGCTTATACTACATTTTATAACTTATTTATAAAGTTATAATGCTTTACAAGTGAGAAATAGTGATGCCTGGACAATAAGAAGGATATGTAAAAAATGGACTTTGCGGTTCTTCTTTTTACCGTTGGCTTGACGATTTGTAGTCGTATTTATCAACATTTGGCCTATTTTATTTATGTATGTACAGGTACACAACAGGTAAACATAATGAAAATAAAAATTTAGTGAAATAAGCATCTCCTAAACGAAAAAAAAATGTACACCCGCAGTCCTAACTTTGGAATGGCGGGTGTACATGTTTTGTTAAATATCTCTTTATCAAAAGAAGTATACTGAATTTCATTAAAGACACACTGAGGTACATAGCAGGTACGCTGTACGCATAATAACAAAAAAAATATGGTGAAATAAGCATCTCCTTAACAAAAAACAAATGCACACCCGCAGTCCTAACGTAAGAATGGCGGGTGTACATATTTTATTTTATATCTTTTTATCAAAAGAAGTACACTGGATTTCATTAAAGACACACTGAGTTATACTACAGGTAGATTCCTGTAGGAAAGCAGCTCAATTCTGTGATGTATATCCGTGGTCCTAACGCACACAAATAGGAATACAATATGATATTAAGGATTGAACTAGGGATAGGACCACCTCATTTAATATATTTTTTGAAATTCCATTCCTTGGAACTATGTATCGGAGTGTTTTAAAAATCCAAAAAAATTTTCGTATTCTCGCAGTAAGTTGTTCAATGTAAGGATGCCATGACAGACTTTGATCCACGAGTAAACCTTAATACTTGATTTGGCTAATTTTACTAATAGTCGGACAATTACAGTCACAAGCAGTCGTACGTACGTACACAATACATCGTTTTGGTAGTATTGATCGTGAGGAGATTATTAATTTTCAGCCATGTTTTCACTTGCGCCATTCCTTTTTCTGTGTTGTGCTTCAGCCCAGGTAGAGCCAGTGAAGACCATTGCAGTGTCATCGGCAAGAAAATTTTGTCATTATAGAGGGTCGAGTGATATATATATATATATATATATATATATATATATATATTTATATGGATCTAATACGCTTCCTTGCGGAACGCCGCATGTCACGTCAACATCGTTACTGGTCAAGTCGCCTAGCTTCACTTTCTGTTTTCTATTCGTTAGATGGTCAGTGAATATCGATAATTGTGTACCTCTAGTGCCAATTTTTTCTAATTTTTTTTTAATTTAATATAAAAAAACTTTAGACACGGTCTCCAAGACCGTGTCTAAAGTTTTTTTTAGATCTATGAAGACCGATAAGCACCTATATATATATATATTATAGATCCTTTGTCAAGTTATTTTGTTATTAATGAAGTTAAAGATTTGATGGCATCATCTGTAGAGATACCGCGTCTAAAACCAAATTAAGGTGCAGAAGGAATATTGTTAGTTTCAAGGTAGCCTAAAAATGTGCTATTTAATAGTTTTTCAGATAGTATTGTGTTTGTGTGTGTATGTGTGTGTGTTATTGTGTTTATTTAATAGTTGAATAAATTGCATCAAAATATAGTAAATATTGTAAAAACTATAAATTAAAATTGCGCCATCTGTGAAAGTTGCCCTAACTAATATAAGGATAATTAGTATTCAACCAACTTCAAATTACAGTAGTATCGCGCAGAATCCACAGATGGCGTAAAAATAAAATAAATCATCTCGCGGTCAGCATTTTTAGTTGCGTTAACACTTTTTTACGGCTAGCCGCCATCCGCCGAGCGTCTGAAGTTGTAACGTGCGATAAGGAACTTCCATAAACTTTGTTATCAAAAATACTCGAGTTGTCAGATTAAGTCAGATTTCAAATAGAAAACTTCAGTTGAACATCAAGACAGCGCGCGGCGTGGGGAATTTTCTTGGAGATTCGTTGTTGATTCCCACTTATTTTCAGCCGAGTCACATATTTAACTCTGTTTTGGTCAACTCTGTTTGTTCACACTATTACCACCATATCATCCACAAAGATTTATCAAATCGGTCACAATTTTTTGAAAGATCAGTTCAACGGAAGTGTAGATTGAAATTGATTTTTAAAACTCGAAAGTTATAAATACTTAACACATACAAACTTAAAAGAATTCGTAAAGCATCAACCACAAAAAGAAAATAAAATAAACAAGGTTTTATACAAATAAAAAGTAATCGCTCATAATAAACTTTAGCTGTGATTTCACAACCGTGGAGTCGACCGGACGTCGTATAAAAGCGATTAATATTCTACACGTTGTTAGTCATAAAGGTAGACAAGATTTTTGTGTAAAATACGAGTATTTAGAAATGGCAAATACTCGTATTGTATTAGTACTATGTTTGGATACTTTTGCCTTGTTATCTCGCTGATACAAACAAACAGGCAAGTAGTTGTATTTGTATTTTTGTAAATGAACTTGTATCAAGCATAACAACGAACGATAAAATATTTTCACTAAATATGTATTTTTAAACTATCTGGTGATTTAAATGAGTGGCCGTGAGTTTGTTTGCCTGATTTCTTCTCACAAGACTCAACTACTTGGAAACGGGTGATTATATAGATATTGGCAGATAGCGATCTTACCTACATATTCGCAACACAATTTTTTTTTTATATATGTACTAGCAGCGCTCCGCGGTTTCACCCGCGTAAGTCCCGATTTCGTGGGAATATCGGGATAAAAAGTAGTCTATGCGTTAATCCAGGTATCCAGCTATTTACATACGAAGTTTCATCGCAATCGGTTCAGTCTTTTTTGCGTGAAAGAGTAACAAACATCCATCCATCCATCCAAACTTTCACATTCATAATATTAGTGGGATTATTAGTTTTACTTTCTACAAAGCGACATATTGTTACGGTGACATTGTGTTGATCTATAATTAAAAAAAAAAACGAGAATTAAAGAATATTCTGAAATAAAGGTAAGTATTAGAGATTATTACCTACTCCCAGGAATTTTCTTCCTAGGTTATACCCGGATCGCAATGGGACCTACCTACTACTATGGGACGACCAGTTGGACACATCGTGTACTATACCACCTGCTCTACAAAGGCCACGTATAAAAAATATTGTATTGTATGTGTTTAAATAGAAAAATTAAGAATATCTACTTATGTGTACCACTATCGTGACTAATGGATTCTACTATGAAACTGGGTAACGTTCAACTGTCCGTTTTGGTACTAGCAGACTTATGCCCGATTCCTATAATCAAGAAACGTTTCGTCTTGCTTACGGACGGAAAAAATGAACTTGTATCAAGCATAACAACGAACGATAAAATATTTTCACTAAAGATGTATTTTTAAACTATCTGGTGATTTAAATAAGTGGCCGTGAGTTTGTTTGCCCGATTTCTTCTCACAAGACTCAACTACTTGGAAACGGGTGATTAAATAGATATTGGCAGATAGCGATCTTACCTACATATTTGCAATACGATTTTTTTTTTTTTTATATGTGTACTAGCAGCGCTCCGCGGTTTCACCCGCGTAAGTCCCGATTCCGTGGGAATATCGGGATAAAAAGTAGTCTGTGCGTTAATCCAGGTATCCAGCTATTTACATACGAAGTTTCATCGCAATCGGTTCAGTCGTTTTTGCGTGAAAGAGTAACAAACATCCATCCATCCATCCAAACTTTCACATTTATAATATTAGTGGGATTATTAGTTTTACTTTCTACAAAGCGACATATTGTTACGGTGACATTGTGTTAATCTATAATTTAAAAAAAAAACGAGAATTAAAAAAAAATCTGAAATAAAGGTAAGTATTAGAGATTATTACCTACTCCCAGGAATTTTCTTTCTAGGTTATACCCGGATCGCAATGGGACCTACCTACTACTATGGGACGACCAATTGGACACATCGTGTACCATACCACCTGCTCCACAAAGGCCACGTATAAAAAATATTGTATTGTATGTGTTTAAATAGAAAAATTAAGAATATCTACTTATGTGTACCACTATCGTGACTAATGGATTGTACTATGAAACTGGGTAACGTTCAACTGTCCGTTTTGGTACTAGCAGACTTATGCCCGATTCCTATAATCAAGAAACGTTTCGTCTTGCTTACGGACGGTAAAGTTTCGTTGAATTTTCAAAGAATTTTTTTCCGTCCGTAAGCAAGACGAATCGTTTCTTGATTATAGGAACGGGGCATTAAACAAATATATAAGAAAGAAGACACTCGTTAGTTATTCTTCAGTTTTATCCCTATCACTCTTTCTCTGTACGCCCATTTATCACTTAAAAAATCAATAAAACCTACATGCAGCTTAAACTTTCAACAAAGATGCAACTGTAGATATACAGCGCGACTAACAGCAGCCTTCAGTTTTAAGGTTAAAAATAATACTAATAAGGTACAACCTGAGTTGCTGGTACTCGTAGATATTCATAAAAAAGACATTCCATCTGTAAAACTTTCACGGATTAGACATAATTTGCTTGTACTTATTATCTCTTGTCACTGTTACCAATACCAGTTCCTTGTGGCAACCCTACGTTTTGATTGAATACGTTGCGTGGACGCAATAAAATACTATTTACAAGACTAAGCCATAAATGGCCTTCATACAGGAAGTAAGAAAGTTGTTAAGTTGTCGTGTAGTACAAGTTAGATATAATGGTACTGCATAATGTGGTAAAACACGAGTAATTAATTGATATTAGGTTGGGCATTAATTAATTATAGAATGATTTGTGTTTATTAGAGAAAGAAGAATATTAAAAGGTTTTAGTTTTTTAAACTTTTAATTCGGAAAAAAATTATGATTATTTTATATTACTATTAAATGTATAACTACGGGGTGCCGCTACAATTCCTTACATCACTCTAAGTGATATTGGCTTTAATTTTTTTTGAAAAAAACGTCAATATAGCGGCTGCACGGCGCCATTTTCAAATTTATTTTTTTTACATTTGAAAATGGCGCCGTACATTCTTTTTGGCAGACTTTACAAATATACAAACAACGGACACAAAGAACACCCAGACTCGGGTGGGAACCCACGACCTATGGCGTAGCAGTCAGAATCACTAACCACTAGCTACAGCTTTTAATAATGTTGTTTAATTAACAAAATTTTGTATAAATAAAAATATAAAAATAATTTCTTACTGTAGGTATTGACTACTTCTTCTTGAAAATATGAGTAATGTAAATAATGAAAGTACGTGTCTCGTATATAATAATAAACACTTTAAAAAAAAGTTAAACTGACTTCAAAAACTTCACGTGCACTGACAAAGGGTACTGAAAAGTGGAAAATAATCGATTTTAAACTTAAAATACTACACAGAACATGTGACACTTTTAATATATATAACACTATAAAGACAAAGGCATATAGGTACCTAGTGTACCTATATGCCTGTTTGAAGTCATCAACCGAATAACATTCATCACTTTCAACGACAATGTTGCACAATTTCAAGAAAAATCAACAAACACTACATATGGTCTAAGATCCGGCTGCAGAATTAGTGCATCGAGTATTTGCTGAAAACCAAATGATTACGCATACTTATGATTAGGAGAATATATATCTACCAGGCTGCCTATCAAAATGTGGCCGCTAGTATTTTTAATTAAATTATTGTTAATTGATTTTTCGGAAAAAAATCATTCACTTGTTTTTTAAATAAAATATCGTCCACTTCAAGGCAATATGTATAAAGACCCTGAAAAATCACAGTTGCCGTTGCGCACTTGGCCGCACCGTATGATGTTGACACATTTATGCGTTCATAACGTACATTTATTTATATATATATCTAATTAAAGCTATTTTTTATTCTGTTTATTATGATATACGGCTGCTTAATTAAATTTGGCCGCAAATAAGGGTTGCGGGCTATTAAAGATGGTAAATATTTAAGGTAGAGTGAAAGAGAGTTAGCGCATAACATCACTAGTCAGACGAGGATAGCGATTGCTAGCTGTTCGACACTTTATAGCCATTGCGCATTCGTCAAATGCTAGTGTTCTTAACCACCGGTGCAAACATTAGTAAGGACGACCTAATAAATACTAAAAAAAATGTCTTCCTTTTCAAAAAATTTACAAAATTACAACAAAAAATTAATACTGATGAAAAGGTTACTTATGTAAAAGAAAATTTTATTGTGCAAGTACTGTTTGAAAAAATTTTAGATTTTGTTCAAGTATACAATCGTCTCTTACATATTAATTAAACATTTAAGCAAATAAAGAATTTTAAAAATGTATGTTATATTTTAATATTTCCGTGACACTTATTTAAAAATCTGAACCATCGGAGCTTTCACTTAGACTATCATCGCAGCTATCACTTTCATCGCTACAAATACCATAATCGTCATTATCGGAAGATTTGATTATTGAATCACATAGCACACTCTGAACTTGCGTTGGAGTTCAGTTTCCCAGGAACCTTGTTGGTTTTAGAAAACCATCTAATAGCAGCCAGCCATTATTATGTTTATTTATTTATATTATCAGTCACAAACCAGTCGCAATCCAGTCACAAACCAGTCTCAAACCAGTAACAAACCAGTAACAAACCAGTCACAAACCAGTCTCAAACAGGTAACAAACCAGTCACAAACCAGTAACAAACCAGTAACAAACCAGTCACAAACCAGTCACAAACTAGTCACAAACCAGTCACAAGCCAGTCACAAACCAGTCTCAAACCAGTCACAAACCAGTAACAAACCTATCACAAACCAGTCACAAACCTATCACAAACCAGTAACAAACCAGTCACAAACCAGTCACAAACCAGTCATAAACCAGTCACAAACCAGTAACAAACCAGTCACAAACCAGTTTAACCAATAATAAAATCTAAAAAACTATTGTTTTTTAGTTTTTTATCGATAAAAATATCATAATAGAAAATGTATACCCGAATAATATTTTTTTTAATACCTCGAATAGAATTTGAAATTAATATTTTTATGATAAGGACGACAGTTACTTATGTAAAAGAAAATTTTATTGTGCAAGTACTGTTTGAAAGAATATTAGATTTTATTTAAGTATCCAATCGTCTGTTACATATTAATTAAACATTTAAGCAAATTAAAAAAATTAAAAATGTGTTATATTTTTATATTTCCGTGACACTTATTTAAAAATCTGAATCATCGGAGCTTTCACTTAGACTATCATCGCAGCTATCACTTTCATCGCTACAAATACCATAATCGTCATTATCGGAAGATTTGATTATTGAATCACATAGCACACTCTGAACTTGCGTTGGAGATGAGTTTCCCAAGAACCATGATGGTTTTAGAAAACCATCTAATAGCAGCCAGCCATTATTATTATTATTATTTTTTGTATTATCAGTCACAAACTAGTCGCAATCCAGTCACAAACCAGTCTCAAACCAGTCACAAACCAGTCTCAAACCAGTAACAAACCAGTCACAAACCTATCTCTACAAACCTAGCTTCTCGCTTGCACGCTTGGCTCAGGCGGAACGTGACAGTGACAATGAGCCATGCTTTTTTGTGCGTGCAGCCGTCGTTCATCAATTTATAAGACGTTATCACGTCAAAAATGAATTAAATCAGTCTTACGGTTCCGAAGTTGATACAGTAACTACAGCTTAATTTCGTTGTAAATTTCAAAATTCAAAACCTATTTATTCTAACAACCAAGGAACTTTGAATCACAACACTTATCTAATATACCTTCAATTTGATAAGTCTATTCAGTCTTTTACATAAACAGCTCATTTACATACACTTTTACAACATCTAATTTAAAAAAAGCTAAAGTCAAAGGTACACAGGTAATAATGTAGCCCCATACCTCCGATTCCCATATCAGATGTACTCACAATGGCTTATTTGACTAACAAACAGTATCGACGCGATTATCCTCCGAACGACGAGCCCACGGCCCACCACATACATTATGCATGACGCTTATGAGACACTTCCGTCCCGAGCATGACGTGACGTAACGACTCCCACGCACTTTACAATAAAATCAATGCAATTTAACTAGGAATTGATAATGGATTAGATGATTATTTTGTCTGGCGATGAATTTCAAATCATCTATACTCTAATATGATAATGTTGAAAAGTTTGTTTTTAAGGTTGAATCTCTAGATCTACCAGATGGACTGCAATTGTTTTTTATGCAATTCTTGAGGATGAATTTCTTTGATTAATAGTATATCTTAGTTGGGTTTGTCATCTCTTTGCTATTTTAACGGGATTTCCCATCTATTTCCCAACCTTTAATTCCCAAAGTGCCAGGTTAACGGCAATAGGTTGGCCCGTATTAAATATGGGACACAAATTATAGTTGACTACATGTGGGAGTTTAATACGCCTCTGCCTATCCCTACGGGGATACAGACATGAATGTATGTATGTATGTAACCGGTATTTTTAAGGTTGACATACCAAGAACAAGTAGGTAGCCAGAGCTCTAGTAATTTATATAAAAGTCTATTGCCATGCATCTATTACCATAATAAAAAATAATAAATGTGTATTCAATCATTTAATCCTTCTAATTGTGGTACAATAGAGCGTTTGTCTTATATTAACGTACAATTAGACTGTTAAACTATTAGCGGATATGACAGACAACCAATGACGGTGCACTAATGTTGTACATGAAGAAAGAAATGCACAGAGAAGTATGTTTTTCTTAAAATAATAATAAACACACATAAATGTATGGTCTTAGAAGATCTTTTGTGCGTTATTTGAACAAAATGACACAGGAAAAAGGCCTAATTTTGGAGATGCTTTTTTTTAAAACTATATTTAATATTAAAGTTTGAATTTACACACAATAAATACACTTTTTAATTTAATGCCTTTTGGTGACAAGTTGACTAACAATGGGTGAGAATTAACGAAGCAGAAGTTATAATCTTCAGAGAGAGAGAGTTAGATTATAAGCAACATCCAAAGTGACAAATGGACACTAATTCATTTTGAAATTCAAGTGACTACCAATATTAGTCTATGATTGCGGTTTGTGTGGAAATTATCTAGGGGCTATAATGTTATTAGATGTTACGAATTTCTATAATTAGCGAAGTTGAGAAGATCATGGCCTATTCCCTGTACTTCAACCAACCTTCTAGGTCTGACATTAAGGATTATCTCAAAATACAAAAGGTATTCTAACAAGAATAACCAACCAAAATTGAGATGTTCAGAAATCGTAATATATTACTTTATATGAGGTATAAAACAATTATGCCCAATGTCGACTCCACGGCTGTTTATGCTGGTGATAATTAAAAAATCTCCTGATAACGATGACTTGCGTCGGTGTTACTGTTTGGTTACATCTTTGTTTTATTGCTCGCATCTCGTTCAGAGTTTTAGCTCACATCTACATACAATCGGTACTTGGTACCCGCGCCTGCGTCGCATGTTGCTCGCGCCCACTACACTTTACATTTTGTTACGCTCGTGGATTTGTAAGGTAATTTATGGTTGAGTGAGGCATGTAGTTTGTTTTTAGTCTAGACCACCTTCCTAACTTTCGCGGAAATTTCTATAGTAACTTGGTAAATGACATTCCATAGAAACCATAAAAAATCCATACAGCGTTTAATAAATGATAAAGCTAAGCCTACAATATATAACGTTTATGTTGAATTTTATGCTTTTGTGTAACCTTACTTTTCATATGGGTACGCAATAGGTTTTTTGAAAATAGTAATAGTATAATTGAGCTAAAGGAAGCTTGCCCTTTAAATTATAACACGACGGTAACGCACAAATTACTATGTTACTTCAGTTTAATGAACAGTCGTTTTGGGTTATCTACTGTTATGAAATTGACTTTAAGGATTCAGATACACAAATGGTAAAATTTGTTCTATTCCGTTCAATCGTAAAATATATATTTTTTTTTTATAGGGGGCAAACGAACAGACGGCTCACCTGATGCTAAATAAGGGTGGAAAAGGGGGAGAGGGGGGGAGGGAAGGGTTAGGGCCTCCGGTAACCTCAATCACTCGGCGAAAAGCAATGAAGGATTCCTTCACTGCCGGTTTTCTGTTAGGCCGTGGTATCACTCCGGTCGAGCCGGGGTGTTATTACAATTAAAGATTTTAAAATCAATTCTACAATCACACGTAAAATTAGGTTTATAAAATGTATTTTTTTACATTTTCTGGATGCCAAATAACTGTTTATATGTAATTCATGTAACAGTAAACATACTTAAATGACAAGTAGATATTACTTTATAAACTTGACATTCTTGAACAAAGCACTGTTTATCATTTGTCACCTGACAAGGCGGTCCATTTCTTCTTTATATTTTAAAACGTTTCATCAACAACAAAAACAGTGACTAATATATCACACCGTTCGAAATAACTGACAATCTATCACAACCCTGTTATTTTTTTAAACCTACCCCCAAGTCTCAGATTACGCGATAAACGGATACAAATTTATGACGCACCACATTTTCCATACATGAAATATTCGAGAACCATTTATGGCTATCTGTGAATCTAACCGCACGTGGTCTGACGTGATGTACGACCGGGCGACGACCACAGTGGAGCAAATAGCGACCTTTACAACCACTTTACGACTGCGTGAAATTTAATATACTTGCTTAAACTTTTAATAGATCCAGTTAAGTTAAAATTGCTACCACAAATTGGACACTTTGATGCTTAAAAATAATTTGATGATGATGTTTGTGAATCAGTTAATTAATTTAATGTTTTTATCGCTAATTTGCGGTTTGTATCGTTAACGATAAGATCAAAAGTTTTATTGATGATAGAATAGTTTTCTGTAGATTGTTAAGTCATAAAACTTTAGTCAGGAAAGGTGAACTTTACAATTAGCTTGTTTTATTTAATGTGGGTTATATGTCTTTTAATAATATTATGTTTGATTTTTCTACAACTAGTTATGAATAAATGTTATATTACGAAATTAATAAAGCTTAAATACTATTAACTACCGATATGAAATTTCACTTTGTAATTGGGAATTTAATACAAAAATTTTGTGTTGTTTGAGAGCCATGCTTCGGCACGTATGGACCGGCTCGGTCGGAGTGATACCACGGCCTCACAGAAAACCGGCAGTGAAGCAATGATTACATTGCTTTTTGCCGAGTGAGTGAGGTTACCAGACGCCCTAACCCTTTTCTCCCCCTCTTCCACCCTGCCCCTACTCCCACCTTAATGGTCGGCAACGCACTTGTGACTCTCGAGTTACAGGTGTCCATGGGCGGCGGTAGTCATTTACCATCAGGTGACCCGTCTGCTCGTTTGCCCTCTATACAATAAAAAAAGAGTTCTTATTTTCATTGTTACTGACTGCAGTACACCAACATAATATGCATGTCTATATTACGGTGAATGCCCAAAGCGCAGTGTATGTTAATTTTCTGTTTTATTCCATTTCTCAATCAATTGACCGACCTACTCTACTAACTTTTTCTATATCATATTTTCATATTACCGTCGCTCGCGATGAAGATACTCCAAGTCGTTGTGGTGTATGATAACATTCATTGGTGAATGACCGAAATCATTCACCATTCACCAGCTAGCTTGTGGATGTTAACATACGCCAGTGTTTGTTCGATTCAAATAAATAAATGAAATAATTTTGGAATTACACCATCGCAATTTGTGATTGTCGACATACGCCGGTGCATCTTAACATACACTGATCGTTGATTACGTTCCGCTACTCGCTCCGCTTACCGCTCCGCTCTTAAACAATAACCCAAAAAAGCTGTTGCCGTGTAACCAAATGCTGAAAAATTACGAGTGTATCTTTAATATGAGTAAGTCCTGTACGTTGCACGACAATTATAATGGAATTCATTTTATATTAGTATGATTTATGTACGTCTCGTTCAGTGACCCTTGCTACATTGTGAAAATAGGTCATCTCCTAATGTATTCTGATATTTTACCAACGTGATGACATTTGCGTATGAATTCTTTGTGTTGTAGAAAAGGCAATTTGTAATCATTCATCAGGGAATGCTTCAAAACTAAAGCCCTTTAAACAACTCCCTCATTAGGAATATTCCTGTGTAACAACAGAATAGCTATTTGTGGATCTTTGTCCCGTGTGGGATTTGAACCCACAACACTCGACGCGGCGTAGTGGCGAGGCAATCACTTAAACCATTGCGCCATGTGTGCAGTCAAAATAACAAAAAGTTTGTTTGTTTGTTACACTTTCTGGGTAACTACTCAACCGATCGTCATAAAACTTTGTATTCACGTACAGAATAGGACATATAGTACTTATCTTTAAAAAAAAAAGTTCAGTTCCTAAAAGGATAGAAAAAACAAATTAAACGCGAGCGAAGGCAAAGACATAGCCTAGTGATTAATATGAGCTTTATGCAAATGTGAAAGATAGCATTCAATTAAAATTTGTTATTTTACTCTATCGCTCAATATGCATTTTTAGCACATTCGGTTTAAAGAAATCGATTTCTCAAAAGAACTTACAGAACAGAACTTACTGTAAAGATACAAAGTTAAAAGTAATAATATAATATTACCTCTAGAGCACAGTATATATATATATATATTTATTTTTTATCGTATTCTTTTAGATCGGCCGGCAATCTATTGAAAAGCTGTGCTCTCTCCATTACATATTCAAATGTAATTCTAATACAAGCTTAAAGCTTTGTTTTATCTTCGTATTTTTTAAATATTATCTATTATTTCATATTTGCAAAATGTCTGTGTTTTACACTCTAATTATTTTTTAAACAAGAACACGATTAATTTAGTTCCCGATACCTACATTGTCTCGCACCACCAGTGGTCACTCTCTTCACCAACAGGACTACAAAACAAATAAAATAGTTGTTTGGAGAAACGACAGAACACCACATGTTGCCAAAATGTCTTTTTATGACGAGATGCAGATAACGTGGTATCGAAGGGTAGCTGTGCCCTTTATATTTTAAATGACGTGATATTCGGAATATTATTTACTCTTTTAGAAACTCCAGCTACTTAATTAAACCAAACATGATTAAATTTCGTAACAAAATCATTGTGCAAAATATGAAACTTCTACTGAGCTCTTTTTTAATTAAGAAAGTATACAGTCTAGTATACACACAGTAGCTAAAGCCAAATACCTAAGGCGCCATGACTTAGATGGTTAATAGCCGCAGGGACGCCACAGGGCACTATGCTAGGACCTAAGTAAAGCCAGCGCAGTGTCTGTTCTGAATACTAATGGCTATCAGTCTACAGACTAAAGCCACCTATCTTAATCTTACCAGCTACATCTTATTTGTTAAGATTTTAATTAAGCTATAACGAGAATGAAATAGAGCGGAAAAAGTGCCGGCAATACTTCTTGTCATACAAAATTATCAAGTCAAATTTATTTATTTTTGTGTATGGCATTTCAGCTAAGTTATAAGTGGATCTGATAATATTGTGAACAAAGTGTTTAAAATTTTCTGGTTTAAGCTTGTATAAAACCATTAGGTCCCCATACATAGTTTATGTAATGACTGTTCATTCTTTAGACACTCTTAGAAACAAAAAAGGAGCTCACAGAATATAAAGCAAGCAATAAATGCTTAATAATTTACGAGGATATAAAACAGAATTTGTCTCCTCGTTCATTCATTACTCGTGTAGTGCGATGGGACGTTTTGATAAACGATCGTATACGTTTAAATTGTAATACGTTTAAACGGGGTGCAATTAAAATGTTCAGGAGATTGTAAATTGTCTTTGCATCAGCGTTTGACTGTCCTGCAGTGCGTCTGGCTCGTAATGTCCGTAATTAGAAATGACGTGTGGTGTGTTTATTTCAATGGTGTGTGCAGTTTCACTATGAGTAAATGGCCGTTGAAATTGAACTGTTATTTTGTCTATACAATGTTTATAGGAAGAAAAACTGAAAAACCAGACACTTGTTTCACAAAAAAAGGTCAGTGTTATAAAGTATTGAATTTATTGACAACAATTATAATATGAAGCCTTTATATCGAAAATATTTTCGTAGTGTTAATTACAATAACACTTATAGTAAAGGGAAATAAAATTTAGGTCAGATTTTAATTATTGTTTTATTCATTCCATAGAAACCAGTAGCTGGACGACCAAACTCCGGAACCAAACACAGCTGATAAATAAATTATTTAACATATAACTTAAATATTACTAGAATCTTATCAATATAGTACAATATCTTATCTCGCCCACTTGCCAACATCTTATTATTACTGCTCCGTTTTAGTGGTTGCAGCATATAAAATTTAAATGTACTTAGTTTAATAATTATTTTTTAATAAGGTAAGTAATAGTTTGTTTTCCTTGATCCACAACAATGTATTCATGGTTAAATTTGTTACATAGATTAAATAACATTTCAAACCCTCGCAGTCAGTAAACTGAGGGAGGCCTAACACTTCTACCGAAGTGTACGGACAACAGGCCCGATGGCCAGCCACCTCTGCCTTTCGAAGTTTACGTTCGTGTTTATATCTTTAATAAATAAAAATACCGCTCACGGCTTTTATGTGCGTGCGAAAAAATAATTATCACTTCACGGAGAATTAAAACATCAGAATTAAGTGTTTTCCATATTGTTCTTGGGTATTTTTTTGTGTAAGCAGTTATATTAAACTTTAAAACTATTGAACCAAATAACACACTGTAAAAGGTAAAAAACTTATTACCATGTTTGATTTAGAAGGAATAAAGTATTTGTTTATGATAACCATTCGTATTATATTAGAGTATAGGTACTTGAAACCAATAAACCAATTTTATCTCTATAACACGACATTCATTTTTAACCGACGAAAAAAACGGACGAGGTTCTTAAGTCGACCCGTATTTTTTTTTTACGTATGACCACGCATACCTCTGTACAGGGTAGTGCGATTTCGATAATTCACACATGTGTGTAGTTCTAATGATACTACTTCACTTTAAACTTCTGCCTTTTGAATCACGCCTATCTGACTTAATATTTTTGCACAAACTACTCTATTACAGTATTGACTGTCTCGATTTTTTTATTCTGCTCAGGAGGAGAGGACTAGGCATTAACGTGCCTTCAAGAGTTCCGCGTTATCCCCGTCCCTGACTTAAAGCGCCCCGATTAAGATTAAATCCGGATAAAAATTCACCTATTGCTAGAATGACCCATAAATACAATGTTGTAACCACGGAGCAGATACAAAGGTTGTAACAAGTTTATCAGTGGACATAGACATTTTCTGAAATAGTTTATCTAAATTCAAATACCTACATAGTTTGTACGCATATTAATAGCATCTAGGTGTTGACATATATGTCTTCCTATGTCTATTTTTATTGATATTATGACCAATTAATTTGTATGTTAATCCTTTTCTTTGAATGTAATTGTTTTTATCATAACGAATTTTTTACATTTCTTATTCATTGTATTAATATTATTGAAATTACTTTGTATAATTTTATTACTTTGATTTTGCTTACTTGACTTTATTGATTTTACTATTTTAAATATATTATCTTGAGTGATTGTACTTTTTAACTGCTTAAATTGTGTTGTTTTGTCATTTTTTTATTTAGTATTATAGTTAGTATGTACAATTACTTTATTAAGATGAAACACAAGATTTTTTTCTATAAGTCATGGAATGTGGTCTCCGTTATAGAATAATTTATTATTAAAGACTAGGCGCTGCTACCAACAACTCATATATATTTCCACAAAACACTATTCTATTCTATTCTAGATATAGGTAATATTCATGAAGAAATAGAGGTTTTTTTACCAACAACTGTAGGACTATCGATATTTATTTATTTATTTATTAAAATTATATCTAGCACAATAATAAAACTGTTCACACGTCCTTAATCAGACTATGCGTGATATCTACTGTGATTTAATAATACAATCAACTACGAACCCTGTCATCTATTCACTCTATAGAAACACTGCAGTAAAACCCCAAAAACTAGTGCCAATTTCATCTTTATTTGTCGTTTATTGAAATAGTCGATTGTTTCATGATTTTCTTGTTACACGATGGCGGGCGGGTGTAAATAACGACGTCGCATTTGTCTCGCGCCGGCGCCGCTCGCGCTGGTCGTGGCCGATGTGCGCATGCGTGTTACTAACGAGACCCGGCTGCAAACGCGCGCGCAATGCAATATCTTTCAATAGGGTGTTCTGCTGATTATATTTTGTATACGTAAAGCTGTATGTTAAGTTAGAAAATTATTTTTTTAAATATAAAAACATGAGGAACGGGTCATAAACATTGAGCATAAATATATTATTTTTTTACTAGTGGATAATATACATATTTAAGTTACATGGTTTAGCATAATGATATCACATTTAGAACTTTAAATAGAGTATCCTACCGCCTTAAAGAAGTTCTTTGTTACAAAGTTAAACGAGAATAAGCTTTTAGGGCCGCAAATAAAAAAAAATACTTTGTTCTGTCATACTTAATATTTATTCGGGGACAGAAATATTAAGTTTATATTATATTAAGTGTCAGGGCACCGTGTACGTCCTTTAACTTTAAATAATTATAATCTTTAATAAGTAAAACGGAATTGTTTGAAAACGTTCATGAAAAATGAGATTTTATAAAATAATTGGGAGCTATTACAGGCGAACCACTAAAGCTATTGAATCTCAAACTATATAATTTAAAAAATTAAATTGCAACTGAATATTTCAATTTTAGAACATTATAAGAAGAACACCCTGGAAATTCCCAAAGGTCTGCACTTACGTGCCTCGGTCTGCGCCCGCGCTCTATACAAATAGTTGATTTACTCGCCCACTCCTTCGAGTTTACACTGCACACGCGCAGTTGTTACGCCTTGTCATTGTACCTCTGGATAAATAATATTGTCTCGCTCAAGACGTATAGGTCTGCAAGGAGCCCGCGACTCAGACGCAATGAAATGAGTAATTGGGATCAAAAATAAATCGCGAACACCTATATTTATATTCTTGTCTTTAACACTTGGATATAGAGTTTATTTTGCATTACTGAGTTTCATCTTGCAGTGTCGTTAACGTTATAATTAATATCGGCGTTAATACTGCTCGGAGGAGAATAATACCTTCAGATTTAAAGCGATCCTTTCTTAATTTAAGTTCTTGTGTTATGTTATGATATGTTGTCAAATAAAATATTTAGCTTATTTATCGTTAATCAGTGTAAACTGAGAAGATCTAACATCACAAAGAGACCAATAATTTATAACCACGTAGAACTTGAAGTTTGGATTAGGAAGGAATGTATTACATATCATAAATCATTATGTCGGTTATTGTTATAAACACAAATAGGTACTCAATAAATGTGTGACAAAATATGTTAAAAGTTTTTCTTTATGTCCACAAAGAATACAACTCTTGAGAACATATAAAATAAATATAAAAAGTGTATTATATTGTGGTAGCTGGTTAGGCAATACAGTTTTACTTGCAGCTACCATCTATAATTTAGCGCGTTCTACGGGACAACTCCACGTTCAAGGAAACTCCTATCGCAGCTGGAAGAAGTGCTACATATTTATATCGAAAGGAAAGAACTAGAAACAGGTATTACTTTCCATTTGTAAATAATTGTAACAGAGAGAGAGAGAGAGAGAGACATTGCGTTTTATTTTATAAAATTTTGTAAAAGTTGGTAAGTAAAATGTCAATTACGTAAGATAAATTTATTGTACACCGAAATCGAAATTTGCACTTGGATAGCTCTAATGTTGTCGCTGCAGCTTCGTAATGATCTATAATTAAACCTTAAAACAGAACACCTTTAAACACACACAGGAGGCATCTGGATATGCCTATACATACTAAAGACTATAATCATTAAAAAAAGAAATGAGACATACATAAACCCTTTTGCCTTATGGTTCACTCTTTGCTATTACAAGTGCCAAATCGCACCTGCATTCTTTGGTCTATGCAAGTCAATCCACCATTTATATGTAAGTATTAAATTATGTACTGTAACATAAGTACATAATAATACGAAATAAGTAAACAAAGCGAAAAACAACTAAAAAATAATTTTAGATTATTAAGGAACGTAAGTATTAGTAAATAAGTAGGTAATTTAACAAACAGTTCCCGAATAAGAACTAGGGATTTTTAAAGTAAAAATAGTATAACAAAGTTTAAATGTATCTAATTAATGCTCTACTAACTATAATAATATATGTATGTATTTAGTAATATATAAGTATATCAGTAGCCTGGTTACCATAGTACAGGTTCTGCCTAGTTTCAGGGATCAGACGACCATGTGTAAGGTGTCTCAAATTATTATTAAAGTTATTTATAATTAATATATCTCAGAATGATTTATTCTTATCAGTTTCTCAATATCCATTCAACAAACGAAATAGATAACAAATCGCAAACACTTTCGCGTGTCTTGTAATACTAATGACTCGATATCAACATCAGATCTTTACGCCATTGCCACTACACATTTCTCGCTTAATTGAATAGTTTGTAAACAAAATAGTTTCGAACTTATTCCATCGACCGGCGTGTCGTGGCCGAACGTCGCGTGCCTTTGCCTGATAGAGATTAATATTTAACAAGTGAAGTGAAGTATGCACTATGGTAAACAAAGCTAAGCTTTTAACATGACGACATGAAAATATATTATGTATATTTTTAGGTTTCATTTCAAGTTAGTTTTGCTTAAATTAGAAATCATTTCCACTCTTTCTAATAGATTTTAAAAATAGATCACTATTAAGCGGTTTACTGACTATTTCTTATGTCAAGAAAGGAATATTTAAAATAAAATTAAAATATACTACTCTAAAGAAACAAAATTTATTAGTAAAATTATAAAATAAACTTTATTTATTATGATACATGTATATATAGCGTCACTTTGTTTCTACCTCATCATAGACTTACCGGACTAGCGAAATATCACCATGATCGTACCCCAATATAAAAAATCCCAAGATTAATGGGAAAACTTGTATCGAATTTTTCCTTATATACCTTGTTAAGACATGTTGTTGTTGTTAAGTTATGAAAAAAATTATTTTAAATAGCTTTGTTTATTTTGACTTTGGACGAAGTTTGACATAAAATGAGAACGCTACCCTGCAACAAATTAAAGTTACTGTAAATTTTCGAAGGATTTTAATTATTTTTTTTTTTTTTAGGATTTTAATTTAGGAAGCCTAACATACAATACTGAAAGTTAGCGCTCGATACACGTAGATCAAAAAAAAAATTGACAGCAGTACACCGAGTTTATCGCCCTTTTTCCTACATTTTTTGATATGACTCTTGATCCTAATTTTTTGTGTTAATTTTTGCTGTTGTTCGGTGGGTCTTAATGTAACCTATATTTACTTTTGTTTTCTACAAGATAAATTATTTGGAAAAGTCTTAATTATTTGTAAAGTAATATTCGGTTGCTGAGTAAATATTTGCAATTTTATGCACTGAATGCAATCATGGGCAGACTTTATTTATGGTGAATCGTTCGGAAACCAATCACGCATGCTGTATCACGTGCAACTAATGGAACATCGCCCTCATTATTGTTATCGGGGACATTATTACTTTTATTGTTGTATCGATCTAGTTTGTTTTTGTGCATCTGTTGTATTTGTTAGATTGTGCGATAAATGAAGATTAGAATTGCACATTCGACATTTTGTAGAATTTTTAACATTTACTATACTTGCCATATTTAACAATAGAATAGAATATAGGTTTAGACTTTAAAAATGCCAAAACAAATCCGCTTTGCTTTTTTTTTATTTTGTAGAACGTGTCATTCTGCTGTAAGGCAAAGACATCCCGGGTCGCGTTTATGGAAATCCTACTTCAGTACGTCCTATTCGTCACTCGCACGACCTATTGGCGTAGGATTTCTAGTTACAGTACTGAGCTAAATCTTTGTCAAAAGGATCAGGGACACTTACATTATACTGGGTTAGGCTGGTGTATATCCCTAGGATGGGTCCGGATGTTTTAATAAAAGCTGTTCCCAGATCCCTCCTATTGTAGGCGCAGTACGACATACCATGCTGTTTTAGTCGGTTCGATTCCGACACTCCGCCCCACCAAAAACCCGGTTTCTAGTACATCTTAATGCCTGTTGACTTAGAAACCTCACTGCAGTACGTTACCATCGGAGACATTTTTGGAGTAGCAGTAGTAGTTACGCGAGATTATTTGGAAATACTAATTTAGTTCGTCTCAGCCCGCGGGGATGTACTGACGTAGCATTTCTATATACGCTCCCGGGTCTGGTCCTACAAAATTTAATCTGCTACTGTATTATTGACAACTATAAATCACAAAAATGTTTTAACAAGCCGTCCGTATAGTAACACGACGAGAACAAATTATTACAGTATCGGATACTTATCGAGTGTCAATATGGGGCGTAGGCGCGGTAATGAGTTCGTCGATTGAGACGTAGCGAGTCACCGGGTCAGGGGCAGGGGTGCTAATCCGCCCCTGTGTTTACTGCCCCTTGCGATTCTAGTATTTTGACGTGCGGGTGCTTAAAATGACGCTTGAATTTGTTTCGTTTTGAAAAAAAAAGGTTTGTTTCAAGATTTTTTTTGTAAGATATAATGTGGTATAAATGTTAAAAAAAGAAAAATATTATCTTTAAATACTCCAGTACTGTACATTTTGAGGTTTCTACAACAAGTATAAACGGATTCCTGTACCACCGGGCCAGAGCCGGATCGTATAACGGTTGTGGTCGCTGGTGTAACGTGATTCACCTTTTAGTCATATTTGACACCGGACCTCCTTCCGTTATAACATAGATCAGTTTATATACATTATGTAAGTATATAGGTATAGTACTAGCTGGAGCTCGCGACTTCGTTTGCGTAGATTCTCTACAAACTTTCGTCCTCTATTTGACCTTTAACTTTTATTTTCGCAACAAAAACTAACCTATGTCCTTCTTCAAGGTCCCATCTATCTCTATACCAAAATTAATCAAATTGGTTCAGCAGTTTAGAGGTGAAAAGTCATTATACAGACAGTTAGAGGCCATCCTTAAATTACGTCACACGAATGTCATGATTTTCGGAGCCACCTGTGACAAGGACGGGGGGGGGCCGTCACATATTTTGCAATTTTACACCGAGAACTGAAAAGAGCAATTCTAAAATTTTAATTTATTTTTTTATTAAAAGCGTGGTAGCGTACCTATGTAGTCTTTCGTTTACCAGGTAATGTTTTGTGTTTAATACTTTAGATTTTGACATGTGACGTCACAAAGCTTACGCTTTACGCTTTTAAGCACCCACCCCTTGTCACACAATGTCGTGTTCGTTGACTTCCTCCCCCCCTCCCCCCCTTAACGTGTGACGTAATTTATGGATGGCCCCTTACTTTCGCATTAATAATATTAGTACGGGTTATATGTTTCACTGTGCCCCGGCCGGAACATGGTCCGGTTTTGACCATTTTCTTCTTTGATTCTTGAAAACTTAAGTTTTAAATATTTTAAGTAGGTGGAGGTGAAAAAGAGAAAGTCGTGTCTGAACGTCTGCAATAGTGTCTCTGTTTAGGTCAAATTGATACTCCTGATTGTAATTCCAACATCCTAAACTTTGTTTTAAACACAAAATCGATGCACATATTGCGTTCCAAACACCAAAACTGATAAGATCCCATTTTTATATGAAGGAATTAGGCAGCGCAAACTTTTTCGATTAATTTGAGCTGTGCTGATACATACAGGAGCTTGTTATTTTCATAACAGGGACGTGACCGCGCATCCCTAAATCCACAATGTCCACCCTACGCCGGGTGAAGTCCTGGGGGATTTATAATGACATTTTATTTCAGCATTAACGCAACGCTTGTGCGATTGGACTCTGAATTTGTATCAACGATCCTTCTTTGTTTATATTTTAATTTTTATATAAGACTTATAATAGAGATTATTATTATTGTATATGGGGCAAACGAGCAGCCGAGTCACCTGGTGGAAAGTGACTACCGCCGCCCATGGACACTTGCGATTCAAGAGTCACAAGTGCTTGAGATAAAGACTTACAATCACTCAGTAACATCAATGAAAACTAAGTACGTAAGACGTCGGTTTTCTCAATGCAAGTCGCTTTTTTGAGAAATGAACACGGTGTTCATTGTGACCTATCAGTAGCATTTACGAATAGTGAAGACGCATGGAATTGGGTCAATATAAAAGATATTGTATGCTAGTTATTAGCTCTCTTTTAAATTATACTACAACTATGAAAATACCAGAAATATACACATTTCTACAACCACACTGGGTTTCTCTAACAAACAACCTTTACAATACATGACAACCCAGAGCCAGACCAATTTGACATTGGTGTCAATACTGTTGTATTTCTCTCTTAACTATAATTGACTAAATTTTCTTCATACAAGATGTAAACCTTGTACCCTTCGAAACAAGGTCTTGTTTCAAATATAAACAAGTAGGTAACATACGTCACGCAAATGCGTGACGATTATTATGGTAATTTTGACTAGTAGTGATTTTTATCAGTATCTCGACTATGGCTCGTCGTGCTCACTAAAATGTCATTGCTTGCGGCGTCGTCATGGGGCGGGTCGTTTCTTTCCCTCTGATATGGCGAAGGAGACGATGGCTGGTCCATGCGTCATACTCGTGAACGGGTGCTGCTTGGGGTGACTGGTCGGCCTAGTCACCGATGCTTTAGCCTATACTATTATTTTGGTTCGTTCAACTGCAACTCTAGCCTCTTAATCCAGTCACGAATTAGTTTTAACAGTAGACTTTGTAACTGATGTGCACCTTGAATGATTTCTATGTTTAATAGGTCCGAACCTTCAACGGTATCACTGAGTGATATTTTTTGTTTGTACGTTAGCTTTTGGAGCATTTCAATAAAATGTAATTCAGGTGGCAACAGCTTGCATCATGCTTATCTTTTATGTAACACTAATACCATTGTACCTGAAGATCTGACTTTTAAAAAGAGTGGCCATGAGTTTCTTTGCCAGTATTCTTCTCATAAGGCTCTACGCATTTTGGAAACTGGAAGTTATAGATCGACACAAGCAGGCAGTAGATTTTGGTGTTTTCACGTAATCTACCTCGACAATCCAGTACATGCTGTGGCGTCTATTTGCGTCGATCTATGATTTTTAACAGTAGCTTCAATTTAACGTTCATAAATGTCACTTAGTGTCTTAATTGAATAAATGATTTTGAATTGAATTTGAATTTGCTGTCTATTTACTAATACAAGCAATAAACTACTAAATAACATCAAATTCAAATAACGCGTACTGAACACTGAACGAAGCACCATATTCTTTTGTACTAAACAGTAGTAGAAAGGTTCAGTCATATTCTAGAGTCTTATAGTAAACCTCATAAATAATGTTGAGTAGATACCTAAATTCAAAATAAACTACTTACCCTCCAACAGGCAATGTAACCATTTTTAAATACTGCGAAAATTATCCTCCGTTTTTATTTTACTATTTTTATTTTATTTTTTAATTCTCAAGTTAAGATTAAAAGCGAATGATTTTAAAACAGTAAGGCGTGAAGGCACCCTTTAATATGTCTTACGAAAATGCACCGAACTTACCATTTTGACGTATAGTAAAAGAGTACCTACCTGGGAGACCTCTCTATGTAGCTTTTTGTAAAATGTTATGTTATTTTCTTGGAAATACAACTATGCAGTTGAACTTAAAATGCAAAACTGTATCTGTTTACAAAATGGCATCAAAATCGTTAGAGCCGTTTCCGAGATACCCGAAATATAAATACGTGCATAAATAAATAAATACATACATATATAAATACATACATAAATAAATACATACATCAATTCTTGTATGTATACAAGAATTGCTGCAAGGCATTGGCCTAGTGGGAGTCCGAGTATTGCCGTCTAAGTGAATATTCCCATTACAAATCACTTGCTTTAACGGTGAAAAAACGTCATACTTACATAACTTTGTAGCGTAAGATAAAGGTTTTGCAAAGTGTCCCAATCCGCACGGCATTATATATTAAAATTAGAATAGCTACATATTAGTCACACAACAATGGATAATTATATTGACTATAAATCTAGGTTCCAAACAAAAATCACTATTCTATCTACATTGGTCACCAGAACCATACAAACAAAGTAGATATTTACGTAAGTTAGTGAGTACTTTTAAGTATAAATTGTTTGCCGTGCAACTAAATGGGAAGATTGCATGAAAACCGAAATACAACTGAAATTAAACAGTGAAAACACATCAAGCCCAACCATTTTATTACAAGCAGAATTTCTTCTTTCTTCAAGAATCCTTCACTTTGTCATCAAGAATATTTACGGCTTTGTCATGTCTATTTTTGTTAGCTTCGTACAATTTCAAGTAAATTACAAAATGAAACTTTTTTCTAAAAACAAAGTTAAACTCAGTTTGAAGGGAAAATATTACGATCACTTTTATGAACGCGAGGACGGAGAAGTAATTCAAGTCTGAAGAACAACTCGCGAAGATCGTTTCCCTTGATGACATTCCGACTTTTTTATTTTATGGAGTTTTATGACTGAACCATCTGAAATGTTTTACTTTATTTCTTGCAAATTTTCACTCCTTTATTACGCTTCTTTGGCATTGTTGCCTCCATAATTTGAATTTTACTGTTATAGAATTTTGCACGCAGTGTTCGTATCGTGCTAAGAGTATTAAAAAGGTATTTGATACATGATAAAAATCTTGCTAGATAATAATTTAAAATTTCCAATGTACTAAGTATTGTTATTATACCTTCTCTGTTAGATTCTATTTATAAAATACGTAAAGTTGAAAATAATTTGAAAGAAAATGAATGTATGAGAAAACATTTAAGAACCATAATTATGCGTCAACTGATATCAATAAAAAAATTGGATCAGTTAGTATTATATGTAGATTTACAGAAGATATCTAACTAAAAGGTTAATATTCTAAAATCCGATTATTGAGTTAAAAACGGTTAAAACAATGGAACTACAAAATACTTTTATGAAATTTCATTATCTATTTTTTACTTTCATTCGTCTTTATTATGTCAGATAATTTAACTACAATGTTATTAATAAACAATTATTTCCAGTTCGTATTTACTTTCAAATGTTTTTTGCTTAAATAAGACGTTGATATTTGTTCCAGAGAGAGTTTAATCCTACCCCTTTATACAAGTTTCTACAAAATTCGTTCTGCCAAGTTTGAGGAGAAACAAGAATATTAGAGGCCACCATGATGACAAATTTTTGATCGTTTGCAGTTAGAAAAACAGTATGCCGAGTGTGAATTTACATGGTACGTAGACGTACACAGTTTTCTGGACGATGGACTTTAAAAATAATGTAATTTCTCATCATAAGATTTTAATTCATGTTTACACACGATTACGAAGTCCTAAGTCCTGGGTATGGATTGAAATTGATTCCCGATCGATTGGGCCATGTAAATTGTTACTAGGTTTTCTGTTAGAAAATACTTAGGTACTAGTAGGTAAAAAAAGATAAGGTATTTAGACCAAGCGCACAAGTTTTCTACCTGTTAACGATCCAAATAATATATTGTAGAAAAAAAACAAAAGTGACCGAAACATGTCTGTTCTAGAACAAAGTACCTATCGCTAATACTTCAAATCAAATATGTCCACAGCAAAGTTTAGTCCACACAATAAAATATTGCATCCGAAGCCATAGCAAACAAAATATTCAAAGGGACAATACCGTTCATTGTTGCGAAAAGCAATTTTTCTGCCACTCGTCTATTAAGTGAGAGGTATCAATACAAGAGTAGAATGCTGTCTCACGACTGCCACAATTCAATAACGACCCTGACAATCCGAATGCAGCTGCAGCAGTTATGTCCAATTCACAGGCGGCTGGTAGAACGACTGCATCAACTAACCATTTCACTGTTTTATTATAAAGGGGAAATATTACTTTATTTCAGTAATAGATAAGATAATAGTTACTTCCTTACTGCTAGTGTAGTAATTACATTATTAGGAGGATGTACGTACAGTTAATATTGATGACGAAATCACTAAGTACAAAATTATGTTTGTTTTTCACATGTGAGTTATAAGTTACTGAAATTGATTTTATTTTTAACCCCCGACGCAAAAAAGAGGGGTGTTATAAGTTTGACGTTGATGTCTGTGTGTGTGTGTGTGTCTGTCTGTGGCATCGTAGCTCTCAAACGGATGAACCGATTTCGATGCGGTTTTTTTCATTTGAAAGCCAGTTTCCTTGCGGTGGTTCTTAGCTATGTTTGGTTAATATCGGTCCAGCAGTGTAAGAGTATTAGCTCTTTTCCAAAATGATGTAAGGCGTTTTGTAGTCGTTGAAGGGATTTTCGAGTCGGGTGTGTTTTAAATTTTAAATTTATGATTATAATAAAACGTTATTATTTTATAAGTAGATTTATATTCATAGGTTAAAGAATGTTCTATTTATAGGTTCTACAGATCCGCAGCAAAATGTTCTGTAATTTCATGAATTCTATTTTTTAACGTATCTGTTTAAAAAAAAAATTAAGTGACTTAACATCTAAGATTACATATATAGGACCTATACCTATATAATCTAAGCTTAACATGTTAATATTGACATTGAAACCGGTAAGAATTACTTTAATAAAAACCACTTTAACATTGGAGACGGCGAACACATTATTTTCTCTTGTGGTCTTGTTTTTTTATCACTCTTCACTCTCTTTTTATCACGTTTGTAGTCTATGGATACTTACGGAGATTCGCTCATTCTACATTTCCTTAAACTGGACAAGTGTCAAAAATACATAATAAATCGTAACTTCCTTTGTTTCTCCCTAAAAAACAATGTTGCTAATTTATGTCATGTTAAAGTACAACACCAGTTAAAACAAACCTTTTTCAGTTATTAATAGTAAAAACGGAATCATGACAGTATAAAGAGCTTTATTCACAAAGCCTTTGCCAAAGACCTGGTTCAATACACAGTCGATAAGCTCCACCGAACCGGGGAACGGATGTCGAATTATTTGCTCATGTCAGTGATAAAGGATGACATAGGCATACACGAAATTCCATCGATTGATAACAGAATTTGTTTACGGCACGTTATTTGTATTTATATATTCTTTAACTCGTGCCACTCCCTAAATATGATTTTATTTTTGGCCGATAAGAGAAGAATAGAAGAAGTTTTATGCATCGAAGTCATGAAATTCCCAATGCTGTTACGTACGACCATATGATATCTAACCTTAGTGTTAATCCTTATAGAAGCCTTATTTTGTATAGGTAGGTAAGTATATATTCAAAATAGCGCTGAAATATATATATTTACCCTGTTAAGGAATACGTTGATAAAGATTTTGTAAAAGTCTGATTCTATGATCCACGGGTTACAGGTAAAAAAGGTGTACATTGATGATTTTTCATCTTAAATTATAATAACCTTCGTGTACTCACGTGTGTTTAGAAATTAGTGTGGCTTCCTTAAAGCACAGATGCAATTATCATTAATAACCATTATTTTGCAATCTTATACAAACTTTCCTAAATTAGTCGGGTATGCCCAAAATATACACGTGAATAAAACCGTTTATCCTTAATTAAGATAAGTACTGCATAAATAACATAAGCATGCATGCATGATAATAGAGGCAATAGTTAGGTCATGCAATTCGCCATTTATCACAAATGCTCTTCTCGCCTCTGTTGATCTCAAAGAAGAAATGTAATAGTCGGCATTGTTTGACTATCACTAATATTCATGTTCAACAAACAAACCAAGATACATAATAGTTTATAGTTTAGAACATCAAATACATTTCCTATCGTCCGTGACTTGCACCGCAATCTTCTTCCAGTCTCAACCATTTCCCGACTCAATAATTTCCTTTGTGGTACGTCCTATCGGTTCAGAACTTCATTGATTAAAACCGAGTGTAAATGCCGCGGTCCATCGCCTCCAGCTCTAGGCTTTTGTTCATACTTAACAACTTTTCTTTGTACCCTATGAACAATTGGTAATTGCACTTCTTCCAAGACTATTCGGGTAGTTTCAGATTTTAAATAAAAGTACTAACTAGGTTTTATTAATTTTTCGCTCGCACTCGCAATAGTACTTTTTACCCGACTGCGCCAGAAGGAGGGTTGATATACTCTCGAAAAACATAAGTAAAGTCAGCCGTCTAGTCAGTAGATTGGAGTAATCTGCAATGTAATATAGGGATATTCTCTCAATTCACTAAGCCTCCATTTCTAGAATGGGTCCCGACTGCTACAATTTTTCTTGTATTTAAAAATATTGTTAAAATTACAATGAGCTCCTGTTCTATTATTTACCTACCCCTATTAGTCGAGTGCCCGTTTGCACTAAACTTCTTAAAGCGCCTAAAGACTATTATGTGAGATCTAAATTAACATTTTTTGTATGGATTTGACGCTTATAAGCATCGCCTTAGCAATTTTGGCGATTCTAAATTTAAGTGCAATCGGGCATGACGACTTTCTTGTTTTAGGGTTTTTTATTTCCAAATTACACAGAAACGCAGCCGGGTCTTTTAGTTTTTAAATTAATGTTCTTTTGGTTTGAAAATTGAAATTGTAAGGTGCCCTAAGTGCGGGCAAAAAATAGCCAATAGTGATTGTAGGCGGTTAGCGGTGACTATAAATACTGAGAACATCGTTCGTCTCTTGCCTGTTGTCAAATCTGTCGCCCCGGCCGCAGCATATGGACTTATGGTGATTACCTCAGAAGTAAGAAATAGAATTAGACAAGTAGCGCTATTTAACAGTGGTTATATAATATTGTTTGTAAATGAAAACTGTATTCATATTTCACAAACTTCAAAGTACTTTTGTTGTACGTTTTTTCTAAAAAAATATCGAATAAAAGTTAGGCTAACAAGATAGCAATATGAAGGATATCAGAACCCAGTTGAAACTTATAAGTATTGAGGCTTCGCTGGAATACGAATGAGCTCCCTCGTAATATTCTTGAAAGTTTTATGAACGGGTGTTGGGAATAGCATTTTTGTTGAGATAAGTATGACCATATTATAAAATGAAATATTTCTTGTTCATAAACAAGGCATATACCACTATGGGATCTACCCTTACAAAGTTTCTCATTCGTAAATAAGATCCAAGGATTAAGTAAACTTTTGCTGTTTATTTTTGACCTTGCTTTTGTTATGAACAGCGTTATCTCGATATTAGTGTGATATTTACTGCAGAATGTAAATTGATTTCTTAGCAAAATAAATATCATTAGTCGATGTGGTAGGTACTCGAAGTTCTTGGCGTTATAAGAAAAGTAAATACCAAATATCCCCATGTAAAAAAGAACAAAGATTTTCAAATTTTCATAAAGTTACATAACTTAAAAATCCGCCTTAATATAATCAGTTACCCGTAGGTACTTATAGTTTTAGGCCTATGTTTGATGAAGTCAAACTCTTCGATGAATCAGTAATTATTGTTCAGTAAAACTAAAAAAAAAACAAGCTTTAAAGGCCAACCGAATAAAAAAGTAAAAAAAGGGTTCTACTATCCACCACCTTGCTTCATCATCAGACCCTCGTTTCCGAACCCTGTTGGATTCGTCAAAACGAAACATATGAGCCCAAACTCGAAGGATTTACTAGTAGCCACTGAAGAGTTCCACTATTATTAACCTCCTGGCTCCATCATCCGATCAGCTCCAAGATGCCAAATTATAGTATTGTCATCCAAACTACAAACTACATACAAAGTTTCATTGCGATACGACAATTAGAAGTAGGTTAAAATTTACTTCCAAAATTTGTTGACATAGTCACAAGTGAAGCTGAAAGCGTGACAAAAAAAGAAATAAAAATAGAAATTATGAAAATGAATTAATTTAGTTTTTTTAGGATATAAAGAACAACTGTCAAAGTTCGTAGAGTACGTTTAGCACAATCATCAATAGCACGTGAATCTAACTGAGCACAACCCTTAACTGTACACATTCATCATTTCTCCTGCCACCAATTGTTCACACAATAGAGGGTGTTTAAACTTTCAACTGTATGAATGAGCGCTACATTATTCACTACCCACTATTTGGCGGACCCCCTTTATAAAAGTAACGCAATTTCTGTATCGTCGC